>OZ035881.1:62083240-62669844 GCA_964034835.1 Muscina levida
AAAAGTGCAATTAGGAAAAAAATATGCCTTAAAGGCCAAAAAAATAGTGGAATTCTTAAAAACCAGTGCTAAATTGATTTTGTTAAAATATACCTTTTTACTAATTTTATGTTTATTAAACATTTACATTTATAAATAAATTATATCTATAAAAGTTAAGTTACTATTTGTTTTGGGTTTCATTATTTTTATACCATCACCCTTAGGGATGAAGGTATATATCATTTGATACGAGCCAAAAGTGTAACACATAGAAGGAGTGACTTTAGACAATAGGTTTCTTTGAACCAAATTCGATTCATGACTTTTTAAGTCGTTTGAGCCATGTCCGTCTGTCTGTCTGTCTGTCCGGTGGCTGTCCGGCTGGTTCGCACGATAACTTTCGAAAGACGCAACCAAATGTTTTGAAATTTTGCACGAGTTATTATTTTCTCAAAACTACTTACGGTATTGCAAATGGGCTACATGGCCCCGCCCCTTCTGGTACCTCCCATACAAATACATCATTCCGCCGACTTTAGAAATCGAGTAATAATATCAATACACCCTACGGGATCGTCCCCAAATTCTGTATTTAGTAAAGCTATAACAGGATAAAGTTTTGGAAAAAATTTTGAAAGCCTAGCCACGCCCATTCTGGTACCTCCCATACAAATCTACCTTTCCGCCCACTATAGAGATGGTGAAAAAATATCAATAAATTAAACGTGATCGAAACCAAATTCTCTTTTTAGTAAACCTATAACAGGATAAAGTTTTGGAGAAAAAAATTGGAAGTCTGTCCACGCCCCATCTGGTACCTCCCATACACATCTGGTACCGCCCACTTTAGAAATCGATTAATATTATTAAAAGACCTAACGCTATCGTGACCAAATTCTGTATTTGGTAAAGTTTAAGCAGGATAAAGTTTTGGAGAAAAAATCTGGAAGTCTAGACACGCCCCTTCTGGTACCTCCCATACAAATGTACCACTCCGCCCACTTTAGAAATAGGGTAATAATATCAATACACTCGACACGATCGTGCCCAAATTCTGTATTTTGTTATGTTATAACAGGACAAAGTTTTGGAGAAAAAATTGGAAGTCTAGCCCCTTACAGTACCTCCCATACAAATGTGCCTTTCCGCCCACTTTAGGGATGCAGTAATAATATCAGTACAGCCAACGCAATCGTGCTTAAATTCTGTAATTAGTAAATCTATAACAGGATAAAGTTATGGAGAATAAATCTGGAAGCCTAACCACACCCCTTCTCGTACCTCCCATACAAATGTACCACTCCGCCCACTTTAGAAATCGAGTAATAATATCAGTATAATAGAAAATTATTTGTTTTACTGAGGGTAAGGGTAAATGTAAGTCGGGTTGCCCGACTGAAACTTTCTAACTGATTTTAATTACAAATCGGTTAATTTCAATAACTCAAGACTTAAACAATATTTTATATTGGGTGATGGTATTTATCAGTCAGTTCAACTGACTGAAATTTCTGTACTGGTTGATAATTGTAATTATTTAATTTAATTTTATATAAATGCATTTTAAATATTTGTGTTAAGAGCAAAGACTGGAAAACGTTTTTAATTTTTGTTTTTATCATACAAAAATATCGTATAAGTTGAAAAATATTTTTCAACTTTGTAGATATAAATAATTTTAAACAGTTCGAATTGAAATACTTTTCCCTAATGATGAATATGGAAAAATATCTTTTGGAATATTTTATATGATTAAATGATATGATTATTATATGATATGATTATTATATGATATGATTATTATATGATACATCAAATTCGGCTTACGATCAGAAAAGTGGCTGATATCTACTTCGCATGTACATTAGAGTGGCCATAGTGGAAATTTTTTTGAAAAGTTAAATTTTTCGCACTGAAAAATATGAGGTTGGGGATAAAAATAATTATGCATATTTTTTTTTTTTTTTTTTGATTCCGAGTACCTCCGGGTTGAGCCCAAACTTTAATTACATCACCCATTTAGGCTGAAGTGCTGAATATGGGGCGGGAGCCCGATTAAAAACCAAAAATATGCCATTGTCTTTATCTTGGCCACCAAACATCGGAATGGTAGGTCAAAGTTGGCGCTTAGGCCCATGGGGCCCGGGGGGTCAAAAAAGGGGCCCCTTTCGGTTCTATGACGACCCCTCAGGTGCGGGTACTCGAATGAAAGATATTTTCGAGACGAATCCAACGATGTTATTTTTAGGTTCCTACGGGTCTCCTGGACCGAGTTAGAGCCATTTCCGGGATATACCAAGAAAAAAAAATTATTTTTAACTAAATTTAAAAAATTTTCAAAAAAATTTTGCGTGCGGCGCTACTAAACCCAACATAGGTGTACCGTCATTTCGCCCAATGTCATTTCGCTTAAAAACAACCATGACATATCGCCCAAAACATGTCATTTCGACCAAAAACCTAACTACAACATGAGATATCGCCCAAATGCTATGACAGAAGACCCAACTCAATTTTTTTGGGCGAAATGTCAGACTCATGATGACGGCACGCCCTGCTGCATACGTCGCAGTCAGTCTTGTACTCTCTCTCTCGGTGGGGGGCACGCCCCCGCCGCAAACGTCGTAGTCAGACTCGCTACTCTCTCTCTTTCTCTGGCATTATTAAAACACGAATGCGGTGGGGGGCACGCCCCCCTAACGCGGGGGCAAGAGTACAAGACTGACTGCGACGTATGCAGCAGGGCGTGCCGTCATCATAAGTCTGACATTTCGCCCAAAAAAATTGAGTTGGGTCTTCTGTCATAGCATTTGGGCGATATGTCATGTTGTAGTTAGGTTTTTGGTCGAAATTACATGTTTTGGGCGATATGTCATGGTTGTTTTTGGGCGAAATGACATTGGGCGAAATGACGGTACACCTATGTTGGGTTTAGTAGCGCCGCACGCAAAATTTTTTTGCAAATTTTTTTGAAAATTTTTTAAATTTAGTTAAAAATAATTTTTTTTTCTTGGTATATCCCGGAAATGGCTCTAACACGGTCCAGGAGACCCGTAGGAACCTAAAAATAACATCGTTGGATTCGTCTCGAAAATATCTTTCATTTGAGTACCCGCACCTGGGGGGTCGTCATAGAACCGAAAGGGGCCCCTTTTTTGACCCCCCGGGCCCCATGGGCCTGAGCGCCAACTTTGACCTACCATTCCGATGTTTGGGGGCCAAGATGAAGACAATGGCATATTTTTGGTTTTTAATCGGGCTCCCGCCCCATATTCTGCATTTTAGCCTAAATGGGTTATGTAATAAAAGTTTGGGCTCAACCCGGAGGTACTCGGAATCAAAAAAAAAAAAAAAAAAAATATGCATAATTATTTTTATCCCCAACCTCATATTTTTCAGTGCGAAAACTTTTGGATTTCACATTTTTAATTTTTTCTATATAACGCTATGGCCAGTCTAATGTACATGTTTGACATAATTGTAGATATATATATATAGCTGACTAGCTGACCCGGCAAACGTTGTTCTGCCATACAACTTTGGACCCGGCAAACTTCGTCTCGCTCCTAAGGTAACGCCTTTATATAATAGTAAAACACAGATAGTTCAAGTTTTAATCTGATTTACTTGAATTTAATCGAAATCTGCGAACAGCGATCTGATATACAATGTTTTCCGATCTGTTTCCGGCGTAAAAACAAACAATGAAGACTTTTTGCCAACACGCAAACAAACAACGCACAGCTGATCGTGTGAAAAGCAGGGAAATTCGAAGTTGATTCCACAAATTTCCAATGATTGGCCTTACGATTTATTGATTGTAATCGCAAAAGCCAATCGAATGGGGAGTTGAATTGGAAGGGAAGATTGGTTGGAATAATAGATTCGAGGGATAAGGACTTCCTCTTGGAAGTTGTCGCGCGAACTCTGTGCAAATGTCGTCAGCCATCTCGTCCAACTTGTCCACCATCCCGAAGCTTGAGAACAATATCGCGTTATTCCACATTCTCCGCAACAATCACCACTGCGTCTTCATTTATAGTGGGGGCATTGAATTGTCTTACATGGCATCGAGAGGGTCTCTTGTCTGCTCTGATAATGATTTTGTGGACGTCATAATGCATTGTATTCAATGTGGTTTTGAACAATCGGACCAATGCATTATGCTTATGCAGAAGATTTTAAAATTGTTCTACCATTTTGCATTTAATATTTCAACATAATAAATTTCACAATATTCCTAAATTTTTCAAGCATCATAACGAATTTTTCATCTTTACGTCGTCTAAAATCATCAAATCAAGCGATACATTGAAAAATTTCGTCGAAAAAATCAAAAATTGTCGATTTTTTTCCGGAATTTTTCGAGTTTTCGACCAAGAATTTTCTAATTGTCCATTCGAAAAGTCATTTCGGAATAATTATCCGAATTTTTCACATTTACATCATTCAAAATTATCAAAACTTACAATAAATGTAAAATTTCGTCGATCAAAAATTTAAATTTTTGGAATTTTTCCATAATTTTCCTACCAAAATTTTCTGTTTTTCCAACCGAAAAGCCACAACGAAGCAATCACACACAAAATGTAATACAAAAATTCAATTTGCGGTGCAAAATGTTTCCGAAAAAATCCAAATTTTTCGAGTTTTTCCTGAATTTTCCGAGTTTTCCACCGAGAATTTTTCTATTTTCCCATTCGGAAAATCATTTCGGAATAATTATCCGAAATTTTTCACTGTTACATCGTCCAAACATAACATATTATCACACGATAATATGCAAAATATCGTAAAAAAAAATTTTAATTTTTCGAATTTTTCATGAATTTTCCGCATTTTTCAACAAAAATTTTCCATTTTTCTATTTAAAAAGCCATTCTGTAACAATTGCACACAAAATTCCATACAAAAGGGCAATTTTTGATTTCTCCAATTTTCCGACTTTTCAGGAAAATTTTCCCAAAATTTTCTTTCACATAAACCTTCTCCTGGCAATAACGAACAACTGAAAAAAAGTTTGAGCAAAATCGGCCCAGCCGTTCTTAATTGATGAATTACTATAAATTTTTGCCACCATTTTTATATATATAGATGATGTACCATTGTGCATCAGTTCGTCACAAAGGTGTCTGAAGATGAACTCGTCATGGAGTTAGAAACGCGTCATCCTAGTGCGTGACACACTGAATTTGACCAAAAATATCAAACAATAAAAAAACACTTTTCTGATCGTAAGCCGCATTTGATGTATCATTTGATACACTTTAACGTAAATTTAAAATTATTTGTTGATAAAGAATAGCTTCTTTGTGGTACATTAAAAGTACTTTTATGTACAAATGAGTACTTTTGACATAATAAAAGTACTTTTTTATACATTTACGGCCTTATTCATAAAAAATTTCTAAAGTATGTATGAAGCGTTCTCTAGCTAAAGTATTCTTCAGCTCTAAAAAACCTTTAATAAGAAATTGTATTCATAAACGTTTTTTATCAGTACTTTAGCTTTATTTATTCCGGTGGCAACGCCGACAGTTATTGCTCGTTAATGATGTATAAAAAAAGCTTTATAGTCGGATACAAAAGCTTTATAATCGGATACCATATATGTATTTGCACTTACAATAAACTATGAACATTATTGTAGCTCAATTTTTCATTGACTACGATTCCCATGACGATAAGAAAGACGTTAAAGTAAAATTTGTATTACAAAATTTTATTTTCTTTTCCTTATGTTGAAATAATATTCGGATACCGATTACATTTTTTCCTTGTTTTGATTGTTTATACATCACGAATATTATTTCATTATTTACAAATTATTTTTGAAGAATTTTGGAGAAATATATTTTAAAATGGAATTCATGAATTAAAAGTGTCTATTTAGATACTTTTCTATGTGCGCGATGATTAAGAAGAAAATTTCCTACACAACGAATACACGCAACAACACTTTCCAATAGAAAAATGCAGAAAAACTCAAAATAAAGATCTCAAATTAATGAATATCGAATAAATTGTACAAACGTCAAGTTATAGCATGCTTAAAGTGGAGACAACCCTACTTTAACGTATTGAAGATGTAAATCGTTTATGAATATTGTTTTCTCGAAATTTGCTTAATAATGCATTATAAACCCCTTATAAGTTTTTATGAATAAGGCCGTTAATTTATATTTTATTACAAAAAATGCTGACCCAGTAAAACTATTTGCTAATACAATAAAAGTATCCGTTGATACAATAAAAATACTTTTTGGTATATTAAAATTTAATAGAATATTTTGTCATTCCTATATATTTACCAATGATTTTACTGTCACTTCATTGTAGAATATTCTATCAGTCTGTGAAGAACTTTTCAAATAAACGTTACCTAATTTTTCCTTACTTTTTAAATCGTGTGTTTTTATTGGTATCCACAATTAAAACCTACAGGTTATGAGCCCGGTACGCTCCCTCAGCGCAGAAATATAATTTTAATAGAAATTTGCAAGAATAAAGCAAAGAAGAATTCCGCAAGGGAGAAATCAAAATGAGTTTTTCCAGTGTTCATATTGAACCTTTAAATAAAGAAAATTTGACACATGGAAAATCCAAACTGAGGCACCGCTCGTTAAGAACAACGCCTGGAAGTACGTAAATGGGTCATGCAAAAAGCCCAGTGAACCGGATACAGCTGTTTCCGAATGGGAGATTAATGATGCGAAGGCGAAATCAGATTTGATTTTGGCAATTTCCCCAAGCGAATTAAAGCAAATTAAAAATTGCATGGAAAAAATTGCACAGCATCTACCAGTCAAAAGGACCAGCTCGAAAAGCGATGTTGCTGAAATCTATCATTTTAATGAAAATACGTAATGGAGAAGACATGAGGGACCACATTCGAAACTTTTTTGATGTTGTGGATTGTAGTGTCCCTCTACATATTTACTTTGTTTCATAAATTGTATTCAACTTTGTTTTCTTTGTTTCAATTTTCAATATTGTCGATTTAAATAATCAAAAATTTTGAGAATAAATTTTGATTTCAAACGAAGAAGTTTGGTTTTTGATTATTAAATAAGCTACCAACTTCATTGGCGATCCTGCTCAAACTATTCGGTGGGAATATACGAATCTTTGTGGATTTTTAAAGATACACACTTCCTTTCAATATTACGCTAAAAAAGAAGAGGAAGAGATCAATTACAATTTGCTGAAAATTTCCCGTATTGCAACTAACTATTGCAAAGATAAAAAAAAACCGCAAAATCTATTAAGTGAAAATCAATATCTAAGAACGGTTACCAAATACGCATAATTCAACCGAACATCAATTTGGATAAGGAACTTTTATCACAGTCGTCCTACTGTTTACCCTGTTTACCGTTACCTCTAATCCCAACAATCGAATTTTGGACAATTCTGACTTGGACCATATCTGTATCAACGGAATTCTCAAATTCAAAGCAATTTAGGATATGACAGCCATAAAACAGATGTCAACAAAAAAAAAAAAAAAAAAAAAAAAAAAAACGAATATATATATAAAAAAATTTACAAATATAACTTAATACATATTCAATTACTAACGTTCATCGTAAATCTGCTCCACAAATTTTTCAAACACATTTTGTTGTTATTTTCCTTTGCTGTCTCTATATTAACTTTTATCTTTTACCTAACTGTGAATCCCTTACCAATAATACACTTTTATAATGGTTAATACGCGCTCTATGGGACCGGGTAATTTAAACTAGAGATGGGCACGTGAGTGATTTTGACTCACGTTCATGCACGCTCACGTGATTGAAATGGTCGCTCACGCACGCTCACGTTCAAAGATTTTTTTCGCTACTCACGTTCACGCAAGCTCACGTGAGTAAATTTTGTACTCACGCACATTCACGTGAGCGTGAATCACGACAATCACGCCAAATAAAATTTTTTTTATTGTTTCTATAATTATTTGCCTTCTGTTATTTAGTTAATTTTAATTTTTAAAAATATAATAGATTACACAGTGCAACACATAAATTGGTGCCACGTTGGTACCCAGCTATTTTTGAAGTATATACCGAAACCAAAAAAATCCAGGGACCGTAAATAATGATTATTTTTATTTTTTTAACTAAAAAAATCACACACTTCCAATGGACCTAGAAAAAAATGGTTCGCACCATAATCTTTATTTTTTCTTAATCTCTGCATTTCCGTTATGATTTTTAAATTTATGATTTTTATGTTTTTCTTCAGTGATAATAATTATTTTTGAGTAATTTTTTAAAACTTAGACCGTAATCATTATTTTTGATCAAAAAAAAATAAAACTCAAAAATAATGATTATTTATGATTTTTATGTTTTTCTTCAGTGATAATAATTATTTTTGAGTAATTTTTTAAAACTTAGACCGTAATAATTATTTTTGATCAAAAAAAAATAAAACTCAAAAATAATGATTATTTATGATTTTTATTTTTTTCGCTCAAAATAAAACTCAACAGTAATTTACGGCCTCTGGGTTAAATATTTTGCCAATATTATTTTTTATTCTTATAAATGGAACCTAAAGCTACCACCCAACATAATTTTTTTTTTTCCAAAATTTTTTTAAAAAAATTTAATAATTAATTTATTATATATTTTAAATGATTTTTATTTTTTTGCTCAAAATAAAACTCAACAGTAATTTACGGCCTCTGGGTTAAATATTTTGCCAATATTGTTTTTTATTCTTATAAATGGAACCTAAAGCTACCACCCAACATAAATTTTTTTTTTAAATTAAGTAATTAATTTATTATATATTTCAAATAATTTTTTTTTTTTTGCTTAAAATTAAACTCAGCATTTAATTGCTTTTTTTTTTTAATTTTTTTTTATTTTCAGCTTTTGTGTCAGATTATGTGACACGTTTATTTATTATTTAATTTTACGAAAAGTAATTTCGCCAATGACTCGTCACCGAGGTTGCACCTTTGATCCGTGAGCATCATTTTGAGGGCCGAAAACGATCTTTCAACACTCACTTGTGTTGCAGGAACCGAATGTACCACTTTGGCCAGCTGGTATAAAGTTGGGTATATAAATCGCTTTTCCTCCCAATACTCCATAATATTGGAGGTCAAGCAAATTGGCTTTGGGCTATAGCCGTCAATTTCTGCATATCCCTTCTTTATTTCATCAGTTGGCCCGACATCTTCAGTTTCATCATCTGAAGCAACCTCAATGGTCTGCAAGAACTCATTTAACAGCGAGCAGGTGTTTGAGTTTTGCGAAAGCAACGCGTTCTCTGCCTCGAAGGATGTTGATGCGATATCTTTACTAAAGCAAGGCTGTGCTATTGGACTAGTCTGAAATGTATATATCAATATGTTATATGTTATATAATATATTAATGACACAAATACTAACGGGTTCTTTCAACTGAAAAAGTTGTAAAAAAAGCTTCTTAAGTTGGGCTCTGGCAAGCATTAGGTTGACTGGGTTCTGCAGCAACACTCGTCTTATCCGCGGGTCCAAATATATGCTGCAAATGATTGCATCGCACCCCAATAGGCTCTCTTCCCTTTCACTGATGCACTGGCTCAGAGCTTGGCTCTCTGTGGTATTTGCTGCTGCAACGGTGAGCTTCAGCTCCATCCATAATATATAAAAGTCACCCATGAACAACTGAGTGCTTTGCAGCTTTTCTGTGGCGAGGTACGCCGGTTCCAGGGTATTAACAAGCCTTTTTAAATCACCCCACTCAGTTGAAGTCAATTTCATTGAACTTTTAAGGCGCCGTTCGCAAAACTCCTCAAATTGTTGCAGCTTGCTTAACATGGTGTATGTTGAGTTCCAACGTGTCGCAACATCTAACACTGGTTGTGGCAATGACTCCTCTGCTATCAAATACCTACACCCCATAGAATAACGGGATTGTATAATAAAATTTAATAATATTATGAAAACCATATTAAAATTTAAAAAAAATAGAAACAAATTGAATTAAAAAAAAATTTTAGAAAAATATAATTTACTAATATTTCCATATTTAATTTGAACAAAAATATATTTTAAATTAAAATGTGACGCTAACTGCATCATTCTAATAATAAAATGTAAGTAAAGTACTATATACAAGCATCAAATTTTAATTTATTCATATTAAAAAACTGGTTTGTTATGTATTTAAAAAAATTAAATATATAATTATGTATGGAAATATTGAAAGAAAATGTTAAATCTTAGAGGAAAATAGTTGATTTTGTACCAAAATGTAACAGAAAAATCCAATAAAAGTACCTGTATGCCGGCGTTCTTAAAAGCTTCACAATTCGTCGTGCTTTTTCGATGAAATCAACGGATTCGAGGCGTTGTAAAAAATCCTTAACAGCTAGTTGAAGGGTATGTGCTGCACATTTTATAGAGCTAACTGAGTGTATTTTTAAATTCTTTAGCAGCTCTTCATCGTCCAAATCGTCTTCGTCATCCCCATCTGCCTCGCAACTACTTAGCAGTTCCACTGCCTTGATCATGTTTCGACCATTATCTGTCGTGATGGTATAAATTTGATCCTTTGTAATGCTGAAATCAGCCAATATGGTCTTTATTTCATTACAAAGATTTTGGGATGTGTGCGCTGTTCTCAATTCTATCATGCCCAAAGTTTTTACACATATTACACCGCGATCGATGAATTGCACATTAACACCAAGAATACCGCGATTGCATCTTGTGGCCGTGTCCATTTTTAGGCAGAGGATTCTGTTTTTTATGCGTTCCACAATTTCGCATTTTATTTGCCTATATTTCTCGTCGACTAAACTCATAACATTTCTGGATGTTACAGTGGGCATATCCAAGCCACTAAATATTTGAGCTGTTAATGTCTTAAAGCCTTTTGAGTCCAGTACAGCCAACGGAACTTTTGCGGCGGTCACCAGGTCAATACAGGCATTCTTGACTTCATCTTGCCCCATTACAACCGAAAACTTCTTTTTTTTTTCAGGCACTTCGGTTTCTTTGGTTTCTGCCTCTTCATTGAGCTCGCTTTTGTGCTTCTCTTCTAAGTGCCGCTTCAGATTGCACAGATAGTTGCCACTAAATATCACTTTGCATATTTTGCACTCCGAAACATTACTTTCCACGTGGAATGTAAAATAATTGCGCAGAACACAATTACGCTTGCGACCCATCTTGATATGCGATTAAGAATGATCACCAAAAAATTAGTGTCAATGCATGAACAATTGCAGCATAAGATAAGCACTTCTTAAAATAGATTAAAAATATGCATGAGCGTAGTCAAGCGCAGTCGAACTACGGATCTCTTCGTAATACCCCCTCCGTTGCGACTATGAGTAGCTCTCCTTATCTTTTACTTGTTATTAACACATAACAGTAATTGCAATTGCAATTGCAATTACTATTGTCGATAGGAAGCTGTTATTTGTAATGACGTATTTTCAATTACCGAAAATATATACGTATAGTATATGCATAAAAAAAAGTAAATTACTGTTGAGTTTTATTTTGAGCAAAAAAATAAAAATCATTTAAAATATATAATAAATTAATTATTAAATTTTTTTAAAAAAATTTTGGAAAAAAAAAAATTATGTTGGGTGGTAGCTTTAGGTTCCATTTATAAGAATAAAAAATAATATTGGCAAAATATTTAACCCAGAGGCCGTAAATTACTGTTGAGTTTTATTTTGAGCGAAAAAAATAAAAATCATAAATAATCATTATTTTTGAGTTTTATTTTTTTTTGATCAAAAATAATTATTACGGTCTAAGTTTTAAAAAATTACTCAAAAATAATTATTATCACTGAAGAAAAACATAAAAATCATAAATAATCATTATTTTTGAGTTTTATTTTTTTTTGATCAAATATAATGATTACGGTCTAAGTTTTATAAAATTACTCAAAAATAATTATTATCACTAAACAAAATTGTTAAAAATTAAAATATAATCATTACTATGTAATTTTTATTAAATAACTTATAATGATTACGGTCCCTGAAAAAATCCACAAAGGACTTGGTCCCATTACATCGAAACATTTTTTTATGGACCCTCCAATATCTTCACTCCAACACGATTTTTGGAAAAAAGGACCATTTTTTCGGAGTCCATATTTCATAAACCATTCGGATTTTTTTCTTTTTGTCTTCGGCAAAGTTGTAGTTCGAAACCAGAGCAAAAAAACCTAAAATAGACCCAAAAAAATTGCATCCAGTGCATGAAAATTGCAAAAATATGGGAAAAAGGCTATTTTTTCATAATGTTTTCACCATAAAATTGCACAGAACACCAATTTTTTTGTTAACAAGATTTCAAAACACTTTTTCCATAGATTTTGACCTCCTTAACACGAAATAGATGTTTAAAAAATTTTCTTAGGTGCCCTTTTTTATAAAAGTTTTTGAATTTTTTTTTTTAAATTTTTGGAGGTGCGCTTCATATTTTGGTAATATTTTGGGTATCTCTTACCCGATCTTCATATGTAACCACTTAAGTTAAAGACAACAAAATTTTAAACAAGTTCTTCCTTGAAGGTTTTTAAATAAGTAATGTCGTTTCGATGCCAGCGATTTAAATAACTGCAATTTTTCTGTAAAATTTGGGGTGAACAATTTATTTATTGACGTACGAAAAATAAAAAACGCATATGTGAAAAATTCACAACATGCCCCGCAACTGCCCCAAAGTAGCCCCTAGAGGGATAAAATGTATGACGGACCCCACTATTTTTTCCCTCCAAACATTTGTCCCAAACATACCTACCCCATACCTTGACCCCCCTAAACGTGAACCCATTAAATTTTTTAAATTTGCTCCCAATGCTGCAATTTCCCCCAAGATGCCCCAAGAGGGGTCAAATGTATGACCGACCTCCAATATATTGCAAGACGAACAGTTTGTCAGAACATTTCTACCCTTTATCTTTAACCCTTAAGGTGGTTCCCATACAATTTTTTTATTTTTAATATTTTTTTGCAACTATATATGTATGTGCCAATATATGTAGATCAATATATGTTAATACGTCAATATATGTAGATATATATCGAGAGACGGAGTTGTAACTGTAGTAGGACATGAAAATTCATTATTTTTTAAATATAAAACCAGTACAGAAATTTCAGTCAGGTAAACTGACTGATAAATACCATCAACCAAAAATACAAGATAATTAATTACCAAATTTGATTATTCTCCAAGTGCCGGTTTAGAAATTATGGTAGAAATATTAATTTTCCAAACAAGGTCATTTTGTATGGGAGGTACCAGAGGGTGATCCGGTATAATTCATATTCATTCCTGATTCAAATTATCATAACTGTACAACTTACGCAAAATTCGACTGTATTCACTGTACTTACAAAAATAACTTAACTTAATTTTCCCTTTGCACCCCATGAATGAGGTATGGGATAGCTTCTCGCGTTGTTGTGAATTAACACGCTTTCTATTTTTAGATTCACAAATAACGGCACCTACTTGTTTATCGACGAATGCGAACGTCACTGTTTGAGAAGCTCTTACTAGACACGACGATTGAATCGACACTTAATACTGCGAGTTGCTGTCAAACAACATTCGAGGGGAGCCGACAATGAAAGTTTATTTTATTTATTTATTTTTCTTTTAAGTTGACTGGAGCCAGGTTTGAACCTGCGATCTCCCGCACGGTAGTGGCGTGTTCTAACCACTATGCCACGGCCGGTCCTACTTACAAAAATATATGTATTTAAAACTATGGGGGTATGTTCGGTATTTTGTATGGGAGGTATATGCTTCCTATGACAAGATAAATTAATTGACCAATTTTCATTAGCCCCCAAGTGTCCGTTTGGAAATTATGGGATAAATGTAAATTTTTCAAAAATAGGTAATTTTTTATGGGAGGTACCAGAAGGGGTGATCCGATATAATCCATATTCATTCCTGATTCATATTTTGTATGGGAGGTACCAGAAGGTGTCCGTCAAATAGTAAGGTTTTCTGAGGTTTTGCTTACTATCGTAAGATAAATTAACCGACCATTTGTCATTATCCTCCAAGTGCCCGTTTGGAAGTTATGGGAGAAATATTAAATTTGCAAAAATAGGTCATTTTCTATGGGAGGTACCAGAAGGCGTAAACCGATATAGTTCACATTCATTGCTGAGTCCAGTTTTCATATGCAAACATCAAATGCAAAATTTGAGTGAATTCAGTTTAGTTACAAAAAAGTTAGGTATGTAAAACTATGAGGGTTAATTAGGTCATTTGTATGGAAGGTACCAGAAGGGGTATGGCAAAGGTTTCGGCTTTCTTAGGGTTTGTCTACTTTTGAAAGATAAATAAACTGACCAAATTTAAATATCCTACGATCGTCTGTTTGGAAGTTATGAAAGAAATATAAATCATCCAAAAATAGGTAATTTTGTATGGGAGGTACCAGAAGGGGTGGGGCTATTTTTCCCATTTACAATCCCATAAGTTCGTTTTGAAAAATATTAATACTGGTAAATTTTCATACTGATCCGTTAAGGTTTACTCAAGTTATCCTGCTGACCAGCCATCCAGCCAGCCAGACAGACGGACATAGCTCAATCGTCTTTAAAAGTCCTGAAACGAATTTGGTCTTAAGATACTTGGGGTCTAACTCGTCTCCTTTAATGCGTTACACTTTTTTTCGTATCAAATGATATATTCCATCATCCCTAAGGGTGATGGTATAAAAATTGAATTTTTTGGACAATTTTTTATTTTTTTATAAAGCTTTTTATAACTACGAAACTGTTCATTATGCAGAGAAATTACATATAAACAGGAATAAGAATTCCTTAATTTCGGATGTTTGTTTCATCAAAATTGGACGAGTCGTTCTTGAGTTGTGACCTCCATACTTGGCTGTAGGAGCCTAAAAACTTAAAGCTCAAAGCGGCACGAGTGAACGAACGCCAATCGTGCTGGCTATCCTAAAATCTGTAAATACATCATTTTTGGGGGGTGACACTGACAAAAACCCAACATCGATTTTTACCCTAATATATATATTTACATATACTTTATTTTGTTGGAAAATTCATTGAAAGAGGTTTCCAACACTTCATATAAAAATTAATTTATTGACTAATTATATGCTGTAAATTCAATAAACCATAATTATTTTTTTTCTTTGCGTGAGTGGCGTGAGTAGCGTGATTCACGCAAAGTATGCACTCACGCACGCTCACGCACGAAGATTTTTTAGGCGCTCACGTTCATGCACGCTCACGTGAGCAAATTTCTAACTTACTCACATTCACGCGTGAATCACGCGTGATTCACGTGATTCACGCCAATCACGTAACGAGTGCCCATCTCTACTCTAAACCCATTAAACATTCCACCGTTCACCGAATTGAAATTAAAGGAAATCCACCTTTTTCGAAACCTCGCAGATTAGATCCTCCAAAATTAAAAGTAGCAAAATCCGAATTTAAATTTCTAGTAGACTCTGGTATTTGTAGACCATCACACTCTTATATATCATCTCCCCTCCATCTTGTTCCTAAAAGCGACCCTAATGATTGGAGACCATGTGGAGATTATCGTAGACTTAATTGTATTACAATTCCTGATAGATACCCATTACCCCATATTCAAGATCTAACAAATGACTTCTATGGTAAATCGATTTTCTCCAAAATCGATCTAGTTAAAGCTTACCACCAAATACCTATGGCTGAAAGTGATATTCACAAAACGAAATAGCTCCCAGATATTTCAAAGATTCATCAACGAGGTTTTCTTTGGACTTGATTTTGTATTTACCTATATTGACGACGTATTAATCGCTAGTGGGAATGAGGACCAACATTTAGAACACCTTAAAATTGTATTCCAACGTCTTGATGAATATGGACTTAATATAAAGTCATCAAAATGTCTTTTTGGCGTATCTAACCTTGAATTTTTGGGGTATCGAATTTCTTCGGAAGGCATTCAACCATCGGTTGAAAGGGTTAAAACTATTCTTTCATATCAAAAACCTAAATCGAAAACTCAGCTTCAACAATTTATTGGTATGATTAATTATTAACATAGATATGTCCCAATGGTCGCTACTCATCTTTCCCCACTCCACGATATGATAACAAAGACAACTAAAACTAGGTCTAAAGAACTCGTGTGGACTAAGGAAGCTGAACATTGTTTTGAAACTTTGAAACTTAAATTCTCTGAGAAAACATTGCTTACTCATTTTGATCAATCAGCTCATCTCTCTTTAGCGGTGGATGCATCAAACTCAGCAATCGGAGCTGTATTACAGCAGACCAGGAACAATATAGTCCAACCCATAGCATATTTTTCTAGGAAACTTTCTCCCACTGAATGTAAATACTCAACATTTGATTAAACATTTTAGGCATTTTTTAGAAGGCAGAAATTTTGTGATATTTACAGATCACAAGCCTCTAACTTATGTTTTGGACTCCAAAGCAGAAAGATCTCCTCGTCAAACAAGACACTTGGAATTCATCCCTCAATTTACTTTGGACATTCGTTTTATAAATGGAGCAGAAAATACAGTTGCTGATGCATTATCCAGACTTCCTGCAATTGATGCATTCACAAACAACAACATTAATATGGAGGTATTGCATAGAGAACAGCAAAATGATGACGAATTAAAGAAATTATTTCTAAAAACGAATCCGAAAATACATTACGCGAGATAGAGGTTCCATTACTTGGGTTAAAAATTTGGTGTGACATTTCAGGAAGAACTAATCGCCCCTTTGTTCCAAATTCTTTACGTAAACAGGTATTTTTAAATTCACATTCTTTTTCACATCCTGGTGTTCGTGCTACTAGAAAGCTTATAACTACCAAATATTTCTGGCCTTTCATGAAAAAGGATATTAATCTATGGGCTACAAATTGTTCTGACTGTCAGAGATCAAAAGTACATCTTCACACTAAATCTCCTATCCATAAAATTGACATTCCTTCTGGAAGATTTGAACATGTCCACATGGATATTGTTGGTCCATTCCCAATATCAAATGGAAACAGATATATATTAACAATTATTGACAGATTCACTAGAGGGCCTGAAGCATATCCGATTAAGGACATTTCTTCACAAACTATAGCTAAAACGTTCGTTAACAATTATATTCCTCGTTTTGGAGTTCCACTTCGGATAACAGTTGACCAAGGAACACAATTTACTTCAAAATTGTTTAATGATTTAACCAAATTGATTGGTTCACATAAAATTCACACATCTTGTTATCATCCACAAGCAAACGGTATGGTTGAACGTTTCCATACACAGTTGAAGACTTCACTGCAGTGAAGGCCAGTGGTAATTCGAAAAATTGGTCCGAACAGATACCAATTATCCTACTTGGAATTCGCGCAAGTATTAAAGAGGAACTTAAATGTAGTCCATCGGAATTAGTTTGTGGTCAAACCTTAAGATTACCAGGCGATCTGGTTGTTAACACCAATAATTCGGTAACACCTAATGAGGTTCTTGATAAACTTAGAAATCATTTTGCTTTTGTTCGAAGTAGTGTTATTCACCACGGCAATAACGTTCGAAGCTTTGTTCCGAAGGATCTTTTTAATTGTGATTTTGTTTTTGTTAAAAATCAAAGACCTATTGGTTTGGAAGCTCCTTACAATGGTCCTTTTAAAGTCGTTGAAAGAAACAATAAGTCGTTTAAAATACAATGTGGTAATTTAATTAAGTCAGTTTCTATAGATCACCTTAAACCTACACATACTGATAACACAAGTGAAACAGTTAATAATTCACGTAAACAAAATACACTTTATATTAATTAAGTGTATTACTGGTGGGGGACTTATGTAGTGTCCCTCTACATATTTACTTTGTTTCATAAATTGTATTCAACTTTGTTTTCTTTGTTTCAATTTTCAATATTGTCGATTTAAATAATCAAAAATTTTGAGAATAAATTTTGATTTCAAACGAAGAAGTTTGGTTTTTGATTATTAAATAAGCTACCAACTTCATGGATAAACTCCAAGAAATGGACCTTAAGATAATTAATGATCTTTTAACAATTTTGCTCCTTTGCAGTATTCCAGAAGAATATGAATCATTTCGAATCGCTATTGAAACTCAAGAAAAATTACCTGATCCACAAGCTCTTAAGGTAAAGTTGCTTGAGGAGTACGAAGCTCGCAAACAAAACAGGAACGAAGATATAGCAGGAGCAATGTATGTCAATAAAAAGTTTGGTAAGTCAAACAATCAAAAACAGAATAGTGGCCTGTCGCAAAACACCCGTTTCCAATTTGCTTGCCATAATTGTGGAAAAATCGGTCACAAATCGAAAGATTGTAGAATAAAGAAAAACCGCAAGGAGCAAGAAAAAAGGCATGTTGAATCCAAATTGGCTGAAGTGGCGTTGACCGTCAACTCACAAAATGATAGATGGTGTTTAGATTCAGGTGCATCATCGCACATGTGTTCCGACAAAAATAAGTTTCTGAAAATAGAATCATCTGCAGCAAGTGTTCTTAACTTAGCGAATAATAACTCAACTAAGATCGAAGGCAGTGGAACAGTTAAATTAGCTGGGAAAAAAATTATTGCTAAACTTGAAGGAACACTTTACGTTCCAGGTCTACGGTCAAATCTTCTATCAGTAGCGAAAATAACCGATCGGGGTTTTGAAGTAAATTTCAATAGAAACGGAGCAGTTGTTAAGCATCCAGACATCGGTAAACACATTATGACAGCCTACCGATACAGAGATTTATACTACATTGATGAGTATAACGAAGAAGGACGATCAGCAAAGACATCGAATGCATCCTGGCAAGAATGTCATGAACGTTTTGGGCACCTAAACGAAAAGGATCTAAAAGACATTATACGTGGTGTCAAAGCAAATACAAATGAAAGTTTTCCACTTTGCGAAACATGCATTGAAGGAAAGCAAACCACGAGGCTGTTTACAAATTCTGATACTAAATCCGATGATGTATTGGAGCTCGTCCAATCTGACGTTTGTGGACCAATGCGTGTCAATTCTATTGGAGGGTCTCGTTATTTCGTAACATTTATCGACGACAGAAGCAGGTGGTGCGAAACATATTTCATTAAAAAGAAAAGTCAGGTCGCTGATAAGTTCAAGGAATATAAGAGCATGTAGGGTAGCCAGACGTACTGTTTTTAGCAGTACATGTACTGTTTTATTGTTAATGTACTGTTTTATGCACAACACGTAAAACAGTACGCAAAAGTACTGTTTTTCAAACCTTTTACTGTTTATGTACTGTTTTTTATTTTTCTGATTTTTTATATAATAATCCATTTCAATATTTGATAAATCATGTTTGGTATAGTCTACAAAAATAGCCGAAGATAATATACAACACTCTACTATAAAATGTAAACACATATGTAGTTTGTTTACAACATTGTTTTTGTTTTGGATGCATACAATTTTTAAAATAGGTTTAAAAAATTACATTTTAACATCGCGGTAAGATAACTACATTTATATCCGCACACTTAGGTATAAGGGTATATATCATATGAAACGCGAAAGTATCAAATATCTTAAGACAAAATTCGTTTCATGACTTAGCTATGTCCGTCTGTCTGGATGGCTGGTGAGCAGGATAACTCGAGTAAACCTTAACGGACCGATCCTTATGAAAATTTACTACTGTTATGAGTTTTCCTAACAAAGCCTTTGGAATGTAAATGCGCTGTGGCTATTCTGCCTATTAACAATCTCGCAGCATAATTCCTCTTCTGGTTTTACCTATTTTTAAAAAATGTATATTACTTTTATAACTTACTAAGGAGAAACTGCAGGGTATATTTAATTCGTCAGATTAATAACCTTATAAAAGTATATAGTTATAAAACATCCCTTCTGGTACCTTCCACACAAATGGTTCAATTCGCCGTCATATATTTACATGCATATCTGTATTGTAAGTACAAACTTTGCCCAAGGATCCCTATTGCATGATCCCTATTGGTTTCATATTTTTTAAAATATTTTTAACACTTTCTTTACTTACTTAGAGTAAATTTATAAAAAGGCTATAATTTATGATAAATTATATAGTATAAAACATGATGCTCTAAACCCTTTATGCAATTACTGGTGCAATTAATAAGGATTTACCAGCTACATATCATTGGCTTAATAGGCAAAGGTTCTCAATTTCTTAGAGCCTTTTCTTGTTCAGCGTAAATGAGTTGTTCTGTGTAAATGCGTTTTTGACATAATATTATTTTTTTTAACATTGTCTTTGTTGCTTATTGAATTAATTCTCAAAATATGTGAGGCTTAATACATTTTTATGTTTTAATTTAAAATGTACTGTTTTTTCTCCGTTTTACTGTTTTTTGTTCCCTAATGTACTGTTTTTCCGATTTTAATATCTGGCTACCCTAAGAGCATGGTGGAAAAGAGAACCGGAAAGAAAATAAAGGCGGTCAGATCTGATAATGGTACCGAGTATACCAGTCGTTATTTTGAAGATTTTTTGAAATCAGAAGGAATTAAGCATGAGTATACCGTTCCACATACGCCACAGCAAAACGGGGTGGCAGAAAGGAAAACAGAACCCTAGTTGAAATGGCTAGATGTATAATGCTGAGTTCCGGACTATCTGCAGGATTTTGGGTGGAGGCTATTTCTACTGCGAATTATATTCGAAATAGATGTCCATCACGAAGTGTGGATAATGAAATCCCTTTCAAAATATGGACCGGCAAAACACCAGTAGTTAGCTATTTCCGAAAATTTGGAACCACAGCATACATGCTCGATAAGACACCTGGAAGAGGAAAATTTGACCCAAAGTCGAAACAATGTATTTTTATCGATTACTCCCAAAATCGAAGGCATACAGGCATTGGGATACCGAGGCAAAGCAAATCTTTCGAAGCAGAGATGTTACTTTTACAGGGAAATATTTAGGTGAGAACAACTTTGAAGAATTTATTAATGATGAAGGTTGTCAGAAAGAATCGCAAAATATAAACGAGTATTTCGCTGAGCCAAAATTGATCAAAACACCAACGCACGTCACTTAAATTGAAACCACACCAAGCTGGGGAAGTGTTATAGACAATCAGAATTTTGAAGTTGCATTAAGAAGGGAAATATTAGAAGAAAATTCGCCATGGAAGCTGCACCAAGAAATGAACGAATTCAAAACAATTATCCTACCGAAGCAGAGCTAAGCAGAGAAGTACCAGAAGAAACTCCACTGAACTCGAAAAGAGGACCTGGCCGTCCGAGAAAAGAAGTTACTGGAAAACGTGGAAGACCAAGGAAATTATTTAATATGGTGACAGAAAACAAACCAGAGAACATAGATGAAGTCGAGAATGAAGAATTCTACGATATTGCCGTTGTGGCAGAAACAGAAGATCCTATCACGACTGCAGAAGCTTTATCCAGTCCAGATGCAGACAAATGGAAGGAAGCGATGATAAAAGAATACGATGCACTGAAGAGAAACCATACCTGGGAAGTTGTAAAAAGACCGAAAGGAAAGAAAATTGTTAAATCTAGATGGGTACTTCGAACAAAATACAAAGTAGACGGATCAATTGAAAGACGTAAAGCAAGCAAAGGGGTTTACGCAAGTACCTGGAATCGATTTCTTCGAAACATTTGCCCCAGTCGTAAGAAAAGGATCAATTCGTTTGCTGATGGCTCTCTCAGTGGAACTTGGGCTAGACTTTGTATGCGCATATTTAAACGGAGACATTGAGGAAGACATCTTTATGGAAGTGCCAAAGGAATTCAATGAGATTCTCGAAGAAAATGAAACACTAATGGATTCTGACAATTACGTTTTGAAAATCAAGAAAGCTCTTTATGGATTATAGCAAACCGGACGACAATGGTATAAATAGCTTGACGAAAAATTAAAAGAACAAAATTTGACGCCAATGAATTCTGATCCCTGTATTTATATTCAAAAAACCCAAAATGATATTGTCCTTGCGGCAATATACGTTGATGATTTAATCGTTGCATCGAACAATCCGGATAAGTTACGACAGCTTAAAGCGAAACCTTTTGAAATGAAAGACCGGGGTCCACTAAACTTTTGCCTCGGTATCGTATTTAAATACAACGATTAAAGAAATGAAGTAACAATGTTACAAACTAAATATATATGCGAAATTATCAAAAGACATGTGCCCACAGACAGAAGAAGAGATGAAAGAAGTAGAATCAATACCTTATCAAAATCTTGTTGAATCGCTGATGTATTTAGCAGTATCAACCCGTCCAGATATTGCCTATGCTGTAAGTATGCTTAGCCAGTACAATACAAATTTTGGCAAACAGCATTGGGTAGCGGCTAAGGGAGTATTGCGGTACTTAAAGGGCACAGAATGCGTAGGATTAAGATTTATTAAATCGAAATCTGGTTTAACCGGCTACGCAGATGCTGACTGGGGAGCGAATGCCGATGACAGAAGGTCGCACACTGGATACACCTTTATCCTATCTAATGCAACTATCAGCTGGGAATGTCGCAAACAACGAACTGTCGCATTGTCAAGCACGGAAGCTGAGTATATGGCCATGTCCGAGTCCACGAAGGAAGCTATTTATCTAAAGCGATTTCTGTCCGAAGTACTTGGTGAACAACAAATAATTAAAATTTTTAATGACAACCAAGGTGCCGGATTACTATGCCGGAATCCTGTTTTCCACAACCGGACCAAACATATAGATATCCGACATCATTTTGTTCGCGAATGTGTTGAAAGAGGAGATATAAATGTTGATTATATTCCAACTGACGAAATGCCAGCAGATGTTCTGACCAAGGGATTATCAGCTCCCAAGCACAATAAATGCACAACAAAACTTGGACTATGGAAGATCAAATAATATCGAAGCTGCTGCTTGAGGGGAAGTGTTGGATCTAAGCAAGCAGAGCTACTTGGAATATTTTGTCATTCCTATATAGTTACCAATGATTTTACTGTCACTTCATTGTAGAATATTCTATCAGTCTGTGAAGAACTTTTCAAATAAATGTTACCTATTTTGTCCTTACTATTTAAATCGTGTGTTTTTATTGGTATCCACAATTCTAATACAACGAAGTACTATACTATAATACTATACTATAATAGTACTTTTTGGTACGACAAAAGTCCTTTTTGGAGTAATAAAAATACTTTGTAGTACAATTAAAGTACATCATCTCAGGCTTCCATACTCTAAAAAAATTATTCAACTCCCATAAAGGCATTGCACTATGTAATAAATTATGTATGATAATGAATGCATTGAAATCATTAGAAATTTGTTACCACAACGGTTCAGAAATCATAACATATAACAACAAATTTTAATATTGCTGCTTTTACTATCCCGGAACAGATTTTCATGCGGACAACAGCACCTAATTTGTAAAAATTATATTAATAAAAAAAGTGAAAATAATTTCATTCACTTACATTTCAAAAAAATGCCATTTCTGACAAAAAATGCTTAACTTAAAATTAAAAATAACAAAAAAATCGAGGAATTTCAAAAAAAATATCTTTAAAAGAACTTAACATTTGGTTTTAAAAAAAGTGAAGCAGGCAAAAAAAAAAAGTCTAAAAAAGCATAAAAAATTTCACACTGGCAGCACTAATTGTGACCGAGGTAACCAACATTGGAGGGCGACATTCAATTAAAAATTATCTGGAAAACATCTCACCTCTAACCACGTGAAATTTAATCAAGACACAAGCATCCGTTCACAAGTTAGCCTTGTTGCAAGTGACGTTATGAATTACACTATTACCTTTTTAATTAATTATACTTTTGGGTATAAAATTATAGGTTTTTAATATTTCTATGGCGTGTTCGAAATCGTTTTCAATGTTTTTTAACGCCCGAACCGAATACTTCAGTCTACTTACAAAAAAGATATACATGGGGCATAATCGGTCATTTGTTTGGATGTGCCAAAAGGACTCTGGCAATTGATTCGGTTTTCTCATAATTTGTCTACTATTACAAAATAATTAAGCTGACAAAACTCAAATATCCTCCAGTTGTCCTTTTGGAAGTTGTGGAAGAAATAAATTTTTCGTTTATGATTGGATTTTAAACAACTATCAACTATCGTTATCTTAAAAAAAATAATTATCTTTTATTTTTGTCCCAGTTTACAGATTTCGGTGAACTAAAACCAGAGATAATGGCATTTTAGTAGACCTACCTTTTTTCAAAACACTAAAAATGGACTATATGTCAAAAACGGTTCTACTTTCCACATATCTGAGAGCAGATGTCCCGGATGCAGAAACTTTTTGAAATTTTGCGACGTAGTGTAATTATTATTATGGGAAATCAAAAATAACTCTTATTTCTGAACGATATAATATAAATCAAAAATAATAGTTATTTTGGAAATTATAAAATATAAATCAAAAATAATTCTTATCCTCGGATAGAAATAATAAAAATCAGAAATAACTCTTAAAAAGGGACTTTTATAAATAAAAGTTATAAAACACAGCAGCCATACATTTTTTCAATTCAATGTATTTCGTTAAAGTAGCGGACATATATTTATTGTTATACAGTACGAGCTCGGTTTTCGCAACCGATAGCAGCCCAAGCCGGTTGCAGTTACCAAGATTGTTGCGCTTACCGAACCTCTATTGAAAATTTTTATTTTACTTTGTGCAAAATGACTCACTCACATTGAACAATGGCGGAATATTGCATGCAAATACAAAAAAAAACATATAATTTCTGCGAATACATTGAAAAGTTGCGCTCATCGAGACTGCTTTTTTGAACGTGTTGCACTTATCAAGACTCATTTGTAAAAAAAAGCGGTTGCGCAAATCGGGGTTTTGTTATAATCGAGCTCGTACTGTATTTTATTTTTATATTGCAAAATTATTGTCACATTTTATGTTATCTCATAACAGGGAAATTATATAATCAAACTTTATCCTGACTCCAAAGTTATTGATACATATATATTTGTATGGAGTATCCACAAAAACGCATTTGCTTTCTATTCATTCTATTGTTTAGAATATTAAAGTTCATATTTTTGATCACCCAATGTAACGGAGAATAAAACTAAGTAGAAGCCGTTTATTTACAATATGTTAAGATATTTTTAAATATGTAACTACAAAATGTTCCAAGCTTCAAGGACATGAATGGAATATATCTTAGGCGAAAGTAATTCAAGAACATAAGAATGGAAGCCTCACATACCTCACAGCCTCACGATTTTAAATCTGTAATTTAAATGTTATACATTTTTTAAAGTTTATACAAAGTATTTTGCAGGAAAGGCTGTCGTCCCCAGTTACGGGCCATGCGCTTTTCGCTTTCTAATCGAAAATATATGTGTAGTGCTAAGTACCATTTGTGTATACAATTTTATTTCTTCATGACTAAATACATTTGTGCCACGCCACATCCCCAACTGATCAATAATAATAATTTCGTCTGTATACTCATATCTGTAGTGCCAAGTACCATCTGTGCTTTGAATTTTAGAATTTTCAATACATTTTACATGCCCCTTACTCTTTTGGAGTGGTTATTTGTTTTATTCTCATCTACTAAGTCCACCCCAGCGCCACCTACAAGGTCCATTTGTACAGCAATTTGTTTCTCATGATTTACACATATACATTTTAAATTTCAGGTAAATTGGTTAATTCGTTTCACCCAAAGATGTTTAACATACTGTTTTTGACTAAAATATAAATTTTGGAAATTAGTCCTCTCCAGCGCTACATACCGGGTCCATTTTTAGAAACAATATGATGTTTATAATAATGTGTTAGAGTCGGTTCAAAAGCAATTTCTTCTGTTCTGGATCTTCGATGGGATCCTAACGCCAATCTTCCACCATACGTCAGCAGACTTTTCTTAATTAATTTGGCTATAATAGTGGGCGAACAATGTTGAATGCAATTACAATTTTAAACATTCTTGGGGGAGTTTACTTCAATATCCCATTGAGGTCTTTAAGATATTTCAAACCCTTCTACATTTGTTTTAGACGTCATAATTAGGGCGCATTCAGGCTTCTACGACGTATATCAATTTATCGACTTCTCCATAATTAATTGCATATATAAACACTTAGTCAGTATTCATTTTGTTTTAAACTGTAGTTATTATTATTGTATTCCAGTAATGTACAAATAAATAAATACCTATATATATTGTTTTCGTATTATATTTATTCTACTCGTATGTTCTATACTATATTTTGGAACTGTAGATGATAATGATGATGAGAATAAAACTGAATTCAGTCAAATTTTTTTGGACTATATCTGTTGATCTATTTTGGTACCTACAATACAAAATGACATATATTATGAAAATTAATATTTCTCCCATAACTTCTAGACCGAAACCTGGGATATAATGAAATTTAGTCAGTGAATTTATCTTGTAATAGTTGGCAAAATATTAGAAATTCTAAATATTTGACACACCCCGCCCGTACTTCCCATATAAATAATTGAAATTGCCCGTTTTACATACATGTGCTGCCCTAATGGTGCCTCCTATACAAATTATTAAAATTTTTACGATTTTGCCACATGCTCCATACCGTTGTAATAATACATAATTAATTTTAAGTAAAAATCGGTTAAATTCAATAAATCAAGACATAAACAATTTCTTATATTGAGTGATGGTATTTATCAGTCAGTTTACCTTACTGAAATTTAGTCACAGACACATCCTCAAATACGATTTTTATTTCTTGGCAAGAGCCATCCATGGCAAATTGCAATTGCAATTAAAGAACAAATGCGAAAACGTTTGTTGCCTAACAAATGTAATAAAAAGTTTTGGTTTTCTTTGAGATAGAAGCAATGTTTCTTTCTGAATAAGACATGGCTAGATTCATCAATAACCTTTCCTCGTCAATCTAGTTCGAGGATTTTGGTGAACGAAGCAAATATAAGAAGATCCTTACTTAAAGGAAAGATATTCCTTCATTCATCTAAAACACCAGTTACAAATTTTACAGTTAATGGTTGAATAAAGTTGTACAAACTTGCGTTTAACCAAATTATTAAATTCCCTTTGCAATCCCGCAATAAAAAGTGACAGACCCTGAATGTATTTTTACACACTCGTATTTGGAACTTTTGTCTTCATAATCACTGTGTACCAAATGTTATCTTTTTATGAATAAACAGAAACACTATTGTACAAGGACAAGTACTTCTGGGTTCTAAGGTTTCAAGGATCGGTTTAAGATTATAAATTCTATTGGCAAACATTACTAATAGAGATAAATATCAAACTATTTGAGAGCTGTGATATGTAGTTTCGACGTCAAGGTGACGATGATAGAGAAGTCACAGCAAATAGCATCATCATTGCAAACTTTAATTTGAAAAAATATCACAAAGCAAATGAGAAGCAAATTACATAACGGTGCGAAGATATTTGAAATATAGATCAACAATACTTCAGCTTTAAAAATCTAAAGAACATCTTCCTCTAGTCTTATTTTAACGAACTATTGAATGCGATACAAATTTCTTGTGAATTTATTGCGTCTAACTGTACGGTACAAGTGGAAACCATAAAGTTGTCATATAAAATCACAAAATACTAAACTCGTGTCATTTTATGACCCGAAAGATATTGATCATGGCAGAGACACCGCTTCTCTGAGGTCTCCTACTTCATAAATGTCATAAAATATATTTTAATGACCATCTTACACATGATGATAATCACCAGTTCAAGTTGGCGATTATAAAAGCCAAAACACATGTTCAAACGACAGTTTAATTCATTTTCCCAACATAAATCACAAGATTCAGGCAAATATGTATACTTCTTTGCCTTTGCTTATGTGATTACACACATCTGCAGTCAATATTTCCTACATAAATAAATCCAGTTCCATTTTTACACGTTGGCAATACATTAAATGTATCCCTTAGATTATTTAAAAATGAAAAACATTGATTACTCCGTAGACGTTTCCCCCGTAGACGTTGCACCCATTTATTGCTGGGTGCTCGTGACTTCGTGGACAAAAGTTCATAATGTCTATTGACAGCTTTACAAGAGAATGTCACTTTTATTTTAATTACCATCGCTTAAGAATGTCATCCCGATGACAACTTTGACAGCACATCGTACACACTCACTAACAAAAACGAACGTACAATGGACAAGGGCATACTCGATGCACAATGCAGCAATCAATAATGTCACATGACATTTAATAATTAAAGGTAATATTTTCTTTGAAAATTGTGTGTGTTTGTAAGGAGTTAATTTTAAGCACATAAAAACATATTTTGAAGTTGTCAATTTGTTTTTTACTTATTTTTCTTCCACACATGTTATTCTTAAAGCTGGACTTTCTAGACCCCTCGGAAACCTAAGCTCACGTATAAATTTGAAGGAAACTATCGTTTTCGCATATAAAGCACCAAGAATATTTTTACTTTCATTCACAAAACAGCTTCTTAAAATCACACATATTCATAAACATAATATAATATAAACATAACACGGGACCGGCCGTGGCATAGTGGTTAGAACGCGCGGCTACCATGCGGGAGATCGCAGGCTCAAACCTGGCTTCAGTCATCTTAAAAAAATTGTCCTTGCATTGTCGGCTCCCCTCGAATGTTGTTCTAGTAAGCTTCTCAAACAGTGACTTTCGCATTCGTCGATAAACAAGTAGGTGCCGTTAGTTGTAAATCTAAATATAGAAAGCGTGTTAATTCACAACATCGCGAGAAGCTATCCCATACCTCATTCATGGGGTGCAAAGGGAAATTAAGTAAGTAAGTAGTAATATTGATTATCTTCAGAAACTTTACTGATATTAATCCAATCATAAAAAGCGTTTACATTATATTTATTATTAACGATTTCCCACTCAACTATTAGCTGCCGGTATTGCCCGAAAATTCCCGTCGTTTATTTGCAATGATATGAAATAGTTTTCAAACTGACCTATGCTAAACATATCATAACTATAAGGTTATTTTGTAAAAAACTATAACATGACCGATTGTACAAATTGAAATATTCTCCACTTGTCTGTTTGGATGTTATGGAAGTTTCCAAAATAAAGTCAGTTTGTATTGGAAATACCTGTTAATCGATATAGGCCATACATATTCCAGAGTGTAGTTAGAAAAGAGATACGTATGTAAAACTATGAGGGTGAATTCGGTCATTTGGGAAGTACCAAAAGCGACGTGTCAAAGGTTTCGGTTTTTGGAGGGTTTGTCTACTAATACAATTTTATTAAACTGACCAAATTCTATTACCGTCCATTTTTCCGATTGGAAGTTATGGAAGAAATATTAATTATAAAAAATAGGTAATTTTGTATGGGAGGTACCACTAGGGGTGGGGCTATTCTGCCTATTTACAATCGCATTACTTCATTTTGAAAAATATTAATACTAATAAATTTGCATAAGGATCAGTTAGGGTTTACTCGAGTTATCGTGCCGACTAGACAGCCAGACAGACATAGCTGAATCGTCTTAAAAAGTCCTCAAAACGAATTTGGTCTTAAGATACTTAGGGTCTGCTTTAATGTGTTTTACTTTTTTCGTATCAAATGATATATAGTTCATCCTTAAGTGTGATGATATAAAAATAGGTATATGCAGCAATCGCAATATTTAATTTCATCAAGAAAATATTCTACCACTACTGTATGAAATGTTGTATTTTGGACAGATTAAAGAAATAAATTGAGAACAGGTTCAAATTCTATTCTTAATGAGCTTTGAAATATATCACTCATCCCTTGTCATTGACTTGTACGACTAACAATCACACACAAAGCCTATAAAGAACAATAACCACTCTAAAGTCACAGCGAGTTTCCCTTTCTTTGGTCATTAAAAACGTTTAGCAATAATCATTGATAAAGTCTGATATTGGTTTTGTAGCAACACTTTTTTGCTTACGGAAAACTTGAAAAGAATCCGTCCGATTGATTTGCGCCATTTGTGAGTATGGATTTCAAAAGTTTAATCCTTTTTTCTCGTCTCAAAGGACACAATTTGTGCCCATTGTAAAAGCTTGAATAAATAGGTACAAAGATGGTGGCAAAACAGGGGACTAAATTTAAAAAATAAACCCTTAAATTTGTGTGAACGAAATGAACAATAAAAATATTAAAGAAGAAATCAATGCGATTGGTATGATCCTTGAACAAGGACAACAAAATTCACACATGTGCTGTTTTATTTTTTTGTTATAAGTAAACAAAAAACTGAATGGAATGATTCTTTTCAAAACCTACCAATAAGTCGTACGTATTTCGAAAATCAATGGAATTATTCTTGATTTATTTTAACGTTTCCACACCAGGAGTTGGAGAAGCTGGCAGAGCATTTGTGGTGGCAACGATTGCAGCATTTGATGTGAACGAAGCAGTCAACAATTATGATTGTAAAGGATGCATACGCACAAAGCGAATACGTCTGCGTTTCGGCGACGCCACATACCACAAACACGGAGAGCAGCAGCAGCATCAGGAGCAAACAAATAAACAAAGAGCCACAACAAAAGAAGATTGCTTATTGTCAATGTTTTTTGTGGATGTTGCATGAAGTGTATGCGAATAAAACGCTGTACATTCCAGACTCAAATAATTGAGCTGTTGAGGTGCATCGAGGCGGAACTAAATGACTTTGTGCGAAACTCACGCCGTCCATCAGCCAGACAGAAGACGTTATATGTCCTAGAAGATGAGGCGTAATCAGATCTCTCAATAATCCTAGTAATCGGTACAGTATATAATATTATCGATTTATAGACCTTCGTGTTTGATACCAGAGCCAAAGCTCATGCACAGCTCTGGGTCTACTTATTCACTTAAAATCTAGAAATCGTAAATGTATTCATAGTAAAGGCGATACGCGCAACAGTTATTACATTGTTGTTAATGTTAGTCTTAGTAATGTAAACTAGCTTCCAAAACTGGAACACTTAGAAGAGTTCTTTTTCACTTGTCCTTATTTTATTTAGTAGGCAAAAAACTGTTTCGATAGTTGCGTTACTTTGATAGTTGCGTTACTTTCAGACATACGTAATAAATTCGCAATATTTGTGCAAAAGTTTATAAAAACGAACGAGAGATTTGAGTAAACACGTACTCGATTTATAGACTCCTTGAAAGGATATAAGTCTAAAATTTTTACGATTATTTGCTTTGAAATTAAAAAAAATATTCATACATAATTCATCACAACTTAAGCAAGTTAAGGTTTAATTTGCACAATACAGTAACGCGTTATCAATTGTGTCGTCAATTAATCAGGATTAGTAAGCATAATAGCTAGAATTATATAAACAACAATTTTATTTATTGTCTTTCAAATGGCCAGGAGCAAAGCTCAAATTTGAAATTTGCCACAAATTAATTTTGTTACAAATTTATTTTGTCAGCTGACTTTGATGAACTTTTTTTAATATTTTTCTAATGGGCAGGAACGCGTTATGACGAAGCCCAAATATAAAATTTGTCAAAAATTAAAATTGGTCACAAATTGTCAAAAAATAAAATTGTCACACTTTTTTTTTAATTTGTGACAAATTTTAAATTTTGCTTCGTCAGAACCCGCCCCTGGCTATTTAAAAGACATTAAATTAAATTCATCAATATCTGTTAACAACTGGGAGAGTTCTGCGAACAGGAAGAATTCACTTCGCTATAAAAATTGAATTGCTTGTAAAAAACTTAAATAAGCTGATCTAGAAAAACTTGTCAGAATCTGGTCAGTTTGATCATGGGTGAAAAATCGTGTCGTACAGTGTAAATGGAGATGGACTGTAAAACACCTTTTGTTTGACTGGTGGCACAATTTGAATTTTCATTTTATATCAAAGGTAGCATTACCGAACATTTGGAAATAATCCATGTATGGGGTTTTTTAGACCTATATAACTTCTGATAGGTATAATGATAAATATAGCTGTCATACTAATGAAGTGTGTTAGACTTTCTTTCAGTATATTCTGGCAAATCACCAGGCAAAGACTTACACTAGAACAAGGTTTACAAATAGTGGAAATTTATTTTCGAAACGCGTGCTCTGTTCACCAAACTTATGGGCACATAATCATCCATCTGAACAGCTAATACGCAATACTATGGCCACATTTACTGTTTTGAATAGAATTCACCCAAATCAAGCGCGTACCGAGCGTACAGAAAAACCTATCGCCGTTGTAGACGTAAGTGTAACAGGGGACTCGAATTTATCGAACCGATGCCGTTATTGTCCTACATCCACATAAAATACAACTGGTAGATGAATTAGAGCCAGTGGACGATCAATTGATTTTCATATTTCTCATGTCATTGCAAATTATTCGGAGAAGAAATGGTTCTAACCCGACGGCGTAACATGCCATACAGCACGTGAGACCATCAATTTGTTAAACCATACGTTTGGTGACCTAATTATCTCAAGAAATGGTAACACAAGTTTGATACAAAGATACACTGATAGAAAAACCGTCATATCTCTGATGAAATCTGACATTGCTTCTATGAAAAATGTCATCGTTTTTGAACCCATGACATGTGTCATTGGTGTAATGTCAACCCTTACATCAAGTGGTCATATTTAAATATGTCACCAATGGAATGTTACTGTAACATCAATTCAATGTAAGTTGTGGTGCCAGTCCAATGCAAGTGTGTCATCGAGGAAATGTTTTGCCATCAATGCAATGCAAGGGTGTCTTCCATGCAATGACAATGTGCGATCAATGTTATGATGCAATATCATTAATGTAATGTCACTGTATTATAAATGCAATGACGGTGAGTCATTTATACAATAACATACTGTAAATGCAATGCAAGTGTGGCTTCAATGCAATATCATTAATGTAATGCTAATGTATCATAAATGCAATGACAGTGAGTCATTTATACAATTACATAGTGTCATCAATGCAATGCAAGTGTGGCTTCAATGCAATGACAATGTGCGATCAATATTATGATGCAATATCATTAATGTAATGCTAATGTATCATAAATGCAATGGCAGTGAGTCATTTATACAATTACATAGTAACATCAATGTAATGTAATTGAGTATTAACCCCAATGAAAAAGTTACATTGAGGCAATGACAATTTTGCCTCAATACAATAACAAAATTTTATGATTGCAATTACAATATTTTGACAAATAATTTTTTAATTTAAAAGTTAACTAAATAAATCAATATAAAAAAAGTATGTTAAGACAACATGGAATACAACAAAGACTTCAATTTTAATTTACCTAATATAAATCTTTTGTAATTCTTTTTTATATAAAAGATAAATTATTAAATTTTCAAGTGTTATGTAAAAGTTACGAAATATACTTATTTTTGTTTTTTTTTTTTACAATAAAAATAAAAATAGGTTATTTTTGCTTTTTAGTTATTCCGTTAATTTAAATTAAATATATTATAAACCAAGAGGTGTATTACTTCATATCATGTATATCGTATATCAAGAATATTTTTAAATTTTGGTAACATATATTTATATTAAATTTAACTTCTATTTTTGCTTTTGAATTAAAAGTAAAAAAACTCTTATTTGTAACTTTTAAAATAAAAATCAAAAATAAATCTTATTTTTGTTTCTATTGTTAAAAATAAATAAATAAATGTTATTGAGTAACTTTTATTTTAAAGATCAAAAATAATTCTTATTTTATATTTTAATTAAAAAAAAAAAAATTAGATAAAAATGTTTAAATAAGTGTTATTTAACAATATTTATATTAATTATTATGTTGAAACTTATAAAAACTACGGTCCCATCATAATACATGCTTACAACTAAATCGTATCGATTGACAAAATCAGACATTATTTTGACAGTTCGTGTGTTAATAGGCTAACTTTAGATACCTGCTCTACAGTCTTCTCCAATCCATACAAAAACTGTTCTATAAATAGCCAAATTGGACTACAAGCTCTCGGATACTCTATGTTGAACAAATGAAATACTTTAAAACAAATATCAAGTGCTCTCGCAAAGTTATTAAAAGGCAGCAGTTGTCCATCTAAGTACAGAAAAAAGTTATTAACTATTAACTATGTTATTAACTATCTCCTAATCCTAAAATAAATGGTTGAATGGGTTGGTTTTCCTTAGATAGCCAATATATGATTGTCTAATGACTGCATTGTCTCGCTTATAAATAAGAAAGAGTTCTGTGAATCTCGTACCGTAAAATTTTTGTATTGCAGTTTACCATCAACCTTTATTCGTTTGCCCTTCCGTGTTTGGAATAAAATATTATGAACGCACCACAAAAGCTTCAGTATTCTTCTTCTTCTTTACTGGCAGAAACAACAGAAATTCATCTATCAGTAGCCGCACGTAGAAAACCATTCCAAGCGCTTCGGTTTTTGCGCTCCGTAGATAGTTAGTCATACCAAGCTTACTTAACATTTCCGTCACCTGGTCCATCCATCGAAGTTTTGGTCGCCCCCTCCTGCGCCGCCCATCGTGTTTATTGCCGAAGACTTTTCGAGCCGGAGCGTTATCGTCCATTCGTACAACGTGTCCAAGCCAGCGCATTCGGTCTATTTGAACGCGCTTGACCACGTCGATGTCGTTGTACAGCTCATACAGCTCATGATTCATTCGACGACGGTACTCGCCGTTCACGATGATGGGTCCAAATATTTTGCGGAGTATTTTCTCTCGAAGACTCCCAGAATAGATTGATCCGCTTGTGTCATTACCCACGATTCTGCGCTGTAGAGCAAGACAGGTAGGATCAGAGTCTGGTAGAGCTGGATCTTTGTTTTTCGAGAGAGCGCTTTGTCGTTAAATCGCTTGCTTAGCGCATAGTAGCAGCGGTTTGCGATCAATACTCGTCTTTTGATTTCGAGGCTGACATTATTATTTTTGTTTATGGCGGAGCCAAGGTAGACAAAATCATCTACCACTTCAAAATTATAGTTGTCAACGTTCACGCAGCGTCTCAGACGAGTGGACTCTTTGTTCGTTGAAACAAATAACTTGGTTTTGTCCTCGTTTATCACCAGACCCACTTCAGCCGACTGCTTTTCAATGCTCGAAAAAGCCGCAGTAACATCTCGCAATCCACGTCCAATAATATCGATATCATCAGCATACGCGAGCAACATGTGGCTTTTGTTAAATATGGTGCCATTCCTGTTTACTGCTGCTTTCCGCATGATCATCTCCATTACGATGTTAAAGAGATCGCAGGACAGACTATCGCCTTGTCTAAAGCCTCGCTTGGTAGAAAATGGCTCTGACAGATTTTTGCCAATTTTCACTGAAGACTTCGTGTCAGTCAGTGTCAATTCGCAGAGTCGAATTAGTTTTGCGGGGATACCAAACTCAGCCATAGCATCCAACAATTTCTGTCGTATCGGACTGTTAAATGCAGCTTTGTAATCGATGAACAGCTGGTAGGTATCGATCTGCATTTCTTGGGTCTTCTCCAGGATTTGTCGTAGCGTGAATATCTGGTCGGTGGTGGATTTACCAGGTCTAAAGCCACACTGATAAGGTCCAATCAGGTTCGCCAGGAGGGGCTTTAGTCTTTCACATAACACACTAGACAGGACCTTGTATGCGATGGGTAAAAGGCTAATCCCGCGATAGTTGGTACACACACTAGGATCGCCTTTCTTAAGCACGGGACATAGGACACTCAGATTCCAATCATCGGGCATGCATTCCCTGATCCAATCGTGGCTGCAGTTTTGCCTTGTATGCAGCATCCATTTCCTCAGACATTTCGCGACATTCGTCATCGTACCAGGGCTTGTCTGAGCGTGGTTTTTCATAACCCAGTACGGTTGTTGCGGCAGTGGTCATAGAATTCGCAATATGCTGCCACTGCATGTCGGGAACATCAGAACTAGGGGGATTTGTATGGAGTAGTTGAGAGAGTTGGTTGGAGTAGGCATTGGCTATCTCAGGGGTCTGCAGCTTTGTGATGTCTAGCTTCCTTTGCGTTTGATTACGAGTGTTTTTAGCTCTACTTAATCGTGTGCGTACCTTGGCTGCAACTAGGTGGTGATCCGAGTCGATATTTGCACCGCGCATCACACGCACGTCCATAACGCTTGAGATATGCCTTCCATCAATTACCACGTGATCAATCTGATTTCTTGTATTTTGATCGGGAGATATCCAGGTTGCCTTGTGGATATCTTTATGCGGGAATCTGGTTCCACTCACAACCATGTTTCTTGCCGACGCGAAACTTACCAGTCTGAATCCGTTATCGGAGGTGTTGTTGTGTAGACTGAATTTTCCGACTGCTGAACCAAGAGCATCTTCCCTTCCTATTTTAGCATTAAAATCTCCCAGAACAATTTTAATGTCATGTGCAGGGCAGCGGTCATATATATCCTCCAGGCGCTCATAGAATGCATCTTTGATGTCATCGTCTTTGTCTTCCGTCGGGGCGTGTACACAGATCAGCGTAATGTTAAAATATTTCGCCCGGATGCGAATGGTGGCTATACGGTCATTTACAGGGTTAAACCGCGAGACCAGGTGTCGAAGTCTCTTGCCGAATATGAAACCACATCCAAATTCGTGTCTTTCTGCATGGCAGCTGTAAAAGATGTCACAGTTCTTCCGTCGTGTGCATCCCTGTCCAGTCCATCTCATTTCCTGTATGGCGGTGATGTCAGCCTTGTATTTGTCGAGGACATCCGCCAGTTGGAAAGAGGCACCATCTCTGTATAGAGTTCGGACATTCCAGGTGCATATCCTTAAATCATGGTCCTTATATCGTTTGCGGGGGTCGTCAACATTTGGGGGGGTTCTTGTTTTTCGTTTTCTTCGTGTTTTCATAATAAATTTTTGTTTAAGGAGAGTGGCTTATTAGGCCACCGCTCCCGATCTTAGTTTCTTGGGGCTGCCAAAGTCACTAAGAGAGCCTGTGTTGAGTTTCAGTAACTTCTGTTACCTAGTTCCTAAGACGCATCGGTGGTAGCATGCCGATTAGGTTACTCAACAAAGCTTCAGTATAGTATTGTGGAAATCTAAAAAAATAAGTTCATTATAAATTAAATAGTGTTCGTTAAATATAAAGAAATTATTCATTACCATTTTCTAAATCAGCATTTTGTATTGAGCCCATAATTTGCTTAAAGTGAGGATCTCTTATTTGTTGTCCGTTTTTCAAATATTTACAAATCTTAACAAACTTCTCTTTCCAAGTCATCAGTGTTTCTGCAGTTTTATGTATAGCATCAAAGTTGCTGTCAATCTTAAAAAAATTCAAACAAAAGAATGCACTTTAAAAATTTATAATCTAAATTAAATTTATTATTAAAAAAAAATTAATATATATATAATATTATGTTTACATACCAAACGAGGGCCGTGCGTGCCCTTATATTGTGGCCACATTTGAAATATTTCTTCCATATTTTGGCACTCATTATTTATGTGATGAAATCTTTGCTTTGAACATGCGGCCCAAGTTGAGATTAATTCATCGGGAGATAAATTATCGTAATTCAGGCTCTGTAGAAAAGCTATACACAAAAAAAATATGTGTATATTTCAAATGACAAAAATATTTATACTTACAATGTTTAACATTTTTTGGATCAATTGCTGCTGCGGATGGCTTGGTAAAAGTTTTTAACGATCTTCTGTTGTTAATGTACTTAGTGTAGATTTTGCCACACCTTTCGGTGCGGTAATACTGAATAGGGAATATTTTTAAAATTTGTTTTTCTATGTCATAGCTTGTTTGCGTTGACATACGAATATCTTTTGTTTCAAAATATTGAATTATAATATTTATCAACATGGTTCGGAGCTCTTGAGTAACTTCATTAGTTTTTTCATAAGTTTCTAATATTCTGCATCCATTTTTATGTTGTTGTAGAATCTCCATGACGTTAATTTTTGGGTTGACCGAGTCGTCTTCAGCAATGGATGAAGATGAACATGATGATGACGATGAAGAAACAAGAAATTTGTGGTGTTCGGGTCTAATTGCTAGATTAGGAAGACTTAAATCGGACCTCCATTTACAATATTTAGTTCTGAAAATTACTTTGTCGCCGAATTTCATTTTGCTCATCTTGGTTCATAAACTTTAAAACGTGCAAGTTTATGTTTTCATAAAAATAAAAGTTATGTTCAAAAATTTTTTTTTATTAAATATACATATGTGTTGACATATTTACCTTCGAAAAATTGTACCATATGACTTAAGTCCCATTTTCGTAAGAGGCTTTGTAAGGATTCATTTGGAATGTCGTCTTCTAGAAAATATATTATTTATGGAAATTTAATATATTTCTTTAGGCCGTATCATAAATTTTGCTGACGATGTTGTTATAAGTGTGGTTGGAGGTCCAACCGTTGCATCAATATCTATAATATGAAACTCTCCCAAATCATTTGAGTTTATTTCATAAGCAGCGTAATGCTTCAAATAAGAAATACTATTAATTTGTTGGACAAATAAGGAAACAGTATTTTGATATACAATAACGCTGATGATTTTATATAAATTTATATCACTTAATTTTGTTGCTATGTAGAAACCCTTTTCATACAAACAGTTTTTGTATGTTAATTTGTCATATAAGTTTACCAAATTAGATGGTTTTTTTATTTTTATTGAAATAAACTCCAAAAAGGTATCTTCAGATTTACCCTTTTCACGGCAGATGACGTTATTTGTTGTGGTTGATGGTGAAAGTAAGTAATTAGCAAAATAAAATTGGTATTTCTTTGCCAATGATACACTAACGTTTTTTCTTGACGTAATTGCATGCGAATAACTTTTAAATATTCGGTGTCGTGCTTCAAAGTGGAAGCTCCAGAATTTTCTAACTGGCCCGCATGATGATACTATTTCAGGATAATGAGTAATTATATGGAACTTTGGTTTCAAATTCTCATTAAAAAGTTTTTAAAACAATTCATTATGTTCTTTTATGTTTGCTTTGAATGATTGTATGGAATGATCCGTTATCTTAAACATTAATATAAAGTCTATTATCTTTATTAAGAGCAAAATAAATAACCAAACTTCATTGTCGTCAGGCACTAAATCACCGACCATCATTGGAAAGTAAATAACAAATGTAAGCATCTCCCTTGCGGACATTCTCAAATGATTTTTCTTTAAATGGGTTATTGATATATTCTGACATATATTCCCAATTTCCAACTGGCCATATTCAAAAGTTGATTTTCGTTTATTTAATATTTCCAAAGTAAAATACTTTTTTTGTTGTATAAAATATAAAATGGATTTACAGATGTCATAGTGGCAAATGCCCTCTAAGATGTCGTGCATTGTATCAACACTTTTATTGTCAACGACGTGAAATGAAGGTATTTAATTAAAAATACAGTTTTCAACAATTCCGGTCTTACTGCCATCGATTTCATTTAAATGCAAGGCATAATTATTGTATGTACGCCTTAACTTTGGCAGATCTGAAGGCGTTATTTCGCTGTCGGCTTTGCTTATCGTGCAAAATCTACAAAACGTTGACCTAAATGATTTTGTAAATCCTAGCAAGCTATTCAGACCCAGATTGTCACCTAAAATTAGGACAGGAACAAAATACGGGTGGTGCTTTTGCCCATCTGATAATTCTATATCAAGACCTTCTAATTCTAAAAGCTGCATTTGATTCACAATTGGCGTTAAACACTTCTGTTTTCCAAACTTTTCTAAATCATTGGAGTTAATAGAACTTATAAAAAAAAACATTGCCTAATTTTGTGTTATCTGGAGCACACGGAAAACTAAAATAAAAGTTGCAAGTAAGGTTTGCCGAATGCGAGCCTAAAGGATTATTTATTTCTACGTCGTCTGAATATAAGAAATACGGTACAAGCAGTTTGTTAGGGTACATTGCACACTTCTGTTTCCATAAACTTCCCTGAGTTATATTTTCAAGATATTCAACATTACTTTTATCTTCAATAATTTTTTTCATGGCATATAAATTATCATCCTTTTCAAGAATTTTTTTAAAAGTGAATTTCATTGGCACATACCCAATTTTTGTCTCTTTTTGAACACATTCAAATTTACCTTTTCGATGCGTTAGAGCTGGACTTGAATCTATAATGACCTCTTGGATGTTTTCACACAAGTCGCCTTCCATTAGTTTTTTCTTTATACGATATTGAGTTTTAATAGCTTTGAAATGATTGGTTACTTCACCTGCAAAATTTAAAAATTGTAAGTATACTTTTATCAGACTTTTTGCTAAATTCACAAAAAAGCGACAAAAGCGGCTCAATAATTTAATCAAACATATTTTCGCAAATATTTTCAGCATCACTTCTTGCAAAATTGCATTTAGAAAACAATGCTGTTTCAAACATAAGCAAATTTTTTAACATTTTGTGTAAAAGTTCTTGTTTATCGTTCTTATGACTATTAATGTTTTCGCTTTCTTCACGCACAAATTCTTTATTATTGTTATTGTACACGGTGCCGCAGCATTTATAGTCATCCGATGACTTTAAAAAATGATATGTTCGCAGATGCTTAAAATATTTATCATTTTCTACAAATAACTTTTCACATAAAAAACACTTCATTATACCATCACCCTTAGGGATGAGGGTATATATCATTTGATACGACCCAAAAGTGTAACACATAGAAGGATTCACTTTAGACCCTAGGTTTCTTTGAACCAAATTCGATTCATGACTTTTAAAGTCGTTTGAGCCATGTCCGTCTGTCTGTCTGTCTGTCTGGTGGCTGTCCGGCTGGTTCGCACGATAACTTTCGAAAGACGCAACCAAATGTTTTGAAATTTTGCACAAGTTATTATTTTCTAAAAACTACTTACGGTATTGCAAATGGGCTACATGGCCCCGCCCCTTCTGGTACCTCCCATACAAATACATCATTCCGCCCACTTTAGAAATCGAGTAATAATATCAATGCACCCTATGGGATCGTCCCCAAATTCTGTATTTAGTAAAGCTATAGCAGGATAAAGTTTTGGAAAAAATTTTGAAAGCCTAGCCACGCCCCTTCTGGTACCTCCCATACAAATCTACCTTTCCGCCCACTATAGAGATGGTGAAATAATATCAATAAATTAAACGTGATCGGAACCAAATTCTCTTTTTAGTAAAGCTATAACAGCATAAAGTTTTGGAGAAAAAAATTGGAAGTCTATCCACGCCCCATCTGGTACCTCCCATACACATCTGGTACCGCCCACTTTAGAAATCGATTAATATTATTAAAAGACCTAACGCGAACGTGCCCAAATTCTGTATTTGGTAAAGTTTAAGCAGGATAAAGTTTTGGAGAAAAAATCTGGAAGTCTAGACACGCCCCTTCTGGTACCTCCCATACAAATGTACCACTCCGCCCACTTTAGAAATAGGGTAATAATATCAATACACTAGACACGATCGTGCCCAAATTCTGTATTTTGTTATATTATAACAGGACAAAGTTTTGGAGAAAAAATTGGAAGTCTAGCGGCGCCCCTTATGGTACCTCCCATACAAATGTACCTTTCCGCCCACTTTAGGGATGTAGTAATAATATCAATACACTTGACACGATCGTGCCCAAATTCTGTATTTAGTAAAGCTTTAACAGGATAAAGTTATGGAGAATAAATCTGGAAGCCTAGACACACCCCTTTTCGTACCTCCCATACAAATGTACCACTCCGCCCACTTTCGAAATCGAGTAATAATATCAATATAATAGAAAATTATTTATTTTACTGAGGGTAAGGGTAAATGTAAGTCGGTTAATTTCAATAACACAAGACTTAAACAATATCTTATATTGGGTGATGGTATTTATCAGTCAGTTTAACTGACTGAAATTTCTGTACTGGTTTTTATTACCGATTTATATTCACAATTAAGAACAACAACATACGCGACGTGCTAGCCCGGCGATATTCACGAAACAACTTAATCGAAAGGAACAAACAATCAAAGGGAACAACAATTAGGTTTAAAGTCTCTCACTCTCCCTTTTTATACCATCACCCTTAGGGATGAAGGTATATATCATTTGATACGACCCAAAAGTGTAACACATAGAAGGAGTGACTTTAGACCCTAGGTTTCTTTGAACCAAATTCGATTCATGACTTTTTAAGTCGTTTGAGCCATGTCCGTCTGTCTGTCTGTCTGGTGGCTGTCCGGCTGGTTCGCACGATAACTTTCGAAAGACGCAACCAAATGTCTTGAAATTTTGCACGAGTTAATATTTCCCCAAAACTACTTACGGTATTGCAAATGGGCTACATGGCTCCGCCCCTTCTGGTACCTCCCATACAAATACATCATTCCGCCCACTTTAGAAATCGAGTTATATTATCAATACACCCAACGGGATCGTTCCCAAATTCTGTACTTAGTAAAGCTATTACAGGATAAAGTTTTGGAAAAAAAATTGGAAGTCTAGCCACGCCCCTTCTGGTACCTCCCATACAAATTCACCTTTCCGCCCACTTTAGATATGGAGTAATAATATCAATAAATGCATCGCGCTCGTATCCTAATTCTTAATTTTGTAAAGCTATAGCAGGATACAGTTTTTGAGAAAAAAACTGAAGTCTACCAACGCCCCATCTGGTACCTCCCACACACATCTGGTACCGCCCACTTTTGAAATCGATTAATATTATTATTAGAACTACCGCGATCGTGACCAAATTCTGTATTTAGTAAAGTTCAAGCAGGATAAAGTTTTGGAGAAAAAATCTGGAAGTCTAGACACGCCCATTCTGGTACCTCCCATACAAATGTACCTTTCCGCCCACTTTAGAGATGGAATAATAATATCAATACACTTGACACGATCGTGCCCAAATTCTGTATTTAGTAAAGCTATAACAGGATAAAGTTTTGGAGAAAAGATCTGGATGTCTAGTCACGCCCCTTCTGGTACCTCCCATACAAATGTACGCCGCCCACTTTAGAGATGAAGTAATAATATCAATATTCTCGACACGATCGTGCCCCAATTCTGTATTTTATTAAGTTATAACAGGATAAAGTATTGGAGAACAAATTGGAAGTCTAGCGGCGCCCCTTATGGGACCTCCCATACAAATCTACCTTTCCGCCCACTTCAGAGATGGAGTAATAATATCAATACATCCAACGCTATCGTGCCCAAACTCTGTATTTAGTAAAGCTTTAACAGGATAAAGTTTTGGAGGATAAACCTAGAAGTCTAGACACGCCCCTTCTAGTACCTCCCATACAAATTTACCACTCCACCCACTTTAGAAATCGAGTAATAATATCAATATAATAGCAATTTTTTTTATTTTACTGAAGGTGATGGTATATGTAAGTCGGGTCGCCCGACTGAAACTTTCTTACTGGTTGTTATTGCCTTACATCAATAAGATCATAAAATGTCTTCAATTAAACGACAAAGTGTCGTCACACATATTTTCGCTATTTATTGGTACATTATTTCTCTCTTCTCTTTCATTCTAATTTATGTTTACATCAATTTGATCACAAAAGGTAATCAAATTAACGACAAAGTGTCATCACATATTTTGTCGCTTTATATTGACACGTTCTCTCTCTATTCTCCTTCATTAGCTGTACAGTTTTCTAGAGAAAAAAAGTGTCGCTTTGCGAAAACTTACATGTTTTGTTGCTTTTGTCTTTGTTGCTATGTTGAAAGACGTTATTTCGTAATTCTGTTCGTCTTTTTACTTCTTGAATTGTCAAAGCATCCATGACAGTATGTCATCCTATTGAATACAAATTACATATACATAATAACTTATTAATGAAATGCTATAATAAATACACATTTTTTGATCTTTTATCTTGCATGTGCAGGTTTTGTTTGTTTTTCGTTTACCATATTATTGAAATAAGTCTTTTTTAACTCGGTAAAAAATTGCACACCATTGATGTTAAGCATCATCATATATATGTAATCTTGATGTACTTTTCATAATTTTTTAAAATCAGAGTAAAAATTCAAATAATTAAGCAAATTATCAAAATTTGAACAGAATTACTGTTATAATAAATTTCCTAAAGCACTAAACCTAAATTTAGTCTTTGTTCTCAATCCTATGTTGCAATAAACATAAAATTTATTGTAGCATCACATTAATGTTACGGTCGTCATTGCATTAATGACACTGAAATTATGACAACATTCGCCAATGACATTTGTCATTGCATTGATGATAGTTTTCGTTGCATGGACGCCATTTTACATTATATTAATGTCACTATATTAATGTTAGGGTGTCATCAATGCTATGTCGACTTTTTCTATCAGTGTAGTACACGGCAATATTCTTGTTGAGTGGGAGCAGAAGACATGACAAAAGTGTTTTTATGGCTAAAGACTTAAGTTTGGTACACTTATAGAACTCGGTAATTAAGGCATGAATCTTCAAACGAAACTTTTATTTGCGATCAACAGGCGGAGAAGGCTTACCAAAAGTGTTTTTTACGCCGAAAGAGATACTTAGTATACAGACGGTTCCCGCTACTACAGATAAAAATAAATGTTTAATTTTGATCTTTAGCGGAATGTCTGATTCCGATTAATGAAAAAAGTGTTTTTTCGCCCTACATACAGAAAGAACTTGAGCTACATCTGGGCACTATGGATATGAATTTGCTGATAAACTTTTTACTATCGTCATAGAGTCTAAAATATTTTTTTTAAAACAATAAAACTTCCTTGGTTAACTTCCATGTAAACGAGTTACTTAAAATTAGTTACATAAGTTACTAAACTCAACATATTACTGTCTAACTTAAGAACAGTTTTCAAAGTACTTTGTACACCTACAAATATTGTATTGTTATATTGTTCTTTGGCTGGGGTATACCCAATCTCGTCCAGGGTCTGCATAAGGACCCACCAACCTTCCGAAATAAGAACACGAGTGATTTCCATGACTAGGGTTAGTAAATAGTGTTTATTATGATTTGATTTTCTTTTAAAAGATTATTAATATCCAATGCTTCTTTCAGAAGAAATTCAACATTTTACACACCAATATCGTTAAATATTGTTCTTATTTTGTATTTTGAATGAAATTTTGAGGTCAACAGTGGTTTGCAAAATGTTTTCAGTATTGATAATTATTTGTACTATTTTTGTTATGTTAATATTTCAACTTATGTAATCCATAAGATTCCTGTGATGATCTTAGTAGTGTTATAGATGTTAAACCCGTATTTTCAAAAAACCCATTTTCTGAACCGGGTATTAAAAATTCGGTTTCAATATGTTGATTTTTATATTTTTAGAAGTACATTATGTCGGGGGGTACAAATACTACTTAAAAAAACAAAATTTTTTACATCAACGAATATTGTTACAGCTTCTTCATCACAAAACCACTGTTTAAGTTCAAATTTCATAGAACAAACCGATGAAAACTATACTTATTTAGTGATATGGGTATTTCCCGCGTTACATGTAAAAACCCGGTTTTTCGTACTTTTACACACTTATAAGCCAGTAACGCGGATAAATATGAACCGATTTTAAGTTTCTTGGCGGTCTTGGAAAAAAGAGACTTTCCAACGATATATATAATTTGTTTTGTTAAAGTTCAACAAATTCATTATATGATAACAAAAACAAAAAGGTAAAAATATAGCAATTTTTTACTATGAAATCGTCCGTCCTTACGCTGGAAATACCCATATATCTATGTTAAAAGTGGTATATCTCCTCAATGGAGCATTGGATGGTAATGGTTTTGGTGTCATTAGAAATTAGACACAATGAGTATTCAGAAGGAAGGATCTAAATCTAGACTCATTACTATTTGCTACATTTAATGTCAAAATAACGGGTTTTAAAGCCTGATATCTCGGGAACTGACAGAGATATTGAAAATATGAATATATACTTTTTTGTAGACTTTGACTTGATATATACTAAAATGTTGAAATGCATGGTGGTCAGCTATAACCTACTTCGTAAAACAGTTTGAACAATTTTTGCGTCAAATATACGAAAGGTGGAGCTCGATGTCCAACTTCTAATACTTTTTTTTCAACGAAATTCCCAAAAATCCCACATAAGGAACACCCTAACATACATTTGTTCTTATGATATACTTATAAACTACCTTACGAACAGACAGCCGAAGCCCCTGTAAGGGAACAGACAACCGAAGTCGCTCTGAAAAAACAGATAACCGAAGTCGCTGTGGTGGAACAGACAGCCGAAGCCCTGTGAGAGAACAGACAGCCGAAGTCTCTATGGGGGAACAGACAACCGAAGTCGCTGTGAGTATGTATTATCACCCAATCATAAGGAACAGGCGATGTAAAAAAAAGTAGTCACAACTTCTGAAAAGAACTCTAATTTCGGCTAGCGATTACCGACTACTGCTAGTCAAGCCTATATACTTAAACAATGTAGCGCCTTAAATGAATGAGACTTCCAGTGGGCATACTATGAATTGCTCACACTGAGTGCAATAATAATAAAACGGACCCCCCAAAATGTTGACGACCACCGCAAACGAATTAAGGACCATGATTTGAGGATATGCACCTGGAATGTTAGAACACTGTATAGACCAGGTGCCTCCATCCAACTGGCGGAAGTCCTCGAAAAATACAAGGATGACATAACCGCTTTACAGGAAATCCGGTGGACGGGACACGGGTGCTTGCGCAAGAAGACGTGCGACATCTACTATAGTGGCCATGCGGACAAGCACGAGTTTGGTTGTGGATTTGTGGTTGGCAAGAGACTGCGACACCTAGTCTCAAGGTTCAACCCGGTGTGTGAACGTATAGCCACCATAAGAGTCAAAACAAAGTTTTTCCACATAACACTTATATGTGCCCATGCTCCGACAGAAGAGAAAAGCGATGAGGACAAAGACGAGTTCCACGAGAGCCTAGAAAATGTATATGACCGTAGCCCCAGCCATGACATCAAAATTGTACTAGGCAATTTTAATGCTAAAATAGGCAGGGAGACCGCATTTGAGCCTACAATCGGAAAATTCAGTCTGCACACCGAAACGTCGAACAATGGCATCAGACTGATTGATTTCTCTGCGGCAAGAAATATGGTAGTTAGCAGCATTAGATTTGACCATAAAAATATTCATAAGGCAATATGGTTATCTCCAGATCATTTGACGAGGAATCAGATAGATCACGTGGTAGTCGATGGAAGGCACGCATCGAGTGTCCTGGACGTACGAGTGATCAGGGGTGCGAACATTGACTCCGATCACTTCCTTACCGCAGTTAAGGTACGCACTAGGCTAAGCATGGCGAAAAACGTACGTAACCAGGCACAACGAAAGCTGGACATCGGTAAACTGCGGACCACAGAGGTAGCGGACGCCTACTCCAACCACCTAACTCAACTGCTGCGGAATGCTCCAACCCCTGATAATATAACCTCGCAGTGGCAATATATAGCCGACTCCATAGAACGGACTGCGAGAAGCGTACTTGGGTACTCAAAGCCGTCTCAAGAAGGTGCCTGGTACGATGCTGAATGTCGCAATGCCACGAGAAAGGCGAATGCTGCATACAGGGCAAAACTGCAGCCAATGGCAACGCGAGCTGTTCGTGAATGGCACAGGGAGAAGAGACGCGAGGCAACTCGTCTTTTTAGAAGAAAAAAGAAGGAGCTGAAGAAGAGGCAGAATGAGTGCACTGAGTTGCTCCGAAGTAGAGGGGAAGCCCGAAAATTCTACAAGAGAGTTAAAGCGAGAATGCGTGGAACAGGGTTGCCCTCCTGCAAGAACAGCGATGGTCTGCTAGTGATGGACCCGGATAACGTTCTGAAGATATGGAGAGATCACTTTAGAAATTTACTGGATACTGACACCACTCCAGAAGACCCCGCTCCAATCCATGACGATGGTATTTACTGTCCACCTCCGAGCCAGAGCGAGATACGTATGGCCATCTCCCGCCTTAAAAACAACAAAGCTGCTGGAGCCGATGGTCTCCCTGCTGGATTGTTTAAGGCTGGCGGGGAGGAGCTGATTAGGAGCATGCATCAGCTCATGGAGAACATCTGGCAAGAGGAGAGCATGCCCGGGGATTGGAGTCTCAGTCTGGAAAAAACCCATGAAAAGCAGATCGACACCTACTACCTCTTTGTCGACTACAAAGCTGCCTTGGACTCTCCGATAAGGAATAGGCTTTATGAGGCCATGTCTGAGTTTGGTATTCCTGCAAAGCTGATTCGACTTTGCAAATGTACCTTAGACAACACCAAATCCTCGGTTAAGATTGGTAAGGATCAGTCTGAACCATTCAACAAGGAAAGAGGACTCAGGCAGGGCGATAGCCTGTCCTGTACACTCTCTTTATATATAAAATTCTACTGTACGTGTGTTGTGACTGAACTCCTCCTAAACGGCTGGACCGATTTGCATAAAATTTCGTTTGGGTGGCGCCCCGGATTGTTTAGATTTACAATTCGGTCCAGTTGGACAAAGGGGCGTGGCACCGCCCATACAACTTAAAAATCAAAAGAGCTGTATCTCATGAACTATCAGAGGTATTACGATGAGTTTTGGTATATATGTTGTTGAAGCAGTATTAATTTCAGCCAAGGTGGAAGTGAGCGGTGCCACGCCCCCTTTTCAAAAATCGCTCTACCGGCATTTTTAATAAACCGATTCACAGGTAAATTTTGCCAAGTGGTACTATTGACCTGTTGATAGTCCCTGACTATATTTTGTTGTGATTGGATAAAGGGACGTGGCACCGCCCATACAACTTGAAAATCAAAATGGCTGTATCTTATGAAATATCAGAGATATGAATATCAGATACAGCCAAGGTGGAAGTGGGCGGTGCCACGCCCCCTTTTCGAAAATCGCTCTAACGGTTTTTTAATAGACCGATTGATACGAAAATTTTACCAAGTGGTACTGTTGACCTGTAGATAGTCCCTGGCTATATTTGGTTATGATTGGATAAAGGCGCGTGGCACCGCCCATACAACTTGAAAGTAAAAAAGGCTATATCAGATGAACTATCAGAGGTATGAAGATGAGATTTGGTATATATGTTGTTGGAGCAGTATTAATTACAGCCAAGGTGGAAGTGGGCGGTGGCACGCCCCCTTTTCAAAAATCGCTCTAACGGCTTTTCTAATAGACCGATTGATACGAAACTTTACCAAGTGGTACTGTTGACCTGTAAATAGTTCCTGGCTATATTTGGTTGTGATTGGATAAAGGGGCGTTGCACCACTAGAGTATACAAACATTCGACTTTTTCGAAAAACCGGTTTCGGTTTTACTCGAAATTTACATTATTCCAAAAACTCGGTTTTCGAATACTAAATTAAGAAAAAACCGGGTTATCCGGTTTTTTCGGGTTTTTCAATTGTGCACAAAAGTAATAAAAAGTGTTACTATTATTACAAATTTAATTTTAAAATGTTAAAAACAACGTATTGTTTATATTATCGTACTAATAATCTGGTTTTTATTAAATACAGCCATTGCACAATGGTTTCAAATCAATTTTTTCTGGCCAAAATTATTTTTGTTAAGAAAATGATCATTTTTGTTCAGAAATAAATTAATATTGTTATATGTTGTCAATTGTATATCTTTTTCTTCCTAATTGATCCAAATCTGCTTTCTGCTTTGGTAGCTTATAATTAACGAATAAAAACAAATATTAATTCAATTTAAATCTTATTTTTATGCGGTGAAAATAAAATTATACATTAAGTGTCAGTTATGTCTAGCTTGCTCTCTTAGATTATATTGCCATCTTCGAATTCGTCTTCATATTTTGTCATATTCGACTTCATATTTTTAAAACGAAGGTTGTTTAGAAAAATGTATATACATTTAATAATCGCAAGTATTCGCAAGATGAAATTAAAGAATATGGTTGAGCAGATCACATGTTGTTTTTGAAAGTTAATTTTATGCTGGACAAACTTGGACTTTTTTTTTAAACTTTAATTCAAATTGAATAAAGTGAAAAATTATAAAATTAAATATGCATGTAAACAAGGTGAATTATTTCCTATTTATCTTTCTTTTTTCAAACTTGTTATAGGGAATTATTTAAGTACTTACTATGGGTAAGATTATCCATTACAACTTTTTTTTAAATTTGTTATATTTTTATAAAAACACCGTATGACAAAATACATATGTTGTACAGCACTCAAATGTTTTCAAAACTATACAAAAAATTTCTAACTTTGTCGCTCCAATGACTAACGGTTAACAACAGTTTACAAAAATAGAATTAATTTCTGGTTGCTTTGATGTGTTTTTAATATTTATGTAACGACAAAAATGGTAAAACACAAAGGTAAAAAAAATAATTTTGGCCACGTATTTGCTCAGAGGGACCATTGTGCATTGATAAAATTATTTATACGTCTCCTAATATATTCCTCAGGGGAAATTTTCAGTTTAACCTTAAATTAAGTTTGAAATAGGTCCTTAAACACAATGTTTTTTTTATCGTTTTACGTGTCCTTATTTCAAGAAAAGTCTGAAAATGACATTATAATAGGACTTTACAACATTTAAATGTTCCACAAAAATGTTGCTGAGAAATTCTACTTAGGGTGCTCTAAGACAAAAATCAATATCTCCAACTTTTACTAATCACTTTGTTTTCAAATCACTGTGTGAACAGGGACCTAAAAAAGTCCGACCATCTATGTTTCTTCATGTTTTAGTGCATCTTCGATATCAGATGTATTCAATGAAATTTAAGGGGGTTTTTTTGTGGAACATTTAAACTCTCTATCTGCACTCCTTAGCTGTTTTTTCACCCTTACATCGTGAAATGTCAGAAAATGATCTTTAAATGTGACTTTACAGCAAGCATTGAGCATATTATATGTTGTTATGCTGTGATTTTCATATTTTCAAAAAACCGTCAAAACCGACCTCAAAAAACCGGTTAAACCGGTTATTCGAAAATCGATATTTTGTTAAAACCGGCTGACGGTTTTGAACAAAAAAACCGGTTTACCGGTTTCCGGTTTCGGTTTTGTATACTCTAGGCACCACCCATACAACTTGAAAATAAAAAGGGCTATATCTCATGAACTATCAGAGGTATGAAGATGAGATTTGGTAAATATGTTGTTGGAGCAGTATTAATTACAGCCAGGGTGGAAGTGGGGGGTGCCGTTCGCCTAAAGATATGAATAGTAAGGTGGGCCAATTATTGCAGTATCAATTACAGTAAGGGGGGAAGTAGGCTATGCTACACCCCTTTTAAGATAAGTAGTTATAACTGTCAAAATTCCTCAGTATATTGCAGTTCGCCCAGAGATATGAATAGTATGGTGGGCCAATTTTTTTATTCGCAAATTCGATGAATTGTTAGAAAATTTCAACAATAAAATTTGTGTATAAAATCAATTCCTAGCTCGCGCTAAGAAGCAGTAAGATTTCAGGTAGAGTTTTTTTTTGTTTTTAAATGAGCATAAACCGAAAACTTCTGCGTAAAACTGACATCCCAACAAACTAAATGAAGTATTACCGAAGCAAATATATGTTTTGGTTAAAAAGTTATGGCCTCTGAGTGTTGGCATACAGAAAACAATGTCAAATATATACCATTCTCTTCGTCTTGGTCTCCAAGCATCGGAATAGTAGGTAAAAATTAGAGCCGGGGCCCATAGGTCTGAAGGTTTCAATAGTTGCTCATTGTTAAAAAAATATGTCTACCTGAAATCTTCATGCTTCTCAGCGCGAACTAGGAATTGATTTTATACATATTGTTACTTAGTGAAATTTTCTAAGATTTTCAATACCACGTTTTTTTCGACGCGAAAAAATTGATCCGCCCTAATGAACAGGCTGTTTGGAACTTAATAAGTAAAAAGTGCCGAGGCTCTGCCCACGCACTTCAATATTTAACTTTTTAACTGTTTCAAATAATGGTCCGTATACCAGGCAATTAGGACACATGGTAGCTGCGCAGACTAAAACAGTGATTTGGTTTTAATTTACTTTACAGATATGTATTTTTTAATTACTTTTAAGGAGAGCGAATCGGTAATAAATCCTATAGATAAAAAGCGCTTTCTGTTTGCCAAACTTATGGAGCCCTTTGTGAAGTTTTGGGTGCATATAATCATTCATCTAAGCAGCTAATAGAAGCTGTAGACGTAAGTGTGACAGGGGACTCGAATTTATCGAGCCGACGCCGTTCTCAGCAACTCGGTCTCTGCAAATGCTGAGGAAAGAAGACATGACAAAAATGTTTTTTCATGTTTTCAGTGCCACGCCCCTTTTTAAAAAATCGCTCTAACGGCTTTTCTAATATACCGATTGATACGAAAATTTTACCAAGTGGTACTGTTGACCTGTTGATAGTCCCTGGCTATAATTGGTTGTGATTGGATAAAGGAGCGTGGCACCGCCCATACAACTTGAAAATCAAAAGGGCTATATCTCATGAACTATCAGAGGTATGAAGATGAGATTTGGTATATATGTTGTTGGAGCAGTATTAATTACTGCCATGTAGGAAGTAGGCGGTACATCGCCCCTTTTTCAAAAATATCTGTGACGGCTTATATAATAGACTGATTTAAAAGATAATTTTAGAAAGTGGTACTGATGACCTGTTGTTAGTCTCTGGCTGTACTTAGTTGTGTTTGGATAAAGAAGCGTGGCACCGCCCATACAACTTGAAAGTAAAAAAGGCTATATCTCATGAACTATCAGAGGTATGAAGATGTAATTTGTTACATATGTTATTGTTGCAGTATGAATTACAGTAAAGGTGGATGTGGGCTGTGCTACACCCTTTTTAAATAAGTCGTTATAACTGTCAAAATTCCACAGTATATTGCAGTTCGCCCAGCGATATGAATAGTAAGGTGGGCCAATTTTTTTATTCGTAAAAATCGTAACCAAAATCGGGATCTACGATGAATTGTTAGAAAATGTCACCAATAAAATTTGTGTCTAAAATCAATTCCTAGCTCGCGCTGGGAAGCAGGAAGATTTCAGATAGACTTCAATATTTAACTTTTTAACTATTTCAAAAAATGGTCCGTACACCAGGCAATTAGGACACATGGTAGCTGCGCAGACTAAAACAGTGATTTGGTTTTAATTTACTTTACAGATATGTTTTTTTAATTTATTTTCAGGAGAGCGAATCGGTAATAAATCCTATTAATAATCCTCAAAAAATGGTAATAAGAGTTCAATATATAGAGAGTATTCGGGATATTCTTGGTTCGTATGAGAAGAAGACATGGCAAAGGAGGTTTTTATGGCTAAAGGCATGGAGCTTCAAACGAAATTTTCATTTGCGGTCAATAGGAGGAGAAGGCATAACATAAGTGATTTTTACGCTCAAAGTTAGTATACAGACGCTTCCCGCTGCTACAGATAAATATAAAAATTGAATTTTGGTCTTTAGAGGAATTTCTTTTTCCGATTTGTGAAAGAAGTGTTTTTTCACCCTACATTCAGACAAAACTTAAACTACATGTCTAAACTATAGATATGACGTTGATGATGAACTTTTTACTATCGTCATAGAGCCTATCATATTTAGAATTTAAAACAATAAAACTTAATTAGTTAACCTCCATGTTAAGGAGTTACTTGAAATTAGTTACTTAAGTTAATAAAATCAACATATTTTTGTCGAGCTTAAATACCGTTTTAAAGTACTTTGTACACCTAAATGTGAAATATATTACAAGTTATATGCAATAGCGAAGCATTGCCGGGCTCACTAGTTTAATATATTTATGGAGAAGGTGATGAGAAAGGCTGGTGTCAACATGTCTGGCACCATATTCCACAAAAGCCACATGCCACTAGCCTACGCCGATGATATAGATATCATTGGCCGAAATCTGCGGGACGTTACTGCAGTTTTCTCATCGCTAGAAAAGGAGTCAGCAAAAATGGGTTTAGCGGTCAACGAGGACAAAACAAAAATAATGATTTCGACGAACAAAGAGTCCTCTCGATGGGGACGCACTGTAAACGTTGACAATTATTGTTTTGAGGTAGTCGACGAATTTACCTACCTCGGATCTTCCGTCAACAAGATGAATAATGTCAGCCAAGAAATTAAACGGAGAATAGTGCTAGCCAATAGATGTTTCTACGGACTTCGGCAGCAATAAGAAAAATAATGTCAGCCAAGAAATTAAGCGGAGAATAGTGCTAGCCAATAGATGTTTTTATGGACTTCGGCAGCACTTTAGTAATACCACCTTATCTCGGAATACTAAGAAACAGCTTTACCAGGTGCTAATCTTACCCGTTCTTTAGTATGCTGCCGAATCATGGGTGCTTACGACAACGGACATACAAAACCTGGGAGTATTCGAGAGAAAAGTACTCCGAGAAATTTATGGACCTATCTGTGTCGACGGCGAGTTTCGCCATCGGATGAACCATGAGCTGTATGAGCTTTACCACGACATCGACGTAGCTAAAAGAGTCAGAATGCAACGACTACGATGGCTGGGTCATGTTGCCAGGATGGATGTAAATGCTCCAGCGAGAAAGGCGTTTGAAGGCGAACCAGAAGGACGGCGCAGAGCAGGGAGACCCAAATTCCGTTGGAAGGACCAAGTGGTAGGCGACGTGCCACCATCTGGTAGGACTAACTGGAGAACACACGCACAAGACCGAAGCGTGTGCAATTCTTTAGTACTTCAGGCCTCAAACTTATGAACCATGTTTGTAAGTTGTAATGGGCCACTTAAGTAAGTAAGTAAGAGTGCTTATACCAAGAGTACCCTGCAGTTGGCGAAACTAGTGAATGACTAGCGATATGATTAATCACTGAGAACTACCACGCATGATTTGCCAAACTACCATCAATGCATTTGACTGACGAATTTAACATGGGGATGAGATTGGCGGTAGTCAGTTGCTACCTTCCGCATAAACTTTTACTAAGGATTTCACTAGTAACATGTGATGTGTTATTTCACTGATACTACTGCCATAAAAAAACCTTTAATATATTTACTCTAAGTACTTAGATAGTGCATTAATTTTTATTTTTTATTCGACGTTTTAATTGACTTCTGCAGGTCATTTTACCTTTGCAATCAACTACACATGTTTTTTACTTAAAATGACACGTTCACAGACCACGGACTTTCAATTGCGACTGACGCCAACACAAAATATTCAAGAACAAGCCAAACATAGTTTTTTTCTTATTTATTTTCTTTGGAATAACGGCGCAGTCTTTGTTGTAAACCCCAAAAAAATGCAAGTTGACGACAGTAAGGAAGACATGACCATAATCATCGTTGCACTACGTTTGTATAACGAAATCATTATGGGTAAAAACCTCGAAAGGCTTTTTTGTTCCACGTGAGGAAGAATCTTTGTTCGATTGTATCAAATCATGTAACCTATACATTATTGTTAGTGAATTCGTTAGTCAGAATGTGTATCGTAAGAAAGTCAAAATGAGAATTGTTGGATAACCTCTGGTAACTGTAGTAACTAGTCGATTTTTCGTTAACCATATACCTAACGATTTTACGTAAATTTTTGCTTTTAAAACTGCAGGTTAACGACAGTCGATTGTGAGTTTTGTTAATGTTTGAGTAAATTCTATTTATAGAATTAGTCTTTTTACAATATATAATATAAATGAGCGTTTATATAACAATTAGGACAGTAAGAAATTATAAGAAAAATGGAATTGCGAAGCGAAGCATTTAACATTGGGCGAAATGACGGTACGCCATTTCATACATACATAGTACAATGTGGTGAAAAATTTCTAGCAAAAATCTGATTATCCTGTACATAAGATGTGTAAAAATTGTTTTGTAAAGTAAAAACCTTAATGGGATAGTTTCTCGCGTTATTGGAATTAACACGGTTTCTATTTTTAGATTAACAATAAACGGCACCTACTTGTTTATAGACGAATGCGATCGTCAGCTGTTTGAGAAGCTTTTACTATGCGATTTTCTCGATACTATACTACAAATGACGTACCAACATTTCGCCCAAAACCGAAAATAACATATTGTTGCTCATTAATTTGGGGTTTTGGGCTGTATGACATTTCCCAAGCTGGAAGCGAGGCATGACGCATCATTTTATACGACCCAAAAGTGTAACACACTGAAGTAGTCACTTTAGACCCCAGGTTCCTTTAAACCAAAATTCGATTCATGACTTTTTAAGTTGTTTGAGCAATGTCCGTCTGGCTGTCCGAAAGACGCAACCAAATGTTTTGAAATTTTGCACGAGTTAATATTTCCCCAAAACTACTTACGGTATTGCGAATGGGCTACATAGCCCCGCCCTTCTTCTCGTACCTCACATACAAATACATCTCCGCCGCCTACTTTAGAAATCGAGTAATATTATCAATTTACTAGAAAATTTTATGTTTTATTGATAGGTAAGTCGGGTTTACCGACTAAAACTTTTTTACTGGTTTTAGATTAACACAAACGGCACCTGCTTATATAGACGAATTCGATCGTCAGCTGTTTGAGAAGCTTTTACTATACTTGCCGATTGACTCGACACTATACTGCAAAGAGAGGGGACAGAGGGGAAATGTAGATGACTAGAGACAAGAATCGAACCATGACAGTCACGGCCCTCTTTTCTCTTTAAATGGCACTACAGTAGTTATTTTCTAATTATACCATCACCCTTAGGGATGAAGGTATATATCATTTGATACGACCCAAAAGTGTAACACATAGAAGGAGTGACTTTAGACCCTAGGTTGCTTTGAACCAAATTCGATTCATGACTTTTTAAGTCGTTTGAGCCATGTCCGTCTGTCTGTCTGGTGGCTGTCCGGCTGGTTCGCACGATAACTTTCGAAAGACGCATCCAAATGTCTTGAAATTTTGCACGAGTTAATATTTCCCCAAAACTACTTACGGTATTGCAAATGGGCTACATGGCTCCGCCCCTTCTGGTACCTCCCATACAAATACATCATTCCACCCACTTTAGAAATCGAGTTATATTATCAATACACCCAACGGGATCGTTCCCAAATTCTGTACTTAGTAAAGCTATTACAGGATAAAGTTTTGGAAAAAAAATTGGAAGTCTAGCCACGCCCCTTCTGGTACCTCCCATACAAATTCACCTTTCCGCCCACTTTAGATATGGAGTAATAATATCAATAAATCCATCGCGCTCGTACCCTAATTCTTAATTTAGTAAAGCTATAGCAGGATACAGTTTTTGAGAAAAAAACTGAAGTCTACCAACGCCCCATCTGGTACCTCCCACACACATCTGGTACCGCCCCCTTTTGAAATCGATTAATATTATTATTAGAACTACCGCGATCGTGACCAAATTCTGTATTTAGTAAAGTTCAAGCAGGATAAAGTTTTGGAGAAAAAATCTGGAAGTCTAGACACGCCCATTCTGGTACCTCCCATACAAATGTACCTTTCCGCCCACTTTAGAAATGGAATAATAATATCAATACACTTGACACGATCGTGCCCAAATTCTGTATTTAGTAAAGCTATAACAGGATAAAGTTTTGGAGAAAAGATCTGGATGTCTAGTCACGCCCCTTCTGGTACCTCCCATACAAATGTACGCCGCCCACTTTAGAGATGGAGTAATAATATCAATATTCTCGACACGATCGTGCCCCAATTCTGTATTTTATTAAGTTATAACAGGATAAAGTTTTGGAGAACAAATTGGAAGTCTAGCGGCGCCCCTTAAGGGACCTCCCATACAAATCTACATTTCCGCCCACTTCAGAGATGGAGTAATAATATCAATACATCCAACGCTATCGTGCCCAAACTCTGTATTTAGTAAAGCTTTAACAGGATAAAGCTTTGGAGGATAAACCTAGAAGTCTAGACACGCCCCTTCTAGTACCTACCATACAAATTTACCACTCCACCCACTTTAGAAATCGAGTAATAATATCAATATAATAGCAATTTTTTATACCATCACCCGTAGGGATGAAGGTATATATCATTTGATACGACCCAAAAGTGTAACACATAGAAGGAGTCACTTTAGACCCTAGGTTTCTTTGAACCAAATTCGATTCATGACTTTTTAAGTCGTTTGAGCCATGTCCGTCTGTCTGTCTGTCTGTCTGTCGGGTGGCTGTCCGGCTTGTTCGCACGATAACTTTCGAAAGACGCAACCAAATGTTTCGAAATTTTGCACGAGTTATTATTTTCTCAAAACTACTTACGGTATTGCAAATGGGCTACATGGCCCCACCCCTTCTGGTACCTCCCATACAAATACATCATTCCGCCCACTTTAGAAATCGAGTAATAATATCAATACACCCTAAGGAATCGTCCCCAAATTCTGTATTTAGTAAAGCTATAACAGGATAAAGTTTTGGAACAAATTTTGAAAGCCTAGCCACGCCCCTTCTGGTACCTCCCATACAAATCTACCTTTCCGCCCACTATAGATATGGAGAAATAATATCAATAAATTAAACATGATCGTACCCAAATTCTATTTTGAGTAAAGTTATAACAAGATAAAGTTTTAGAGAAAAAAATTGGATGTCTTTTCACGCCCCATCTGGTACCTCCCATACACATCTGGTACCGCCCACTTTAGAAATCGATTAATATTATTAAAAGAACTAACGCGATCGTGCCCAAATTCTGTATTTGGTAAAGTTTAAGCAGGATAAAGTTTTGGAGAAAAAATCTGGAAGTCTAGACACGCCCCTTCTGGTACCTCCCATACAAATGTACCACTCCGCCCACTTTAGAAATAGAGTAATAATATCAATACACTCGACACGATCGTGCCCAAATTCTGTATTTTGTTATATTATAACAGGACAAAGTTTTGGAGAAAAAATTGGAAGTCTAGACACGCCCCTTATGGTACCTCCCATACAAATGTACCTTTCCGCCCACTTTTGGGATGTAGTAATAATATCAGTACACCCAACGCAATCGTGCGCAAATTCTGTATTTAGTAAAGCTATAACAGGATAAAGTTATGGAGAATAAATCTGGAGCCTAAACACACCCCTTCACGTACCTCCCATATTAATGTACCACCCCTCCGCCCAATTTCGAAATCGAGTAATAATATCAATAAAATAAAAAATTATTTGTTTTACTGAGGGTAAGGGTAAATGTAAGTCGGGTTGCCCGACTGAAACTTTCTAACTGATTTTAATTACAAATCGATTATTTTCAATAACTCAAGACTTAAACAATATATTATATTGGGTGATGGTATTTATCAGTCAGTTTAACTGACTGAAATTTCTGTACTGGTTTTATTTTACTGAAGGTGATGGTATATGTAAGTCGGGTCGCCCGACTGAAACTTTCTTACTGGTTTTTAGGTATGTAAGTAAACTACACACACAACACAGACATAGCCCAAAATAAATATATTTAAGGAAAATTTTTTTTTTTAAATATTGGTTTGTGCACATCGGAAAAGCCAATTTTACTTAAGCTTGATAAAAAAGGTTTAGCTTAAGGTAAAATTTACGGTATTTAAATATATTGTATACCCTTCACTACTCGCGCGCACTGGCCTAAAAGTATATTCAGTTTGTTCTTCATTTATTAAAGCCCAGAAGAAGACTGACCATTTTTATTTTTATTTTGTATTATGAAACTACATCCGTCTGTTAATTAAACCAGTTACATTTCAAAACTCATATAATCGTTTGTGCAACAATATATTTTGTTGGATATATGTATATGTATACATTAGTGTCAAATTCTGATTCGGTTTAAAGACATTTGTCAGGCTGTCTCTCCCTGCGATTACAGCCGTAGTTTAAGAGCTTTTAAGCTCTGTAAGCCACAAGGTCTAAAGTAAGCAATATCGGCTACCCCCATACAAACTCCTCCTTTTTGGAGTTAAAAGATGTGACTTAAACTTATCAATAGCCTAGAGGTTGTAGTAGGTATTAGAGTATCCAATTAATCGGGTTTAGATTTTGTTCGATTAAAAAATTAATCGATTTTGGGATTTTTAATTTGCTCGATTAATCGATTAAGGTTTTTAAATTGCTCGAATGATTAGATTAATCGAATAAGTCGAATAATTTCTGTATATCTGTATACCTTACGTGAAAAATATACAAATTTAATGTAGGCGTTAAATTTTATTAATAAAAAACATAAAAATAATATTAAAACATAAAAACAAACGGAAAGTAATAATTCACGTGAATTCAAAAACGTTTAATAAAAATAATAATTAATCTTCTCTCTTTTCTATTTTTAAAGATTTTAGTCACATCTTCTAAAATAATCTTTTAAAAATATATGCATTTAAGATGTTTGGCTTTTAGTCGAATTTTGTTTCGTTTTAATGAAGCTTGACTTTGAAAGCACCCTTTCACTTAAAAAAGATATTGGTGAATCTGAAAGAATTGCATTGAAAAGTTTTTCTAGTTTTTCTGATCATTTTCTTGTTTTATCTATTTACATAAAATCAGCATTAATATTACAGTTTACATTCGATTTTTTCAAATTTTGAATACTTTTTTTACGTATCGTTTAATTCCAGTAAAAGATTATTTCCATTGATTTCAATTATTTCATCTTCTTCTTCCAACACTATATCATCATCTGATATTTTTGTATAGCTTCAGTGTGAAATAACCGATCATAAATTTTCGAGGCAAAGTGTATTGTTTCCGTTTTGGAGCTATATTTTAAAAAGTTATCATTTATGGGGAATGTTCCCGAGTTAAGGTAAAAAACAAGTGAGTTAAGTACTTTTATTCGTCTATCATTTATTCCAAACTTAAGGTGGACAGTCAAATCCTTGTTCGGTTCAAGATCTTTTCTATTATTGCTAATAGAATTTGTTTTACAAGAGTTGTGTGAAATGGATTATGTTGACAGCTGGCAGGACAGATAGCTATTTTGATGGTTGCCAAACCATCATCGTCAGTGCCGTTTGTTGTCCCTTCTCCACTCATTATCACAACCTTAAGTGTTAAAACATTCAAGCAATCAATGTGAAGCTCACACACACCGGTGCGAAAATGGTATCAACGAAGACCACACGTCAACATAATCCACATAAGCTCTTGTCTATGCTTTGTCCATCGGACAAAATTGCATAGAATTGTTTTTGGCAACAAATGCCAACCCAGTGTACCTCCCGTGTATTGATTTCTCTTGTTTTTAATAATTTGTCCATCGGACAAAATTGCATAGAATTGTTTTTGGCAACAAATGCCAACCCAGTGTACCTCCCGTATATTGATTTCTCTTGTTTTTAATAATTTCAAAAAAAAATAATTTAAATCGATTAATCGGTTTTAATTGATCGATTATTCGTTAATCGAAATTTACTATTTTTTCTTAATCGAAAAATTATTCGAAAAAAATTCTTCGATTAATCGAACAACGATTAATCGATTGGATACTCTAGTAGGTATACACTCTTAAATTCCCCTGTGCTAACATTTTTTTAGTCATTTAAAGATTTTGAATGCCTAATCCATTCCTCGAAAGCAGACTTTTATATTTTTTATATTAATGTTTCTTAATTATTTCCACGATAGTTATTCATAGAAGTTGTTTTTTTTATTTATCTATTTTATATGCATGTATAGTCTGGCCAAACCCTACATGTGAAAGCTTAAATTGGCATTTATAGTTCTGGTTTAGCTTTATTTCTCTGTGATGGAAAAGCATATTCTTTCCTAGAAGCCATCTGCTCCGTTATTTTTATTGTTCAACTTTCGATGATTTACAACAGGAGTCAAATAAAATTTGCCCATTTTCACTGTACAACAATGTGAGTCCTTAAAAAGGACACACAATACATCTGTTGTGAATCAACAGAACCCGGCCATACGGACGAAGCTCTTGATGTCTATGTGTATGTATGGGTTGATGTATGCACTACATGAAGTCATAAAGTAAACTTTTGACGTTCACAAATAAAAATCATAAAAGTCATAAATTATTTCAATTATAAATTACTCATTAAAAAAACAAACGACTTGATAACTTTACATGTTCGTCGGCACACAAACCCATACACACATACTCACACTGTCCAAATTGTATGAATTCTTTAAAGACCCTTTTCACACATACTCAAACACACAGACATGGCACGCATAACTAGTCCTTGGAGAGGACAACACAACAGTTTCATCACGACACTGTTGCTATTCAATACAACAACTTTGTTGTTCTTAAATTGCTATGCTATGTCTGTCTATACTATGGGCGACGTTTTCTTTTTGTACGGGGTGATTTACGTGGCAACACCTTAGACATCGTAGACTCGTAATTTAATACCCCCGGAGAGCCCTCATGAATTTTATTGCAAATTTTCCCTCATAGAATTGTGTTTAGGCAAATGATTAATGACATCATTCCAATTATAATAAAACATGTGCGCGTCATTTTATTGCGCGTTTTTTTATATAGACTCTATCCGTCCGAACATTTTTAGGATTAGAGTGAATAGTCGCGATTATCAACAATTCCACATGGAATGCTTGATTAATTGACATTACATAGAAACGTAAATAAATGAGCAGCTAATGGATAACAAATATGTTTTGAAGCAATTTAGTATTTTTCAAGAGGTAAGACTTTTGAAAGGTTTGCAAGTGTTATGCCGACCATATTCAATCGCAATGTAATGCGTCCAAATCATTTTCCATGAGTATTATTTGGTCTGTGATCGCCTATTATACCATCACCCATTGACACAAGGATATATAGCATTGAAATGAGTGTATACAACATTTGACACAAGAACCAGCAAAACATTACAGTCAGGTGAGCTAACTGATTAATAACCTCACCTTATGTCCGTTCTTCATAATTCTAAATAACGTTAAGACACTTATTTTGTTGCGAAGGATCAAATTAATATATAATAAATCTGTTCAAGTTATAGTAGTTTTTACAAAATTAATCCGCGTTACCTTATCTATATACATATATAAAAATGGGGCGATAAATATACAGTAATTCATCAATTTAGATCGGCTGGACCGATTTAAATTTTCACTTGTTCGTAATTGCCAGGAGAAGGTTTTCATGATTGACTTTTTTTGTATACAATTTTGTGTTCAATTTCGCAAATTTCCAAAAAAATTCAAAAAATTTAATTTTTTTTACTAACACCTATTTGTTAGAGTATATTTTTCCATATTTTACTCATAAAGTCATATTTTAGCATATTTTGGTATTGGGAGCATATTAAAAAAATATATCCTTTTTTAAGCATATTTCATATTTTTTTGCAGCACATACTCGACAACTGATGGGCGGCTTTAAAAATCTGGACGTCAACTTCAATAAGAATAATGTTTTGCTTTTGTGTGAATGGATTAGGAATTTATGTGAAAACGTGTATAAAGCTATGGCTAATGTTTAGAAGGTATTTAAAAGATCCTTGTAGAGTGAAACTTTTTAAACAAATGTTTCCAGACCTTGCGTTACCCCCAAAACATATAAAAAATTGCAAATACCAATTCTTACTCTTATGGAACAAGTTCACTTTTAAAGAGATGTATAACCTACGGGATTCCGATATTGATTTAATAGTAAAATAAATTGAATAAAATTACAACAAAAAACGTTGGCTTGGAAGTAATACAAAATATTTGCTAAGAATTGTGTGGATCTGCACCAACATTAACATCAAAACACGATGTAAAGGAAATGCTTTCCCTTAAATTCGCTTTAATGTATCTCAATGTATAAAAACATGTTACATTGTAATAGAAAACATTTTTTGTTCGATAACACAGTTAGACAAAATAAAGTGAAGTCGATGTACCTGGTAAAAACTTAATTTCCCTTTGCACCCCATGAATGAGGTATGGGATAGCTTCTCGCGTTGTTGTGAATAAACACGCTTTCTATTTTTAGATTCACAACTAACGGCACCTGGAGTTTATCGACGAATGCGAACGTCACTGTTTTGAGAAGCTCTTACTAGACACGACGATTGAATCGACGCTTAATACTGCGAAGTTGCTGTCAAACAACATTCGAGGGGAGCCGACAATGAAAGAAAATTTTATTTATTTTTTCTTTTAAGATGACTGGAGCCAGGTTTGAACCTGCGATCTCCCGCATGGTAGTCGCGTGTTCTAACCACTATCCCACGGCCGGTCCCAATGTACCTGGTACGTGATAATAATATTCTGGTAGGCGCTGCTGAGCACAACAATAATCTGTTTTTGAAATTTTCCTAACACCCCCAAAATCTTGGGTTACGGGTAAAAAACCGGCTTTTCGTACCTTTACGCACTTATTAGCCAGTAACGTGGTTGCATATAGTTATATGGTTAACTTTTGACATCTGTCTGCTTTTGCCTCGCAATCGCAAACTTTTTAGATGATTTTCAAAAATGTTATACACTTCACCATGCGCATGAACACAGTGAAGGGTATATTAATTTTGTTCTCCCATTTGTAACGCCCGTAAGGAGGCGTGGAAAGTATGACAATCCTATTAATATTATAAATGTGAATGTCTGTCTGTTTGTTTGTATGTTTGTTGCTCAATCACGCCTAAACGGCCGAACCGATTTCAATAAACCCTATGGGCGGCGTGGGCGTGGCAAAACTTTTTTTTCGAGTTAGGGAGATAAAATTTGATACACAGATAGTACTGGACAACACGAATATGAATATGTAGACGAAATTTTAATTTTGAACTGAATGGGCGAAGTGGGCGTGGCAAAACTTTTTTTTAGAGCTAGAGAGATAAAATTTGATACCCAGATAGTACTCGACAACACGAATAAGAATACGCAGACGAAATTTTAATTGTTGACCCAATGGGCGGAATGGGCGTGGCAAAACATTTTTAAAGCTTGAGAGATAACATTTTATACCCAGATAGTACTCGACAACACGAATATGAATATCCAGACAAAATTTGAATTTTGGAACGAATGGGCGGAGTGGGCATGGCAAAACTTTTTTTAGAGCTAGACAGGCAAAATTTGATACCCAGATAGTACTCGACAACACGAAAATTAATATGCAGACGAAATTTAAATTTTTGACCCAATGGGCGGAGTGGGCGTGGCAAAACTTTTTTAGAGCTAGAGAGATAAAATTTGATACCAAGATAGTACTCGACAACACAAATATGAATATGCAGACGAAATTTAAATTTTTGACCCAATGGGCGCAGTGGGAGTTGCAAAACTTTTTTTTAGAGCTAGAGAGATTAAATTTGATACCCAGATAGAACTCGACAACACGAATATGAATATGCAGACGAAATTTTAATTTTTGACCCAATGGGCGGAGTGGGCGTGGCAAAACTTTTTTAGAGCTAGAGAGATAAAATTTGATACCAAGATAGTACTCGACAACACGAATATGAATATGCAGACGAAATTTTTATTTTTGACCCAATGGGCGGAGTGGGCGTGGCAATACTTTTTTAGAGCTAGAGAGATAAAATTTGATACCCAGATAGTACTGGACAACGCGAATATGAATATGCAGACGAAATTTAATTTTTGGATGCAATTTGATAATCAAACAGTGCTCGACAACACTAATTCGAATATGCAGACCAAATTTTAATTTGGACCCAATGGGCTTAGTGGGGGTGGAAATACATTATTTTAGAGCTAGAGATACAATCTGATGCCCTGATAGTGCTCGAGAACACGAATATGAATTTTCAGACGAAATTTTAATTTTGGCCCAATTAGCGAAGTGAGCGTGGCAAAACTTTTTTTAGAGATGGGCCGATTTACGTAGCCAATTTGTATTTTAGTCCTAGAGGGACATTTTCTGACCAAATTTGTATTTTTAATCTGTGGGTGAAGGGCGTGGCAAAGCTGTATTTAAGCCCAAAAAAGATTAGATACACATATATTACTTGGCACTACAATTACAAATTCTATGCCCAACAATTACTTAACCCTCTACCGCATACAAAGCCATATATGGCTTCTCACTTTCAATAATTTTTTTTTGCAATAAAACGGTACATATACTAAACCGTTTGTTATCACTTATTCTCTTTCAACTATTTTCTGTTAGATGTCTATACTCAGAACTTCTTTGTGTTGCCTTATCTCAAGTTTCAATCAGTTTTTTGCTCGCGTCTCAAGCAGACGAACGAAAGTGAATTGTGGTGAAATTAAAATTAAAATTACTGCACTAAAAATCAGTTTTATCACTGAAAAGTATTTTTTTTCTAAGAGAATATAAAGTTTTCGTTCATAAAAAATAGAATTTGACTATAGGTGAGCATCACATATACTATTCTATGCAAAAAACTGTGGACGCCATTTATGGCTCTATATGCAGTAACGCGTAACGCAGTAGACGCCATATATGGCTCTATATGCAGTAACGCGTGCATGTTTATATTCTATGTACATATGCATTATTAGCATATTAGCTTAACAATTGCACTTGTTTTCTTTTAGAAATGAATGCACAATTATTTTACGGTAGTTTGCAATACGTGAACGAAATCCAAGAGGAAGATGTTTATATTTCGGAGACCGATGAGAGTAGTTCCGATGACATCTGTGAAAAGCCGTGCACTTCTAAAGCAAAGCAAAAGCCAGTGCCAAGAAAAAAGACAGAAGCACCGATATGGAAAGCTGGTCACTTACCACCGTATTTGAATGAGACCTTTCCATTTCAAGGAAATACCAATATTTCAACTTGTATCAATGAACTGGAGACACCGGCAGACTTTTTTAATTTTTTTTTCAACGACGATCTGTTCGGGAGGACCATATTGGGCATTTTCCCACCTGGAAAAAGCAAAGGCAACTATGCAAAAACGATTGTTCTTTCCGCTCATACACCTTTTGTGAGAAATGCAATGTATTTCTATGCTACAACGACAAAAGAAACTGTTTCACCAACTTTCACATGAAGTAATGCATACATGCATACAGAGCCATATATGGCAAACTCTGGAATCAGCTGAATGCATACAAAGCCATATATGGCCCCTTTTCCCCCACCCCAAACTATGCCCCAAAAAAAAAAAAAAAGTCCAAATATATATTATTTTGGCCTAAATAAACACATAATTACAAAAATTTTTTTCCTTTATTATTTCTATGCTCATGCAGTAGAGGGTTAAATCGAATTGCTTAAATCGAACCTTAGTCATAGAAAAATAGATTTTGGAATTGCAGACGACAATTTTGATATTTTTATCCTAGAGACATGAAATTTGGTGTACAGATAGTACTCGATCAGCGGGCGGATGGTCATAGTGAGATGTAACATTCGACACAATAAAAGGTTGTTGATTGGACTGGTTTTGTAGTTACTTGGGGTAACGAAATGTTTACCGAGGGCATAAGATCAACGCTTAAAATTATCCCATTATGAAAGCAAGCCAAACATATTATTATCGAGTTAAGGAAACGTTGCCAAAGTATGTTTGAGTGGCATACCTACAGCTTTTATAAATGTGAGCTAATTTAAATTGATATTTGTGTATTATATTAAGTTGGTTTTGTAATATTAGTCAATTATGCAATAGCGAAGCATTGCCGGGTCCACTAGTATATATATATGTATATAAATGATCAGCATTGAAATCTGAGTCGATTTATAGTCTCTTTCTGTTCCCGCGATTACAGCCGCAGATTAAGAAATATCGAGCTGGAATTTGCAAGCTTCTATCCTCAAAGCGGAGGTTAAGTTCTAAGATGAGCCCAATTGGTCAAAAACTACTCCCACCTCCCATACAAACTCCCCCTTTTTCGGGTCTGTCCCTGCGATTACTGAAATTTTGTATGTGAGCTTCCCTACACTAAGCGGAGGTTGGGTAGTAAGATGAGACCGTTCGGTAAAAACTACTTCCACCTCCCATACAAAATTCCTCTTTTTGGGGGTGTCCGTATGTCAGTCCCGCGATTACAGCCGTAATTTAAGAGCAATCAAGCTGAAATATTGTATGCAAGCTTTGCTGCCCTAAATAGATGTTGAGTTCTAACATGAGGCCGATCGGTCAAAAACTACTCTCACCTCCAATATAAACTCTCCCTTTTTGGGGTCTGTCCCTGCGATTGTAGCCGTATTTTAAGAGGTATATAGCTGATATTTTGTCTGCAGATTCAATCTCTAAGCGCAGGCTACTTTTTAAGATAAGCAATGTCGGTCAAAAACTACTCCCACCTCCCATTCAAACTCTACCTATTTTGGGGTGTTCGCCTAACTGCCCCCGCGATTTCAGCCGTAGGTTAGGAAATATCGAGCTGAAATTGTATATGCAAGCTTTAATCCTATAATAGGAGCTTACTTTGTAATATGAACAATATCGGACGAATACTTCTCCTACCTTCCTTACATACTCCCCCTTTTTGGGTGTCCGTCTGTATGTCCCTGTAGTTTATGAGCTTTCGGGCTGAAATTTGCTATGTCTTGAAGCAGAGGTTAAGTTCTAAGATAAGCATCATCGAATTTAAACTACTCCCACATCCCAAGCAAATTCCCATTTTTGGGGAGTTACAAAATTTATAAAAATATTCTCCAACTCACTAACTGATAAACTTATCGGTAAATCGAATAAAATCGATAAAAAATTATTGACAAAAAATGGATGTGTGAAGCTAAAAGTAACTTCCACTTCTCACCAACTCCCCTTTTTTGTGGTACAAAGTTTAATTAAATATAGTGCAAATAACCAGTTTTATTACCATTTTTACAAATGGTGAAGGGTATCTGATAACTGCCTTACTAGTTTAAGTTTGAAGAAGTTTGTAGCCACCTTTTATAAGGACACTCTAATATTTGATTTATTATTCAGAAAGTACACGGTGTCACGCGTAAAACGAATATTTGTTTGCAAAAATCGGTTTTTTGTGCATATTTCTGGTTGCCCTGATGATTAGTTTTTATATAATTTGACATGAGAAAAGGTGTAACGCGAGTTGTACCCCAAGTATGGTACGACCAGATTAATTTCAGGATTCGGCTGCACTCCTTCCCCTACCTGGCTACATCTTTTACAGCTTTGCACTGTTGCGACCCTCAGTTATCTAATACATGCCGATTTGGGCCATCGAAAGAACATTAAACATTGCATCCCTTTTCCATGGTTGTAGGAAGCTGAAATTATAGTTCATTACCAGGGCAACCGGAAATATGCTACAGCATGTTTTTTTTACAGCGAGATATTAACAAATGGGTAATGTATTTACATGTTTCATGGTTCTACAAGTGTTATGAGACCTATTTGTTTGGGCATATTTTACCTATAAAGTCATATTTTGGCAAATTTCGGTTTTAGGAGCATAATTTAAAAAAAAAAATTCCTTTTTTAAAGCATCCTATTAATAGTATAAATGTGAATGTCTGTCTGTTTGTTTGTTTGTTTGTTTGTTTGTATGTTTGTTGCTCAATCACGCCTAAACGGCTGAACCGATTTCAATGAAATTTGGAAGACAGTTAGTGTACTATATGGAAATTACTAAAGGCTATATATTTTGCAAATTTTTACCCTATGGGCGGAGTGGGCGTGGCAAAACTTTTTTTTAGAGCTAGAGAGATAAAATTTGATACCCAGCTAGTACTCGACAACACGAATATGAATATGCAGACGAAATTTAAATTTTGGACCCAATGGGCGGAGTGGGCGTGGCAAAGCATTTTTTAGAGCTAGGGATATAAAATTTGATACCCAGATAGTACTCGACAACACGAATATGAATATGCTGACGAAAATGTTATTTTGGACCAGTGGGCGGAGTGGGCGTGGCAAAACATATTTTTAGAGCTAGGAAAATAAAATTTGGTACACAGATATAACTCGGCTAGGCGAATATGAATATGTAGACGAAATTTAAATTTTGGATCAGTGGGCGGAGTGGGCGTGGCAAAACATATTTTTAGAGCTAGGAAGATAAAATTTGTGCACAGATATTACTCGGCTAGACGAATATGAATATGCAGACGAAATTTTAATTTTTGACCCAATGGGCACAGTGGGCGTGGCAAAACTTTTTTAGAGCTAGAGAGATACAATTTGATACCCAGACAGTACTGAAAAACGCGATTATGAATATGCACAATGGGCACAGTGGGCGTGGCAAAACTTTTTTAAGAGCTAGAGAGATAAAATTTGATACCCAGATAGTACTCGACAACACGAATATGAATATACAGACGAAATTTAAATGTTTCACCCAATGGGCACAGTGGGCGTGGAAAAACTTTTTTTTAGAGCTAGAGAGATAAAATTTGATACCCAGATAGAACTCGAGAACACGAATATGAATATGCAGACGACATTCTAATTTCTGAGCAAATGGGCTTAGTGGGCGTAAAAATACATAAAACTTGGCACTACAATTATAAATTCTATGCCCAACAATTACTAAGTTATATTCAATCAGTGGGCGGAGGGGGCATGCTTAAATCGAACCTTAGTCTTAGAAAAATAGAATTTGAAATTGCAGACGACAATTTTGATATTTTTATCCTAGAGACATGAAATTTGGTGTACAGATAGTACTCGATCAGCGGGCGGATGGTCATAGTGAGATGTAACATTCGACACAATAAAAGGTTGTTGATTGGACTGGTTTGGGAGTTACTTGGGGTAGCGAATTGTTTACCGAGGACTAAGATCAGCGCTCAAAATTATTCCATTATGAAAGCAAGCCAAACATATTATTATCGAGTTAAGGAAACGTTGCCAAAGTATGTTTAAAAGTGGCATATGCACAGCTTTTATAAATGGGAGCTAATTTAAATTGATATCTGAGTATTTTATTAAGTTCATTTTGTAATATTAGTACATTATGCAATAGCGAAGCATTGCCGGGTCCACTAGTAATTTATATTTTTAGGCCATATTTTTTCAAAAATATCCCTTTTGAAGCATATTTTATGTTTTCCACATTTTTTTTTGATTGTAAAAACATGTGTCTTTGCAACTTTGGTTTTTTAAAATGTTACAGCCAAATCTACTACATGTTTTACACAACTGTGAAAAGTTAAACGTTTATTAATCCTGTTTTTCGCGTTTTCTTATTCAATAAGTAAACAAAACATAAAAAAGAGGTGCTTTTCAACCACCACCGATTTCGACCTTGGACATAATGCCTAAAGCTAATCCGACAAAAGCAGCAAAACTAAAGGAGGTTGTAGAAAAGTTTCCTGACTTATGAGCTAATCTAACCTAAAATCTGCAGCAAAGTTATTGCAGCAGGTTGCAGTTCGTAGATTTCAAGTGTAGCAACATGTGGAAAGCCGCAAACATGTTCAACTAAGTCATAGAAGTGAAAGTAAGCAAACCAAACAATTATTTTTGCCAGAATGTTCCGGTAGGCTCTCAAAAGAACATGATTTTCAAGAAAAACTATACCGTCTTTTTGTGTCTGTTGACATTCCACTTTACATAATGAGAAATCAAAATATAAGAACACTATTTGAGGAATACACGGACTACCAAGTGCCATCCGAAACAGTTTTTCTAACTAAACATTTAAAAAATGTATACAACGACTGCATGAACAATATACGAGCAAAACTAAAAAATCAATTTATATGGATCTCAATCGATGAAACTATAGATGCAACAGGCAGAAATGTGGCAATAATTTTAGCAGGTGTATAAAGAAATTGCAAGTGAAAAATGTTTACTACATACAGCAGCCTTGGAAAGGGCTATTTACTCAACAATTGCTCGACTGTGGGACGACGCCATCAAAAATCTGGACATCAACTTTAATAAGAATAAAGTGTTGCTTTTTGAGACGGATGCTGCTCCGTACATGGTAAAGGCTGCAAAAGCTATAGCGGCATGATGTCCATCGATTGTGTGAATGTATTAGGAATGTATATGAAAACGTAAATAAAACTATTGCTAATGTGAAGAAGGTATTTTTAAAAGTTCCATGTAGAAAGGAACTTTTTAAACAAATGTTTCCAGACCTTCCATTACTTCCAGAAGCTATAATAACGCGATGGAGAACATGGCTTGAAGCAGTTAACTACTGTTTACGTTAAACCAAAACACTGTAATTGCAATGTAATATTATTGATCATATTAATATGAAATCCCAGAATTCCTAAAATATAGTTTAAAATTCCATAAAATTAATGTAATAGATTGCCTAATTGTCAAACAGTTTCGGCAAAATCTAATGTCAACTTGTTAACACAACTTCCGCTAAAAAAGGGTAAGAAAGGTTCTATTCGATTTCACTTTTCATACTGGTGAGTTGTGTCCAAATTCAATCCAAATAAAGAATTAACATCCAAACAGCTTTTAATTTGTTCTTTAAATTTCTGTTCATCTTTCACTCCTTTTCGCTTGTTCTTTGCCACCATTATTGCGGAGAAACAACTGAGAAGAAATTCTCTGGATTCTTTTTGGTATTATATGAGAGTTCTTCAGTGCTTCCATTGGCCTAGATTTCCCCCCTTCAACCCAACATTTGGGCCAGTACGAACCGGATTGGAGCAAAGAACTCATTTCCAAAAATTCCAGTAAAATTGTTCACGCCACATTTGTGTTTGGCTTTCATTAATTCTATTAGTCTGCTAAACAGCGTGTAGAATTATTTATGAAGCACTGGAGTGACGGATGATAAAGTAGACAATTGCGCGCGAAAGTGTAAAATAATAATTTATTAAACTGCATAAATTGCAAGATCGAATGTGATTGTGGAGGTCTTTGGACATCGAACCCTATCAGAAGCTTCCTACAAGGAGACGATTTGTGTGCCTATTGATTGAGAACCATTCCAGCGAGTGAACAAAGTACGTCAAAAACAGAAATTGTAAGTGTTCGCAAACACTATTCTTTGGTATAATGGTTAAAGTGCGTTTTCTAAGCGCTCCGTGCCTCCAATATAATTCTTAGTTTTAATTTACGGGTCATTATTACCACGTTTTCCATAGCATTGCATATAACATCTCATCTTGTGCATTCCATGTGATTTATTTCATATTAAGTGCGAAAGTAGAGACTTAACAGAATTTAGGTCCAGGTTTAGCAGAGATTACATGTTACAGCAATATCGAGCTGTTAATAACATTACTTTTTTTCCAAATTACATGTGTATGCTTGTGATCTCTGTTTTAAATTTCTCTCTACTTAACATACTTGTTATTTTATTGCTCAAGAGATTCGCACTCAGCGGATCTGTTTATTAATTTGCCACATGCTATTTTCAACTCTCGTGCTCATCTTTCATCTCATCAACTATCATCCTATCATCGGTTCTATCACATACAGCCGATACGAGACGCATGGTATTGAAACATATTAGTCTCTTTTCCTTAGACAATAAATAATATATGCAAATGTGCTTTGTTTTAACTTCTCTTGCGTATAGAGGTTTTGCTATTTTGTTGATATTTGTAGAAGGTGTAGTCTCTTTGATATCACTCAAGCTGATTTGCAAGAGAAAGTGATATTGAGATCATATCAGCGGTATTCCAGTCCAGCTTCCAGCGAGACAAAGGATGGTGAAGTGACCGATGGTGAATATAAGGTTATTGTGTCTGGGAAAACAGCTGATTGGCGTCTCATTTTTTTTGTATGTGACAAATGGATATAGTTACTTCGGTGCGAATTACTTTTGTATCTGTTGAATATTCTGGATAAATACTTAAAATTACATGGGTTTTTATGGTGTCCCCTAACTATTTACCTTTACAAGTTCTTCGTTTAGACTTTTATCTAAATTTGGTTTTCCTTCTGCATCAAATACAGTATTTACCATCAAATACAATATTTAATTTCACAGTTGTCACAGGTTTCGTGTAATGCCCTTTATATTTGGTTCCAAATAATCAGCTGTCATTTTTGTGCAAAATTACTTTTCTAAAATCTTTACTCTCTCCATTTTCTAAATTGGTAAATATTATCGTTGCACAATTACGACTCTTCTTCAATTATTCGAAAAACTTCCTCCGTCATTCTAATTTGTAGTACAAGTTACATGGATTATCACTGGTATAACAAGCAATTAATACTTCAAAATTAGAACGGTGTACCAGAGTTACTTGTGGTTTTTAGAGATTCTTTTGCTGACAATTTGGATCTTCTATTTCATACATTTGCTATCCATTATGTCCCTTGATCGATTTATCCGCATAGCGGACAGTTTAGTTGAGTTTGAAGCTTCTGTCAACGACAACAAATAGCCGGTCTCATCTGTATTCGCTCTCCAAACTCATAAAGATGAATTAAAATCCATCTGGGTCAAGTTAAAAGACGCATATGATGTGTGTTTGTCTAATATCCATAATAGCGAGGAAGAAGATGACGATACTGAAGTAGCTGGCGAAATTGAAACTGTCAAGGAAAAATTAAATAGCTCATACATCACTTATTGTCGATGTACCACAAAATTAAGTGAGCTTCTTCGTGACTTGCCTACTAAGCCAATTATTCCAGCTTCGGAGTCCACCTCAAACAGCTTCTCACTACCCCTTTGCGAAATAACTGCATTCCAGGGAGATTATGCATCATGGCCAACATTCCGTGATTTGTTCACGGCCGTCTGCATAAAATACAGCAGACTTAGTTCAATTGAGAAACTGTTTCACCTCATACAGAAGACCAAAGGCGAAGCTCACGATATTGTGACTAAGAGTCCATTGACAAATGAAGGGTTTAGTCAGGCATGGGCAAACCTTTCTGAAAGGTATGAGAACAAAAGAGTTCTCGTTAACCTTCAATTAAAGAAGCCTTTTAGTATCCAATCAATTGCTGTAGAATCTGGAACTTCCATCCAGAAGCTGCAAAGGGATATCAACTGTTGTATATCGGCTATCCAGTTGCTCGGCATTGATGTAAAAGGCTGGGACCCCATTTTTGTATTTATTTGTTCCAATAGCCTTCCTGACACTACTTTGACTTTATGGGAACAGACCCTAAATGACAAAACAGTCATTCCAAAGTGGTCCAACATAGATTCTTTTTTGTTTTTCCAGTGTTCATTCTGTTAGAAATTGCAAAAGCAAATACTCATGTTTTAAGTGCAAAAAGCGTCACAATACGCTGCTGCACAAGGAGTCCTTTTCACCAGGATCCAACTCGCAGGCTTCTTTACCATCGCAGAATAAAACAAATTCCAATTTAGATTCTACGTCTGCGCCGTTTGTTCCATCAACTTCTATACAGTCCACTAATTCTTCAAATGGCGTTCAAACATATTTCTCTTCAAGTAGACGAGGGATTCTACTTGGGACAGCTTTGGTTAATATTTGTCATGCGGGTTCTGAGTACACAGCAAGGGCGCTTCTGGACACAGGCTCAGAGGGAACATTCATTTCGGAGAAACTTTTTAATCGCCTCAAGTTGCCATTTAAAAAGACGTCCGCTCAAATATCGGGACTGAACAATGCCATCTCAGCGGAGGTGCAAAAAGAGTGTAGTTTTATTTTAGGATCCACTATAGATCAAGAAGTTAAAATTTCGGCAACAGCGTTAGTTGTGCCACAGTTGTCGGGTAACCTTCCGTCGCGCACTATTGATTCTCAATCCCTTCGCAAACTCCCAGAGTTGCAACTAGCAGACCCAAGATTCCATGAATGCTCGAAGATAGACGTTCTCGTGGGTGGTGACTAACTTCCTATCATTATGCTGTCGGGTTTTTATAGCGGTGTTTGTGGTACCTTAATGGCCCAAGAAACTGTCTTTGGTTGGATTCTCACCGGGCTCATTCCTTCACCACCACTATCATCATTATCCACATGTGTTTCGTACAAATGTGAAATTTCGTTTGATAAAGAAATTTCGCGATTTTGGGAGGTGGAGGACTTCCCAAGGAAACGATTTCTGTCCAAGTCCGAGCAGTTTTGCGAGGACTTATATTCGAGTACAACCGAAAGAAATGCAGAAGGCAGATATGTTGTCCGCCTCCCATTCAAGGAAGATTCAAATAGTAGGGCTAGTCTAGGTCAGTCTAGACTAAGTGCAATGGCCCAATTTTTCCGTATTGAGGCTCGATTAATCAAAAATCCCGATTTAAAAGTGGAATATGATCGAACAATTATGGAATATCTCACTCTTGGCCACATGAAACCGGTCATACCTCCCTGCTCTTCAAATTCGTTATTTAATTATTATATGCCACACCACGCGGTTATCAAGCCCGAAAGCACAACAACTAAAGTTCGCGTTGTGTTTAACGCATCGTCCCCTACGTCCACTGGGATAAGCTTGAACGATATTTTGTATACAGGTCCGGCTTTACAGAATGATCTCACGACTCTGATCGTGAAATGGCGGTTATTCAAACGGCGATTTACAGCAAATGTACCGACAGATACAAGTACATCCAGAACAGCGGCCCTTTCAAAGAATCCTACATCGATCGAACGTAGCTGATCAAATTCAGGATTACGAACTCAATACCGTCATATTTGGCGTCAATTGTGCTCCGTATTTGGCTATCCGTACCATAATGCAGTTAGCCGATGATGTTCAGAGTACATACCCATTAGCGAGCGATATTCTTCGGCATTACATGTATGTTGACGATGCACTTGCTTGTGCTCATACAGTTCCCCTGGCCATTAAGGCTAGAAATGAGCTAGTTCAAGCTTTAAATTAGGCGGGTTTCATAATAAGAAAGTGAACAGCGAATTCGAAGCTTATATTAAAAGATATCCCGGCTGAATATTTGCTCTTTAAAGATTTTCTTGATCTTGATGATCGAAGTTCCGCAAAGACTTTGGGAATCCGTTGGAACGCTCGGTTTGTTTTCAGAGTCCTGTACAAATACTAAGAGAGAAGTTTTGTCACAGATTACCAAACTCTTTGACCCAGCAGGATGGCTGGCTCCTGTTATTGTCCTTGCAAAAATAATTATGCAGCAAGTGTGGGTTGATAAGACGGAATGGGATGATGTGCTTGTTGCAAATACTTTGAGAAAATGGCATTCATTTCAATCAAATTTACGACATATAGATTCAATTAAAATACAAAGTTGGGTGGATTTTGTTCCTGCATCCGATGTCCAATTCCGTGGATTTTGTGATGCGTCTGAAAAGGCCTATGCTGCTGCTCTTTATGTACGGATTTCAGACAAAAATTGTATTTCTACTCATTTAATAATGTCCAAAACCAGAGTGGCTCCTATCAAGACCCTTTCTATCCCAAGGTTGGAGTTGTGCGGAGCTGTTCTACTCGCTGATATTATTGGAGACCTCCTTCCACAATTGGAAATTGAAAAATACACTTTAACGTGTTGGACCGATTCCACTATGGTCCTGTCGTGGTTATCGAAACCACCGTGTACCTGGAACACGTTTGTTGCCAACCGGATATCAAAAATTATACAGGTAATAGACCCCTCCCATTGGAAACACGTCAAATCCGAAAACAATCCAGCTGATTTGGCCAGTCGTGGCGTTCTTCTACTGCAATTTGTGGATAATTGTCTTTGGTGGAAAGGCCCACCATGGCTATCGAGTCCTGACATGTATTCTTCAATCATTCCTGAAGCTTTTGTCGAAGAAACTGATTTAGAGAAAAAACCAATCAAAGTTAACTTCTCTTACTTTTCGAATTTTGAAGATGTTCTGGATCGATTTTCATCGTTCCCAAGAGCGCTACGAGTTGTTGCATATATTTTCCGATTCTTTTACAGCACTCATCCACGATATCGCCCTAACTATTACCGAGACTCGACAACTGTATCCACAGCTGAGGTACTACTTGTTCAAAACCGGCTTATTACAGTATCGCAAAAGGCATCATATCCAAAGGAATACATGGCCTTATCCAACAGGCAAACTATACTAAAGTCTAGCTCTTTGCTAAGCCTTAATCCATTCCTCGACTCGGAAGGTGTCATGAGAATATGTGGTCGGCTCGAAAATTCATCTTCACTATCATACAATGAGAAACATCCGATATTGCTTCCATATGGCTGTCAGTATTCTCGACTCCTCGTTAAATTCATTCACCAGATTTCATTACACGGAGGAAATCAATTGGTGCTCCGATTGGTTAGAACGAACTATTGGATCCCAAAAGTTCAAAACCGGATAAAAACGATCATACATAATTGCAAACCGTGTATTCTATACAAACGGAAATGCCAAAAGCAGTTAATGTCAGCTTTGCCCTCGGAAAGATGTGAAATATCCCGTCCATTCGCTCATACCGGGTTGGACTTTGCCGGTCCATTCGATATAAAAACATACACGGGAAGAGCGTGTCGCATCACCGAGGGGTATATGTGTATCTTCGTTTGCTTTTCCACAAAAGCTGTCCACCTTGAGGCAACTTCAGACCTCTCTACATCCGCTTTCCTAGTCGCGTTCAGCCGTTTCGTATCCAGACGAGGATGCCCTCTGCATTTGCATTCTGATAATGGAAAAACCTTTGTGGGTGCAGCCAAAACGATTGCCAAAGAATTTGTCCAAACTTCTGTCCAAGCAATCACTGCAGATTACGCGTATCAAAATTTAAAATGGCACTTCATTCCCCCCGGGGCCCCCCATATGAGCGGGCTGTGGGAAGCTGGCGTTAAAAGTTTTAAACAACACTTCAAGAAAATAGCAGTTGTTTCCAATTATACTTATGAAGAGTTCCAGACTTTATTATCCAAAATAGAGGCATGCTTCAATTCCCGTCCAATATCGCCTATGTCTGAAAATCCTTCAGATCTAGCAGCATTGACACCAGGCCATTTCTTGATAGGAACTCCTATCCTAGTACCAATCGACCCTCAGATTGCAGAAGTCCCAATGTCGATCCGTAATCGTTGGCAAAGGCTTAAGTGTATACACCAACAATTTTGCACTCGTTGGAAAAACGAGTACCTAAAAGAACTTCATAAGAGAACTAAGTGGAAAAACAAAGAACCGAACCTTAAAGAGGATATGATGGTGGTTATTAAAGAGGACAACTTGCCACCTAACTCTTAGCGTATGGGCCGCATCGTCAAAGTTTTTTCAGGCTCGGATAGTCTAGTACGAGTTGCCGAAGTCCGCACGCAAAAAGGGTCGATTGTCAGACCGGTGACATAATTGGTTTTGCTTCCATCAGATTCTCAATGAATCCAAAATGTGTTTATAATTCTAATTTAATCATTATAAAAAAAAATCTTTTTTCTTTATTTACTTATTCCATTATTTGCTTATTTATAGTTTTTATTTCTTGCAGAACAATGCCAAGACATAATAAGCAATCAAGCCGAAATAATAGCAAAAAAATATACGTCTGTCGATTATGCCGGAAACCGCACCCATTAAGATCCTGCCGCACATTCCTTAATATGAATACATCTGAAAGAAGAGATATCGTCAACAAATATGGGTATTGCAGAAACTGCTTAGCCCATTCTCATTCTCAAGGAACATGCTTCACAATCACGGGATGTCAATATTGTCAGAAAAAACATCACTCCCTTCTTCACATTCACCCTCAACTCAATCGTCAGAAGCGAAAATCACGAGCTGTTTCTCAAGGGAATACTCATGCTCCTTCACAGTGTGCGCCGCAAAAGTCACCCATTCAGAGACCACTACAACAGCAACGAACAGCAGCACCAGAAGCCGTTGATAAAAGGACTGAGGGAACCTCTCTCGCCGCTCTTCTAAGACAAAACACGATTGCACTGTTGCCCACAGCCTTAGTTAAAATCAAAACACAGGGTTGCAAATATTACGCTAGATGTCTGTTGGATTCTGGCTCAAAGGACAGTTGCATAGCAAAGAGGTTTGTTGAAAAACTGAATATGACTACTCTGGAGTTAGACGACGATGTTATATGCCCAATAACATTATGGTCGTGTGTTAATCCCAACCACAAGCTGGAGACGACGTTAAAGGTCCACAACCGAATAGCGATTAGAACACCTAATGAGGACATTCCTGAATCAATCCAGATGTACTTTCAACATTTGGTGCTTGCAGATAAAACATATTTCAAATCTTCGTTGGTGGACATTGTTCTAGGTGTTGACATATACTCACGCATCCTTCGAGATGGTGTCTCTATTCGAAGAGGTCTTCCAACTACCCAAAACACGATGTTTGGGGTCGTATTATACGGAAATCTATCTACCTAAGCATTAGAGCGAAAATGATCGTCTGTATCTTTTTTATGTACATACAATCTTATTCTTTTTACGATAATGGATTAACTTGATGATCAATTACATTTATATATTTATACGTAGCGATATAAAAATATCTCTAAATTAAATTGAATTCCCATACTAGATATAAGTTGAAATATTATACATTTTCCTTGAAGTGAATTGAATATTATTATTGAATTATTGCAGCCGTACTGCAAGGCGGGCGGCAATGTTTACGTTAAACCAAAACACTGTAATTGCAATGTAATATTATTGATCATATTAATATGAAATCCAAAAATTCCTAAAATATAGTTTAAAATTCCATAAAATTAATGTAATAGATTGCCTAATTGTCAAACAGTTTTGTCGAAATCTAGGCCAATGGAAGCACTGAAGAACTCTCATATAATACCAAAAAGAATCCAGAGAATTCCACAAAATTAATGTAATAGATTGCCTAATTGTCAAACAGTTTCGTCAAAATCTAATGTCAACTTGTTAACACAACATCCGCTAAAAAAGGGTGAGAAAGGTTCTATTCGATTTCACTTTTCATACTGGTGAGTTGTGTCCAAATTCAATCCAAATAAAGAATTAACATCCAAACAGCTTTTAATTTGTTCTTTAAATTTCTGTTCATCTTTCACTCCTTTTCGCTTGTTCTTTGCCACCATTATTGCGGAGAAACAACTGAGAAAAAATTCTCTGGATTCTTCTTGGTATTATATGAGAGTTCTTCAGTGCTTCCATTGGCCTAGATTTCCCCCCTTCAACCCAACAACTACTATGCCAACAATTATGAAGACATTTTAAAGGTCCTAAGTGCATTAAACGATGAGGATGCACAATCCATTAAAACTGCAAAGGATGACTTGACAGACCCCTAAACTAGATCTAATTTGATTTATTTATATAATTACGGTTTTTTTTTTGCAAATATATTGAAAATTTGCAAACATCAGGTCTTACGCTTATTGAACAAGTTCAGGTGAATGAAGACACTTTTAAATTGACAGATAATTTATCGGATTCCGAAATAAATTTAGTAGTAAAAAAAAATAATTCAAATTATATCAAAAAAAGTTGGTTTAGAAGATGTGAAAAGTATTTGTAAAGAATTGTGTGGATCTGCGCCAACATTAACATCAAAATACGAAGTAAAGGAAATACTGTCCCTTAAAATCGCTCCAATTACATCTGTGGATGTCGAAAGATCATTCTCAATGTACAAAAACATTTTACGTTGTAATAGACAAAATGTTTTGTTCGATAATTTATCTCAATATTTTGTAGTTTATTGCAAAAACAATCTCAAATAAGATGCTTAACATACAAAATCACCGTGATACTAAGAAAACATGGTTTAAGATTTTTGTTACTTTAATGTTAAATAAATACATGTGATATTTTTTTAATTGTTTCCTTAATAACTTAAATATTTATTTCTATTTTATTTTACTTACTCAACATTTGTGTATGTAAATTTACCAAAAATACTTACAAAGTCTGAATTTAAAATAATACTGTTTTTTTTATAATTTTTAAGCTGTGTTTTTACTTTGAATAAAAATATTTCTAATTCATATGAAAAAGGTCATATTTTGCCATTTTTCAGGTCATATTTTATGCGCATAAAACATGATTTTTAGGGCATATTTCTGGTTGCCCTGTTCATTACCATTAAAACAACTATAATTCACCAATATAAAAATATTTGTATAGGCAGCTGCGAAGATAGTCGTGGCAATTGCCTATTTAGAGCCTTTCATTTAAAATTGCATAGATACGACTTTTGGAATAAGGAAAAACGGCTATAAATTTTTGTCATACGCTAAATTCAAAAAGACAATTACTAAGAAATCTACCTAAACTAGACTATGTTTAAGTTTCCATTAACCTAACGATTATGTAATTTCAATGGAATATAAGCTAGAATTTTACTATGCAATCAGTTTTCTATGGTCTAGTTAAGAAATTTTATTATTTGAATCAATATGGAGGCATCAGTGGAAATTGACTATAAAGACAACAAAAAACTCCTGATTGTACAGCAAAGTTTGAAAACTGAAACAAAAGTGAAGAAAACTACGTGAACAAGTTTAAAAATATTGATATTTCAGTATTGTATCGATATGCGATGAAAAGAATTTTAGATATTTTGTTTCACAAAAACAAGTCGCAAAATGTGGTAATTAAAATTTCGAATTATTATATAGTGTACTTTGAACAACGTAAATTGGGTGGTAATAAGTTGATAAAAACATTGTAAAATAATGAGATCGATGTTATAACAAATGTTAGTTATAACAATGCAATAATCATCCACGTAAAAGTTGGGCGTTAGTGATTCTCGACTTAGTCTACGAAAAACTTTTGCATAAGTGAATATTTGCCCCAGTTTAATTTATTACACAAAACCATATAAAAGTCCTGATTGGTAGTATAGCTTACAACAATACTGGATGCCGCAGAACCTTTTAAAAATGTCTTAATATTAGTTTGTGTTGCTCTTCTATCTACTTCACTTTACTGCACTAACATTAATCACTTTTAGCATTGTACCTTTTGAAAAAGTCGACGGCCGAAAAAAACGCCAACCAAAATCCACTTCATTTGATTAAAATGTTGACCAAAATCTATATTCAAATAACAATTTTCCTTAAGCTTCAGATACAAGTGCATGAGCGTCACAAGCGCTCGGCGTAAATAGTGGAGGGAATATCTAAGTATTAAAATAAATTAAATCTAAACTGCAAAGCCACAAGAAAACTGATGGAAAAGAGAAGAAAGTCGAATGTTGTCTTTTTACAATTTGCATTTAAATTACGGCGATAGATGCGAAATTAAAAGCGCCATAAACCGCAAAAGGATTCATGCTCAAAGATTTACGCTCAGTGAATAGTAGCAATCATCTGATACCAGCACAAGAAGACATCATCTTCCAGTTCAAGCTCAGTGTAGTCACCACCATCATCATCGTCGTCGACTCTTTGTCAACACCAAGCTGAAAACGTAAAAGTGTTAAACGCTCTAACGCACAAAAGGACACAACGCGAGAGCAGATACTAACGGTTGTAACACCCAACACGTCCCCAGGTGTAACAAGATAAGGGGAGTGTCTTAATCGGCTTGTCAATGAGATTAGTGTCATACAAAGGAGGGATTTTAGATGATGACGTTTTTCTTATAAGGAATCCCAAAATTTGATATTTTAATTTAATAAAGTGTAATTGGAATTGACATATATATGACTTCCGGGCTTTAAGCAATCCCAGAGCTTCTTACATTGCCGGGTTGTTTATAATAAAATGTGGGTAAAAAATAAAATTGTTTTGAAAATGTGAAAAACAATTACCGCTACAAAAACCGAATTAGTAAAATAATTATTAGCTTTACAGCCGATACTGGTGGCGGTTGCAAATCTGTTGACAATGGCGCTGGTTTATTTGACAATGTTTGCCAAATGTTGTATAGGTAATAGGGCTATTGTCCGATTAGCGACGTAAACTCTGTATCAAATTTTCTTTGTTTAAGAATTTGGGAAACTTTCTATCTTAATAAAATGGGAGGGACCGTGGCATGATGGTTGGTTGTTTAAGTTGCAAGTGCAAGAGCAACTTAAACTTGTTCGCTACAAATTGTGTCAGTGTGCTTTGAATTTTTATATTAAATTTTTAAAACTAAAATCATTAATTTTGCAGGAGTCAGGAAAATCTTATAAAACTGTAAATATTATAAAATCAAATATTTGCATATCCTTTACAACGTGCATGCACTGACCGAAGGCTATATTCGGTTTGTTCTTCCATTTTTAACGCCTATTAGGAGGCGAAATTGGTATGACATTATATTTTTATATATATGTAAATGATCAGCGTCGAATTGTGAGTCGATTTAAAAATGTCCGTCTGCCTCTCGACTACGTATTTTAACAGCTATCGAGCTGAAGATTGGTATGCAAGCTTCTATCCTTTAAGCGGAGGTTAAGTTCTATGAAGAGTAAGATCGAACAAAACCTAATAGCATCTCCTATGCAAACTCCCTCTTTTAGTGAGTCCTCCACTTTGTCTCTACTCACAGCACTGTGTGAATAGCGACCTAAAATAGTCTACGTTATTTGTTCTTTAGCTCACTCAATAAAATGTTTTAATATTTTATTGAAAATATTGTTTTTTTTGTCCCAGAACACCACGTGTTAAATTTTTAAACAACATGTTTGTAGAAAATTTTAATGTTCTAATGACCTATTTTAAGGTACGGTTTTGGCTTTCCTCAGAAATGAACATAAGGTCTTTATTTAGAGCCGAAATAGAGAGTTGAAATGTTTCACAAAAAAAAATTCTTGATAAATTTCATTGAAAAAATCTTTTATTTAAAATGTGGCAAAACAATAAGAAACGTTGAAACACCGTCTATGTGTATTAATTGGAGATATCAATTTTTTGTCTCATAACACCTCGAGTAAAATTTTGAAGAACTCTATTTTGGGTAAAAAAACAAAACTTCACGAGGCCACAAATAACAGATTCGACATAGAGGAAATTTTTCTTCCAGAAATTTAATATACTCACCTTAGCCCTTCGTTCCGTAAAGACATTATTCGGCTTACAGATTATGACTTCCATTTTGCTGCACAGCATCATAAGCATTAACTTATTTTTTTGTCTAAAGCCACAATATTTTGATTTGAGTTACAATTTTCAGCCACTTGGTTTGAACGATTGAGGATTACTTGTACAAGAACGCGACATTAGATCTTAAACAAAATCAAAAGAAACCAGTACAGAAATTTTAGTCAGGTAAACAGAATGATAAATACCATCACCCAATATAAGGTATTGTTTCAGTTTTGAGTTATTAAAATTAATAGAATTTAAATTAAAATAAAATTACTTATGTATTATTTTTTGCCTTCTTGTGGAGCAAACCAGTGAAAGTTATGGGAAAATTTTTTTTTTTCAAAAAATAGGTCATTTTGTATGGGAGGTACCAGAAGGGGTGAACCGATATAGTCCATTATCATTGCTGGTTCAATTTTTCACAACCGTACAACTTAGGCAAAATTATACTGAATTCAGTTTACTAACAAAAAAGATATGCATGTAAAACGATGAGGATCAATTCGGTCATTTGTATGGGAGGTACCAAAAGGGGTGTGGTAAGGTTTTCGGTTTTCTTTTTGTTTGTCTACTATTGCAAGGTAAAAAAAACTGACCAAAATTTCAATATCCTCCGGTAATGCGTTTGGAAGTTATGAAAGAAATATTAATTATCAAAAAATAGGTAATATTGTATGGGAGGTACCAGAAGGGGTGGGGCTATTCTGCCCATTTACAATCCCATAAGTTCGTTTTGCAAAATACACTATGACACAAAATCAAACTTTTTGAAAAACACCCGAACGTGACTATATAGGTTCGATAGTACAACCGGAGCTGAGTAAAACCTAGCTCAGTTTGGCTAGATTGGCTACCAATTTTTTTTTGGCACCCTAAACTTTTTGAAATCCCTTGGACCCCTCGAAAAAAGGTGACATCAGTTGTTGGCCAACAGTTTCTACAGTTATTAATCTAGCTCTTTCTCTTCTTCAACAAAGTTTTAGCTAATAGTCCGCTTAAGAAACTGATATAATAAAATTTCCCAAAAAAATTTGACTTCCCTCGTTTATTTTCAAAAACTTCGATAAAAATTCTAATTTTTTCACTATTTTTTATATAAGTCGTAGGGAATCCAGATTTTTTGCATACTCTATTCAGTGAAATTGTAGTTTAGGTAACACCGAATAACTTCTCTGAACAAACCTATGCAATCTGAACAAGTCTAGGGATATTAAATAGCTCTCAAAACACACTATCTACTTTAAACAAATCAGTTTTTTAGGAGTTTTGGGCCATTGTGCAATGTTTTTACTTGCTATTTTTACCAAAAACGTAGTTATTGTATAACTGAATAACTTCTGTAAACAACCAATATGATCGGAATACTCCACCCCCTTAATTGTTCCCAAAGAGCATTAGGGAGTTCCTTATATGACATTTTTTCGAATTTCGTTAAAAATATGTATTAATCGCGATGTTGGTCATCTATCTTCACCTTACGTTTCTTTTTGCCAATATTAGGAATATATTGTGAGAAATTTTGTATCGATAGTTGGACATTAGGGTGTGCCGCAATGAGGTTAAAGTATGAATTTGTTTTCAAATCAGTTTATTGTCGCTGGGTATTTTTAAAAAATTTATTAAAAATGTTGAAATTGAATTTCGATGTAGATTATTATGGGCAATTATATATTTCAACTTTTAAAGGTTAATCAAGTTAAAATCTATATGTTTAAAAAGTATATGTGTATATTATCACTATCTCTATCAATTCTCGAGGTATCAGGGGCTTAAAAAGCATAGCAATGACTACTTAACTTTTGTTTCATCTGTATATCCATTGTGTATGTTTACAAATGTCACCAAAACCATTAATATCCAATGGTCTTTTGAGGGGATTTTTTATTTTTATCATATAAAAATCGTTATTGGTAAGTTTTCAATGGGTATTCAGATGGAAAAAAAAATGCATTAGACATTGCTATGCATACAGTCAAAAATTCCGTTTTTTAACGCCTGATATCTCGAGAATTGATAGAGATAGTGATAATACTTTTTAAACATAAAGATTTTAACTTGATTAACCTTTAAAAGTTGAAATATATAATTGCCCATAATAATCTACATCGAATTTTAATTTCAACATTTTTAATAATTTTTTTAAAAATACCCCAACTTCTATATCAAATATCTCGGCGTCTATAAGAGATATGGTAAAAGCAAACACATATTATTTTAGGTCTTTATTTCAGCTATTAAACTTAGTCTATATACGAAAGAAAAATACTCAGCGGCAATAAACTGATTCGAAAACAAATTCATACTTTCACCTCATTGCGGCACACCCTAATGTCCAACTATCGATACAAAATTTCTCACAATATATTCCTAATATTGGCAAAAAGAAACGTAAGGTGAAGATAGATGACCAACATCGCGATTAATACATATTTTTAACGAAATTCGAAAAAATGTCATATAAGGAACTCCCTAATGCTCTTTGGGAACAATTAAGGGGGTGGAGTATTCCGATCATATTGGTTGTTTACAGAAGTTATTCAGTTATACAATAACTACGTTTTTGGTAAAAATAGCAAGTAAAAACATTGCACAATGGCCCAAAACTCCTAAAAAACTGATTTGTTTAAAGTAGATAGTGTGTTTTGAGAGCTATTTAATATCCCTAGACTTGTTCAGATTGCATAGGTTTGTTCAGAGAAGTTATTCGGTGTTACCTAAACTACAATTTCACTGAATAGAGTATGCAAAAAATCTGGATTCCCTACGACTTATATAAAAAATAGTGAAAAAATTAGAATTTTTATCGAAGTTTTTTGAAAATAAACGAGGGAAGTCTAATTTTTTTGGGAAATTTTATTATATCAGTTTCTTAAGCGGACTTTTAGCTAAAACTTAGTTGAAGAAGAAAAAGAGCTAGATTAATAACTGTAGAAACTGTTGGCCAACAATTGATGTCACCTTTTTTCAAGGGGTCCAAGGGATTTCAAAAAGTTTAGGGGGCCAAAAAAAAAAATTGGTAGCCAATCTAGCCAAACTGAGCTAGGGTTTTACTCAGCTCCGGTTGTACTATCGAACCTATATAGTCTCGTTCGGGTGTTTTTTTCACTGTTGCACTGTGATATTAATACTGGTAAATTTTCATACCGATCCGTGAAGGTTTACTCGAGTTATCCTGCCCACCAGCCATCCAGACAGAGCTCAATCGTCTTAAAAAGTCCTGAAACGAATTTGGTCTTAAGATACTTTTGGTCTAACTCGTCTCCTTTAATGCGTTACACTTTTTTTGTATCAAATTAAACATACCCTCAACAATAAGGGTGATGGTATAAAAAATACCGATAATCGAGCTTTGTTTGTTTTTATTCTTTTTTTTTTTGTACAAATTTGTTTTCAATAGAAGAAATAACGTTTGTTATGTTTGACTTCAGTTTTTGCAAAATTTTGTAGAAGAAGGAAGACCAAATCTTACACAAAGGTCAATCTTCTTCGTGGTTTTTCTCATTTTTTATTTTTCTCCAAAATATTTGTAGATTATAACTAATCAATATTTTTAGCTTGAAAGCTAAACATTTAAATGCCAGCACCTAAGATGGCTTGAACGTTCTTATTTACATATTTTTTCCACTTCGCAATTATTACCCGGAGGAGTATTATACCACATTCGAAATTAATTGTCCGTATGCTAATAGATGGTGCATTAAAGAAATAATAACATTGGTGAAACACAATTAATACTCGATTTATTCGCATTATTTCAAAATACATATGGCAACTATGTATGAAATGAATCTAATGCCAATTATTTCTCATTTCAATACAGCAAACTTTGTTTTAATAAGTCCCCACAATGGAATGATACCCTTAAGTAGGCAATATATTATTCATACACACACACAAAGCCACTCACATATACCCATGGCGACCAGAAGTAGTTGTTATGTACTAGTCCTTCTATTAAGTTCAGTCCGAAGATTCCATTTAAATCTCCATGAGAACCATCAATTTATCCTTTCAGCCATAATTGCATTGACATAGAGGAAAGTAAAGGAATTACTCCATTAATTTGTCATTTCGTTGTCTTTAGACTTTTTTGTGTAAATTGCTAGTAGACTTTTCTTCTACTGAGAGTTCACCAAGTGATGAAGAAAATTCCAAAACTGAAAGTTGTTAAAGATTGAAAACAAAACTTTCAAGTTCATAAATAATAACAAAAGGAATAACGAAGGAGTTTCAGCTTCTCCAACGCATGGCACATGGTTGGTGGCGATTGAGTGACTTATGTGGTTGACAACACCTAAGTATGTCTTAATTAGTTGGCAACACGAAATGAAATGCCACATTTCAAGAACATTCGTGCAAAAACACTAAACATTTACAAATAATAATCATAATCATCCTTGGAGCAGTAGCAACAACTGCTTCACTGCCAAGACCAACAATTGCCAAGTACAACAAAGTAATTAAAAAGTTTATAATTGTGAAAATAAACAACTCAGAAGCAAAAGGCTCACGAGTAAATCGAATATCCAGTGCTACCAACGGAAACCTCTTCCTCCCACTCATCGTCTTTGGCACAAATCAGCTACAATGTATCGGATTGATATGGCAAAGGGATTAAGCAGAGGAAGCGAAGCCTACAGATTCCGAGTCCATTAAATTATAATGTGGTCATTCACCAGACTCCCAAAGCAGTGGCAAATGGCCTGACGGAGTAACACGAGCGTTACAACGACTCAATCGAGAAAAATAAATTAAAAATGAATTACAAATTGTTTAAACAATAAAATCAACATTAAGTGAGATGAAGATGATTTCACTACAAGAACAATTATCCTTAAACACTTAATAGTATCACACACAGAGACTCACAGACATATTCTGGCATACTCACAATGTTTGCCATGTCATTATCCTGATTCATCTGTGCTTGTGTGGATGGATGGATGAATAGATGGTTGAAGGGATAATAGTTTATACATTCATATCTTCACTTTGGTTTCATCCCATCTCTGCTGTTGTTGCTGTGGTTATAACATTTGATATCTGGGTAAAGTAGTATATAGTTTACTGCATCCCATAAATTCTTAAATGTCTTATGGCTTATGAATGAAGAATGTTTATCTCTTACTATACATACATCCATACTAACGAAAGTTTCATCATGCATATGTATGTGAATGGAAAAAACAGTGTAGTGCCTGTACATTATACCATTTAGAGAATGTCACCAAAGCAAATTTCAACTGTCGCATATTCTCTCTGGACATTACAGTAAATATTCTATTAATAAAGTAGATTACAATTTACTATGCATTCTATGAATGCGATCTGAAAGAGATATCCGCGATAAGTACACGGTTTTATACCCACTGAGCAGGTCCTGCAATTTGACGACGATTCTAAGTATCCGTGTTTAAGAAAATTTTAATACATATGGAGGATTTCATATCAAGTGACCCAACTTTTGAAACCGATGACTTTCGATAGTAGTTTAGACACAAACTTTCAACAAGATCGGTCTAGAACTCTCTGAGTTAGAGGGGGTCAAAATTTGTCATTTTGGTCTACCAGGTGTTGTTTCTCATCCATGTAACTTTTTACCTTTTGTTTCTAGCTAAATTTGGATTTTAAATTTATCAGCTTTCATCATGTTGCATTAGAATACATTTTGCATAAATGTATTGAAAACCTTATTTGATCCAACGGAATCTTTTCTAAATACAATAACCGATACTAGTAGAGTTTATAACATGAAAACTAGGAAGAACAAATATCTATTTTCTATTAGTTAATAATGTTTTTTATTTATTTTATGCTGAATATCAAATTGTAAATGCTCCAGCGAGAAAGGTGTTTGAAGGCGAACCTGAAGGACGGCGCAGAGCAGGGAGACCCAAACTCCGTTGGAAGGACCAAGTGGTAGGCGATGTGCCATCATCTGGTAGGACTAACTGGAGAACACACGCAGAAGACCGAAGCGTGTGGAATTTTTTATTACTTCAGGCCTCAAATTTATGAACTACGTTTCGTAAATTGTAATTGGCCACTTAAGTAAGTAAGTAAGTAGAATATCAAATTGAGAAAATATTCCAGCAGAAGTCAGTGAGCATAGTAGGTATCTATTTTTCTTCGTAACGCTTTTCTTAAGTTAGTATGTCTTTGTGGAACCTTTCATCATATTCATCGGACACGTCGCTGCAGCATTCATGGAAAAATCCACTTTCAAGGACATTTTACATCTCAAGTAAGTAACTTACTTAATTTCCCTTTGCACCCCATGAATGAGGTATGGGATAGCTTCTCGCGTTGTTGTGAATTAACACGCTTTCTATTTTTAGATTCACAACTAATGGCACCTACTTGTTTATCGACGAATGCGAACGTCACTGTTTGAGAAGCTCTTACTAGACACGACGATTGACTCGACACTTAATACTGCGAAGTTGCTGTCAACAACATTCGAGGGGAGCCGACAATGAAAGAAAAAAAATTTTTTTTTAAGTTGACTGGAGCCAGGTTTGAAGCTGCGATCTGCCGCATGGTAGTTGCGTGTTCTAACCACTGTGCCACGGCCGGTCCCACATCTCAACTTTACGTAGAATATAAAACAGAGGATAAGGCGATAATAAAACAGAATAGGACGATGATTGCTGCCGAACAGGCATGTTGCTGAAGTTGCCGCCTTAATACAAATTACACTGTGGTTGTTTTTGACCCCAATAAATATTAACTTCGATTAATCCTTTTCGAACTATAAGGGGGGAGTCCCCTGAGTGCGAAAGTACATTTGGAAGTGTCAGATTGGCTCCAATTGAGAAATCGGTATATAAAAACCTGAAAAAATGGTAAAGAATGCTTACTTTTGATCGACATTAATGGTTTAAATTGCGTGAAATTTTGAAAAAAAATTCAAAACATTTCGTAAAAGAAAGTGAAGAAGGCAAAAATAACTAATACAGTCGAATAAAATTTTTTAAATGCCGCAGGCTTAGCTATATTCGTAAAAAATGGATATATACCGATTTCATAAAAACTGGAGCCAATCTAACACTTCCAAATGTACTTTCGCACTCAGGGGATTCCCCCTCATAGTTCGAAAATATTCATTCATATTCAAATACCTAAAAAAGTATGCCTGATAGCTAAATTATGATTTCGTATATCAATTTTCAGGAAAATAAAACCTTGTCGAATAGTGTTATTCTTTCCGACGGTATGTAACTTACCTCACTAAAATTACCCCCTCAGAAATTTTTGACTTTTTTGACAAATGCAAAAATTTTTTTGGAATTTTTTTTCGCATTTACACGCCTTCTTTATGCCCTCAATCTAAGGGTAGGAGGGTATATAACATTTGATAAGACGCAAAAGTGTAACACATAGGAGGAGTCACTTTAAACCCTATGTTTCTTGAACCAAATTCGATTCATGACTTTTTAAGTTGTTTGAGCCATGCCCGTCTGTCAGTCCAGACGGTGCGCACAATAACTTTGAAACTTTGTATAGGTTAATATATCCCTAAAATTACTTACGGTATTGGAAATGGGCTACATGGCCACGCTCCTTCTGGTGCCTCCCATACAAATGTATCATTCCGCCCACTTTAGAAATCAAGCAATAATATCAATACACTAAACGCGATCGTGACCAAATTCCGTATTTAGTAAAACTGTAGCAGGATAAAGTTTTGGAGAAAACACTGAAAGTCTAGCCACGCCCCTTCTGGTACCAGCCCATAGAAACGTCCCATTCCGCCCACTTTTGAAATTCTGTATTTTGTAAAGCTATAGCAGGATAGAGTTTCTGGTACCTTTCATACAAACACAGAAAAAAAACACAACTGTTGTTAAGTAATTAAATAAAATTGTTAGCATTCAATTTTTATTTATAACAACTTTTCCATTTGAGAGTGGTTGTAAATTGTCATATTTTTACAATTTCGGTTGTTGGCGCCTTTTTAATTAAATATTTAATTGTATTGACGAAATGGCATTTAATATGACAATTCATTTGTCGTAATTTTTTTCTGTGAATGTCCCACATTAGAAATCAAGTAATAATATCAATACACCCAACGCGATCGTGCCCAAATTCAGTACTTGGTAAAACTATAAGTAGATAATGGGTTTAGGTCAAAAACTGGAAGTCTAACCCTATCCCTTCAGGTACCTCCCATAAAATTGTACCATTCCGCTCACTTTTCAAATTGAGTAATAAATAAATACACCTAACGCGATAATGCCCAAATTCTGTATCTTGTTAAGCAAATTTTATGTTTTTACTGAAGGTGGGGGTATATGTAAGTCGGTTTACACGCCTGAAATGTGCATATTTTCTATCTTCACATTTTCATTAGATATGCTTTAAATAATGACCTATATATCATTAACTCAACCGCATGTTCTTAAGTCGACCATAAACAAGTATCCCAACACTTGTTAAATAAATATTTAGTTTTTTTCTGTAAATGAATAAATAAACAATTGCTATACACGCGGTGGACACTGTACTCAGTAGCATTTTAGTCTTAAGCATAATAATGTATGAGTGTCTACGTTGTACTGGGATATATGAATTGTGTTTAAATGCCAGACAAAGTCCTTTTTCGGTGCATTTTTTTTATTGTTGTTGTATGTGTGAGTGTGTTGACAAAAAAAAAAATACCACACTCACATATACAACATTGTCATAAAAATACTCACACTCGCATACCACACCGACATTCTTTCGGTTTATGTATAGAGAGGGGGACAATAGTCTACACACTCCATTTAGATGTTGCCCTGCAGAAGCTATTTGTAAGCATTTACAATGGAACGCCTAAATGGGCGAATAAATTCTTCCATCTGTAAGCCCAGATACTAAGAAGAAATTGTATTTTTTTAAGCCACACTAGATTCTGCTGATTCCTTCAGCAATTTAGACACGAATTCAAATCTTTGAATTTTTCAAATGAGGGTCGAAAATGACTTTATGTGAGGGGAGAGTAAAAATTGAAAAGGAGCAACTGGGTGACCAATTATATAAAAAAAAATGTTTACCTGATTATGGTTAATAAAACTATAGTCTCGGAAATTTTATTATCCATATACATATAACGGAATGACTGTTTGTTTGTCTTTTGTCAACTTTTAATGTAATCTTCGGGAGTCTTGATCCTATAATATGTTTTTTTTAGCTATAATTGGAGTTGGTCTGAAGAGGCATTGGCTATATCGGAGGTATGCAGCTTTGACATATCTAGTTTCCTTTGCGTTTTGGTTAAGTACCTTGGCTGCAAATACAATCCGAGTCTATATTTGGATCTTGCAACACACGCACTTAAATAACGCTTAAGAAATCGATTACCACGTGATACATCTGGTTTCTTGTCTTTTGATTTATAGTTTGCCCTAAGGATATATTTATGCGGGAATCTGGTTCAAACCACTATTGGGTTTCTTTCCGACGCGGAGCGAACCAGTCTGAATCCATTATCGGAGGTGTTGTTGTCCTACCCTATAAAGAATATTTATTATTACTTTTTTTCTAGGTGTATAAAAAGATTTAAACAATAACCAATAGGAATATGTTTATTAGTTGTAGTACATAGTACAAAAATAATCTGGCCACTCTATTGCGTGTCAATGAGCATATTCTGCACATTAAATAAAATGATTTTCTGTGGTCATTTATACGCATCAAATGTTTATTGTGTGCCAAACTGTTATTTAATATGGGTATGACACATACAACAACGTGCATAGGAAATGATTACACACACACATACACTTTCATACACAAAGTATTTGGGTAAGGATGTGTGTCAACACATCACTTTGAGACCATATGATGATTGTCCTATAGTACACAGGACGACACACCAATGGGTATGTCCTTATGGCATAATGGCAATGTAGAGCAGAGCTGCCGGTTGTGAGGAGTACGGCGTTTTCTCTGTTGGCCAAGGAGTTTCTTCTTCGAACGCAATGAGATCTTTCGATGATAAACATGTTCAAAAGTATGTGTTTATGGGCTCGTATGTCCGTCTGCCTGCCGCTTCGACTCGTACTGCATTAATTTTTCATTTTGGCCAACAAACCATTGTTGGTTGCTCTGCATACTGTCTGTGTTATTGTTGTTGTTATTGCCGTTGTACTCATTTTAAGCGACAGAACAATTTGCCATTCCGAAGAGATGCCTCTTACATCGTTTTTATGTGACTTTTTTAATTAATTAACTTTATTTATTTTCTGGAAATTTTTAATGCATGCCCTTCACGTCCTGGCCTAGGCCTACCCCTGATCGTCTCCGACCCATCCAACTGCTGTCCACGTATTGGACAGAAACCGTAGCAGTGTAAAACATACGGGGGAAATTAATTAAACTCTACAAATTTATCTGTCTTATTAAAGAAAATGCATTAAAAGCCATTTTACTTCAACAGCCCTTGTTTCTCTAGCGACTCCATCGTTGGCAATAGTGGGCATTGCATTAAATGCACAACAGCCATCGTACAGTAGAATAGGTGTGGGGACAAAAAGAAGGCCGAAATGCGAGAAGCCACTGGTAGTCGTTTTTCCTTTTGCTATGCGTTTGCTCGTTTACATTTCCCAATGACAGGTTGATGGTGCATTACATTGTTTATATGGTTGCGGTAGAATCCTGTAGGACATTATCGGCCTTAACCAAAAATGGTTATAGTTGCAGCAACAACAACAACACAACGCCTTTTCAACCACATACGTGTAATAGCCCAAACAAGAAGTTGGTGTTTGTGGCCTCACAGAGTGCTGTGTGAGATGAGACCAGATAACCAATTTATGATTAAGGCACTCTGCTCAAATGTTACGGTGCCACGCGCTGGTTGTCCCCTGAGTCAGACCTAGGGGCTCATGTGGCTTAATTTTATACCTCTCATGACTTTCTCTCTCTCTCTGTTTCATTCCATTTTAATTAATTACAATCTGCATCATAGCACAATGTGTGGATCCATCCATATGTTGTTGCGTAAGCGTGAGCATATTCAAAAAAAGGATCCTTGGTACTTTGCATTTAGTTGAGTAAATATAATATGTATATGTTTGTTTATTGTTTCTTTTGTTTGGTCTCTTTTATCTTTCACCTTTCATCTAGTACGTTTGTCTGTTTTATTCGAATTCACGCAATATGTTTGAAAAGAAGAAAACACACACACACAGGCGAGCCTATAGGTTGTGTTTCGAGGAGTTTGATTAATTCAAATTGTACTATTAAATGTTTAACTGATGTTTGGACAGGCTTTACCAACAAATGTTCTTGGTAGTTTATGGTCCCTTAACATGAAGGTAGAATACAATAGTTTTCTTTTTAAATTTATTACTGAAAAACACTTGTTACCTTTGAGATATTTGAGTGTGACAAACGTCCTACAAGTGAAGGCATGGATGCAGCCAGATCAGCATGACATCCAGACTGTTGTAACATATTTTATGTTTAATTTCAAACGAGCTGTGGCGCCATTAAAAATAACAAATTATGACTTCCTTGTACAGGTATTATTAAACTTTACAGCGAGTCGATTTGGCTTTACGTTTTGATAAAATTTGTGGGCATCATTTTCTATTGAGTCGACACGGAGTTGTCTAATTTGAAACATAATTGGTTGTGCGATAACTGCTCACGCATTGAGAACGCAGTGCAGCAAATTTTTTGTGGGGTGATTTCATTACATAATAGAAACCATAGGTAAGTATATAAAAACTAGCCTTTTTGGTTTCTTTTCAAAGTCCAGCTTAACGCCTGGCCACTCGTTTTCTTCATAACACTTCTCTATTTTTTATGTGGGTCACATAGCTTCATTGACAGAAAAACCAGTGATTTATATCAACATAAATCATATTACGACATGGTTTGCAGATCGGCTGTTTTGTTTCTATATAAAAAATATTATTCTATGTAAAAAATATTAAGAAAATACGGAAAACCGATTGTAATTCTTGCTTTTTTGTACAACAAGAAAATTTTTTGATACAATAAAAGTACTTATAGATGCAAAAAATAATTTTCGACACGATTAAATAAATTTTTGACAGACTAGAATACATTGTGGTACATTTAAAGTACGTTTTTGTGCAAAAAGAATACTTTTTTGTACAATTATTATTACACAATGCAACAAATTTTTGATCCCGGCTTCTAAATAAATTTCACGCTGAATTTAAATCTGATCTCTCAGATATGTGGAAAGTAGAACAGATTTTGAGATATGGTCAAATTTCCATTTTTAGTGTTTTAAAAAAAGGTAGGTCTACTAAAATGCTATTTTCTCCGGCTGTTATTCACCGATTTTACTGAACTGTGACAAAAATAAAAGATAATAAAAATATTTCTTAAAAAACGATAGTTGATTAAAATCCAATTGGTAATGACGAAGTTATGGCACTTCAAAGTTGGATTTTTGTAAAAATTTTAATGATTTTTCAAGTTTTCGCTGCCTTTAATTAAGTTTTTTTTCCGTGTTTCCCTAAAAAAGGCTCCGGTTTCATACTATGACTTGATAGAATAATATGTTACAAAAATTTTTTGAACTTGGTCATCAAAATCGGTTGAGAAATAAACGCTACATTAACAGTAAAATCGGTGAATTAAAGCCAGAGAAAATAGCATTTTAGTAGACCTACCATATCATAAATCTCATCTCAAAATCTGTTCTACTTTCCACATATCTGAGAGCAGATCTGAATTCAGCGTGAAATTTTACATTAAAATGTATTATTAAATGTCCCGGATACAGAAACTTTTGAAATTTTGTGACATAGTGTTATTAGCCTTTATAACAACTTAACAACATATATATTTATATGTTGGTGTCTAAGTCAGAGGCCGAAATTATTACAGATTTCCATTCGCTTCGATCTTGTGCGCACCGTCTCCAGTCAGTCATACCAAGAATCGTCAGTGATTCCTCCACCTGGTCCTTCCAACGTAGTCGCGGTCTCCTTTTTTGCGCCGTCTTTCGAGGTCTTGATAGAATACCTTTCGCGCTGGAGTTTCCTCATCTATTCTCACGACATGGCCTAGCCAGCGTAATCGTTGCACGTTGATTCGCTTGACCACATCAATGTCTTGGTATAACTCGTACAACTCATGGTTCATCCGAATCCTAAACTCGCCGTTTACGAAAATGGGTCCATATAATTTGCGGAGTATTTTTGTCTCAAACACCGCCAGATGAGCTGCATCTGCCTGTGTAAGCACCCAAGATTCGGAGGCATACAACAAACAGGACCGGTAAAATTAGTACCTCGCGTAGTCCAAAGAAACACCGGTAAAATTAGTACCTCGCGTAGTCCAAAGAATCACCTGTTGGCGAGCACTATTCTTCGTTGTATTTCAGGGCTGACACTGTTGTTTTTGTTCGTGGCGGATCCGAGGTAGATAAATTCAGCCACTACCTCAAAGCAATAGTTTTCAATGTTCACGTTGCGTCCCCAACGGGTGGACACTTTTTGATGATACTATTAACTTCGTATTGTCCTCATTTACTGCCAAACCCATTTTCGCTGACTCCCTTTCAACAGATGAGAAGACAGCTGTTACCTCTCGCATGGTTCGACCGATAATGTCGATATCAAAGTCATATGCGAGCATGTGGTTCTTATTTAATATGGTGCCAGACATGTTAACCCCTGCTTTCCTTAACACCTTCTCCATCACTATTTTGCACAGTATACATGACAAACCGTCACCCTGTCTAAGACCTCTCGTCGTATTGAATGGCGCAGATAGATCCTTGCCAATCCGAACAGAGGATTTGGTATTCGTAGGGGTACACCGGCAGAGACGAATTATCTTCGCAGGAATACCGAACTCAGACATGGCTTCGTATAGTCGATGCCTGATGGGACTATCGAAGGCAGCTTTGTAATCGACAAAAAGGTGGTAAGTGTCGATTTGCTTCTCATGGGTTTTCTCAAGAATCTGCCGTAGTGTAAATATCTGATCTGTCGTGGATTTGCCTGGCATAAAGCCGCACTGATAAGGTCCAATCAGGTTTTCCACAATTGGCTTTTCACGTTCACACAGTATGCAAGACAGGACCTTATACGCAATAGGTAAGAGGCTTATTCCACGGTAGTTTTTACACTCTCTACGGTCACCTTTTTTGTAGATTGGACATAGCATACTGAGATTCCAATCCTGGTATAATAAGTGTACTTTTTTGGTACAATGGAAGTTATTTCCGGTACAATACTATATACTTTTTGGTACATCAAATGTACTCTATGGTTTAGTAAATACATTGTTGTACAAAAAATTTTCTTTTTTTTGTAGGAGTACTTTTTGGAGCAATAAATTTTACCTTTTGTATAATAAATGTTCTTTTTGTTACAATAAATGTACTTTTTAATGCAATGATTTGTACTTTATGATACAAGTAAAGTACATTTTGGTACAATAAAAAAAAAATTTCGAACATATTTAATAAAACACTAGCTGACCCGTCATACGTTATTCTGCCATACAATTTCGGACCCGATAAACTTCGTCTCGCTCCTAAGGTTAAGCCTTCATATAAGCTCCAGGGTAAACGTAAAAAAGATAGTTCAAGTTTTAATGTGATTTATTTGAATTTAATCGAAATCAGTGAAGAGTGATCTGATAAACGGTTTGCCAACACGCGAACAAGCAACGTACAGCTGTCCTTGTGAAAAGCAGGGAAATTCGCGATTGATCCCCCAAACTTCCAATGATTGGCCTTGCGATTTATTGATTGTCATCGCAAAAGCCAATCAAATGGGGGGTTGAATTCACTAGAATTTGGAAGGGAAGATCGGTCAGAATAATAGGAATTCGTGGGATAAAGACCTCTCATTCTCATTTTAATTTGTCCTTGATGAACGTCGCTTTAATCACATTACTGTTGCACAATTTCGGATGATTCAGATTCCGCAACATGCTTATGATCGATCCCACCTTTAGCTGTAAATTATGCGGCGGAGTTCCTGGCACTTCTAGGGAGTTCAAAAATTCTGTCGAATAGATGGTTAACGGATTTGTATGAATGCAGTTCTCCATCGATTCGACTTTGAATAATAAAATTAAAGCTATCGACGTCCTTATTCATCGCTGCTAGTATGGCCCGTTCACTAATCTAATCTACATTTTTATAGTTTTGGTGCAATGCTTGGGAAAACATTGATGATGAGTTTTTCCTTCGACGATGTAAACTCACAAAAATTAGCTGGGAACGTCATCAATCTATTTTAAACATCAACAGCGCCAGTAGCTGATTTGAAAATTCAGTTGCCGATGGGTCTTTTTGCAACGACGAAGACGACGATTTCAGGCATGCATTAATTTAATAAGCAGTAGTAGACTTGGGAAGACGGGAAGCGTTTGACAAAAATCTCCGGGCAGCAAAAGCAAGCCCCATCGTGCATTCATACAAAATTATGATTTTGAATTCTCGCAACAATTTCGCTGCACGTTGGCTTGTCAACCGTGAGAAGTTTCATCGGCAGCTTCAAAGCGGAAAGTGCAGTTCGACCGCCTTTCAACAATGTGACAGCAATACCAGAGGATGCAACGGCTAACGCTATTTGCGATCTTGACCGAATTGTTGCCAGAATTAAAGAAATGACGAATGTCTTGCCTGGGGGAGCATCGAGAAATTAAATGCCTCCCGTTCCATCGTCAACAAACTCCATTAGCGAATCGTACACGTTCGTTTGCTCGGCATTCAATGGCGGCACATTTTTTCGGACTCTTTCAGTCAGATCATCTCGATCAATGCTTGATCTCGTTGCAATTCGCGATTGAATGCATCGTGCATCGAACAATTTGACGCTGGTATTCCAATTTCGACAGTAGACTGCCGCACATGAGCACGCACATGTCTTTGATCAGAAGTTAATTTCAAGATCGAAATTCGAACTTAAATGGAAAATGAAAAAGAAGTGATGACTTGTAAACTAACCTTTTGTTCTATTGACCATTTTTAAATTGAGGTGATAGCCATCCTCTCCACGACAGTACATCAACGGGTATTAAAGTGCATCATATGACCGATGAGTCATGCCTCAGTAGTCTTCTATCCCGACGCTTGAGAACAATATCGCGTGATTTCACATTTTTCCCAACAATCACCACTTCGACTTTATTTATAGTGGGAGCATTAAAATGTCCTGCATGGCAACCAGAGGGTCTTTTGTCTGCTCTGATAATGATTTTGTGGCCGTCGGAATGCATTGTATTCAATGCGGTTTTGAACAATCGGACAAATGCGTTATTCTCATGCAGAAGATTTTGCAATTGTTCGATCATTTCGTGTTTAATCTTTTAACATAATAATCCCAAATTTTCCAAGCATCATAATGAATTTTCCACCATTACGTGGACAAAAATCATTAAATCAAGCGATACAGTGCAAAATTTTTACGGAACATTTCGAGTTTTCCACCAAGAATTTTTCTATTATCCGAAATATTACAGATTAACATCGTCCAAAATTATCAATCATACGATAAAATTAAAATTTAGTAAAAAAAAATTAAATTTGTTGGCATTTCTCCGTAATTTTTCGACAAAAATTTTCCATGCAAAATTTTGTAGAAAAAATCCAAGTTTTTCCGGAATTTTCCGAGTTTTCCACCAAAATTTTTTCTATTTTTCCATTTAAAAAGACATTTTGGAATAATTATCCGAAATTTATCACATTTCCATCGTCCAAATTTATTACATCTTAGTATAAAATGCAGAAAATCGTCGAAAAAACAAATTCAATCTTTTTGAATTTTTCCGGAGTTTTTCGCATTTTTCAACAAAAATTTTCCATTTTTCTATTCAAAAAGCCATTCTGTAATAATTGCACACAAAATTCCATACAAAAAGGCAATTTTGATTTTTCCAATTTTCCGACTTTTCCGGAAGATTTTCCCAAAATTTTCTTTCACATAAACCTTCTCCTGGCAACAACGAACAACTGAAAAAAAAGTTTGAGAAAAATCGGCCCAGCCGTTCTCAATTGATAAATTACTATACATTTTTGCCCCCATTTTTATATATATAGATTTGCGTCAATAACTGAAATATTGATATGCGAAAGATAATAGCGTAAAGTTACATTCTAACTGCTGAAATATACTTTTTTATGTGTTTCACAAAATCAAATCATAAAATTATGTTATTAAAATTTTTTGTTCTTATTTATTTTTTCAATTTTCATTGTCGTCAGTCAGCTGTGTACTTAACAATAGTTAAACCATTGCCAATCCAGGCTGTATTTGATCTGCTTTTTTTAAACAAGAATGCATGTGAAAAGTATTGTTTTGATTAAAATAAAAACCTACATATTGAAACAATGGATTTCGATACGCATAGTACATTTATTGTAAGAAAAGTGGAATTTATTGTACCTTAAAGTATTTTGATTGAATCAACAAGTAAATTTATTATTCCAAAAAGTCATATTTATTGTACCAAAAAGAAGTGAGTGAAGTTAAATACGTATTTAGCGAAGACACAAAACCCAAATATGGAATTCATCAAAACGAGTTTGTAATGAAAAAAATATATTTCAACTTGAAAATAATTAATAATTATTGAAAAATAGTGAATAATACTGATATATAAAGCAACAAATAAATACATTTGTTAAATTTGTAATAAATAATTTCCTTTCTAAATACATGTGGTATAAAAGATACTTAGCATTACCATATTCGGGGGCCCAGATTGGCCACTAGGGGCAGAGAGGAATGAAAGTCCTTTGCATCACGTCATAGCCCCATGGGAGTAGATCACTCCCATATCCAAGATATATCAATCGTCTGTTTCAGATCAGAGATATATCACAAAGTATATGCGATATAAATGATATGCAGTATTAGCGTATTCGGGGGCCCAGATTGGGCACTAGGGGCAGAGAGGAATGAAAGTCCTTTTTTGAATTTTGGTAAAATAATATTTGTAGTTCAATCGAAATGTCCTTGAATTTAATTAACTCAACAATACAATGCATACTAAAAAAGCTTAAATATTCTAGTACCAATTTTACATTATTGGCAGGAAGAGTGATTGTTTGGCAACATATTTCAACTTCAATATCTTTAACCAAATATTGATACCGGTTATGAGGGGACGTTGGAGTAACTGGTAGCGACGATCGCCTGCTACATTACGGTCACGGTTCGAATTCGCGACCGGGCAAAATACATATTTTTTTAAATAAAATTGTTTTTTTCTTAGCAAAATCATTTACACCGCTTACACTTTGTGATATATCTCTGATCTGAAACCGACGATTAATATATCTTAAATATGGGAGTGACCTACTCCCATGGGCGTCGGGAGTGTGATGCAAGGTAAAGCTTCTGATCGGTTTAACTTGGCAAACCCAGAGTGATCCTTGCCAATTGCACTTCAAGTCTACTCACAGAGCTCCGTATTCGTAGTACTACTGCGGACGGAGTACCTCCACGTGGTGACGCCTGGAAGCGTGCCTCTGACACCCGTCAGAGCACGACTAACTGTGAGGGGCGAAACCTAAAACCCAGGCACGTCTGCTCAGAGTGAGCGGTACCCTGGTCAGCGTCTGACCCAGAATGGGCGGCTGTAATAAAATCCTGGCAGGAGGAGAAAACTGCGACGTGGTGCGCTGGGCTTGCAACCCGCCACCGACGTATAAACTATTGCAATGAAAAGAAGTAAGAAAAGAATAAAATGGACCCCCCAAAATGTTGACGACCACCGCAAACGAATTAAGGACCATGATTTAAGGATATGCACCTGGAATGTTAGAACACTGTATAGACCAGGTGCCTCTATCCAACTGGCGGAAGTCCTCGAAGAATACAAGGCTGACATAACCGCTTTACAGGAAATCCGGTGGACGGGACACGGGTGCTCGCGCATGAAGACGTGCGACATCTACTATAGTGGCCATGCGGACAAGCACGAGTTTGGATGTGGATTTGTGGTTGGCAAGAGACTGCGACACCTAGTCTCAAGGTTCAACCCGGTGTGTGAACGTATAGCCACCATAAGAGTCAAAACAAAGTTTTTCCACATAACACTTATATGTGCCCATGCTCCGACAGAAGAGAAAAGCGATGAGGACAAAGACGAGTTCTACGAGAGCCTAGAAAATGTATATGACCGTAGCCCGAGCCATGACATTAAAATTGTACTAGGCGATTTTAATGGTAAAATAGGCAGGGAAACCGCATTTGAGCCTACCATCGGAAAATTCAGTCTGCACACCGAAACGTCGAACAATGGCATCAGACTGATTGATTTCTCTGCGGCAAGAAATATGGTAGTTTGCAGCACTAGATTTGACCATAAAAATATTCATAAGGCAACATGGTTATCTCCAGATCAATTGACGAGGAATCAGATTGATCATGTGGTAGTCGATGGAAGGCACGCATCGAGTGTTCTGGACGTACGAGTGATTAGGGGTGCGAACATTGACTCCGATCACTTCCTTACCGCAGTTAAGGTACGCACAAGGCTAAGCATGGCGAAAAACGTACGTAACCAGGCACAACGAAAGCTGGACATCGGTAAACTGCGGACCACAGAGGTAGCAAACGCCTACTCCAACCACCTAACTCAACTGCTGCGGAATGCTCCAACCCCTGACAATATAACCTCGCAGTGGCAAAATATAGCCGACTCCTTAGAACGGGCTGCGAGAAGCGTACTTGGGTACTCAAAGCCGTCTCAAGAAGATGCCTGGTACGATGATGAATGTCGCAATGCCACGAGAGAGACGGTTGCTGCATACAGGGCGAAACTGCAGCCAATGGCAACGCGAGCTGTTCGTGAACGGCACAGGGAGAAGAGACGACAGGCAACGCGTCTTTTTAGAAAAAAAAGAAGGAGCTGAAGAAGAGGCAGGACGAGTGCACTGAGTTGCTCCGAAGTAGAGGGGAAGCCCGAAAATTCTACAAGAGATTGAAAGAGAGAATGCGTGGAACAGGGTTGCCCTCCTGCAAGGACAGCGATGGTCAGCTAGTGACGGACCCGGATAACGTTCTGAAGATATGGAGAGATCACTTTAGAAATTTACTGGATACTGACACCACTCCAGAAGACCCCGCTCCAATCCATGACGATGGTATTAACTGTCCACCTCCGAGCCAGAGCGAGATACGTATGGCCATCTCTCGCCTTAAAAACAACAAAGCTGCTGGAGCCGATGGTCTCCCTGCTGAATTATTTAAGGCTGGCGGGGAGGAGCTGATTAGGAGCATGCATCAGCTCATGGAGAACATCTGGCAAGAGGAGAGCATGCCCGGGGATTGGAGTCTCAGTCTGTTATGTCCCATATACAAGAAAGGAGATCGTAGTGAATGTAAGAACTACCGTGGAATAAGCCTATTACCAATTGCGTACAAGGTCCTTTCAAGCATATTGTGTGAACGTCTAAAGCCAATTGTAGAAAAACTAATTGGACCATATCAGTGCGGCTTTAGACCTGGCAAATCTACGACGGATCAAATATTCACCTTACGACAAATCCTGGAAAAAACCCATGAAAAGCAGATCGACACCTACCACCTCTTTGTCGACTACAAAGCTGCCTTCGACTCTCCGATAAGGAATAGGCTTTATGAGGCCATGTCTGAGTTTGGTATTCCTGCAAAGCTGATTCGACTTTGCAAATGTACCTTAGACAACACCAAATCCTCTGTTAAGATTGGTAAGGATCAGTCTGAACCATTCAACACGGAAAGAGGTCTCAGGCAGGGCGATAGCCTGTCCTGTACACTATTTAACATAGTTATGGAGAAGGTGATGAGAAAGGCTGGTATCAACATGTCTGGCACCATATTCCACAAAAGCCACATGCCACTAGCCTACGCCGATGATATAGATATCATTGGCCGAAATCTGCGGGATGTTACTGCAGTTTTCTCATCACTAGAAAAGGAGTCAGCAAAAATGGGTTTAGCGGTCAACGAGGACAAAACAAAAATAATGATTTCGACGAACAAAGAGTCCTCTCGATGGGGACGCACCGTGAACGTTAACAATTATTGTTTTGAGGTAGTCGACGAATTTACCTACCTCGGATCTTCCGTCAACAAGATGAATAATGTCAGCCAAGAAATTAAACGGAGAATAGTGCTAGCCAATAGATGTTTCTACGGACTTCGGCAGCACTTTAGTAACACCACCTTCTCTCGGAATACTAAGAAACAGCTATACAAGGTGCTTATCTTACCTGTTCTGTTGTATGGTGCCGAATCATGGGTGCTTACTACAACGGACATACAAAACCTGGGAGTATTCGAGAGAAAAGTACTCCGAAAAATATATGGACCTATCTGTGTCGAAGGCCAGTTTCGCCATCGGATGAACCATGAGCTGTATGAGCTTTACCACGACATCGACGTAGCTAAAAGAGTCAGAATCCAACGACTTCGATGGCTGGGACATGTTGCCAGGATGGATGTAAATGCTCCAGCGAGAAAGGTGTTTGAAGGCGAACCTGAAGGACGGCGCAGAGCAGGGAGACCCAAACTCCGTTGGAAGGACCAAGTGGTAGGCGATGTGCCATCATCTGGTAGGACTAACTGGAGAACACACGCAGAAGACCGAAGCGTGTGGAATTCTTTATTACTTCAGGCCTCAAATTTATGAACTACGTTTCTTAAATTGTAATTGGCCACTTAAGTAAGTAAGTAAGACCTACTCCCATGGGGCTATGACGTGATGCAAAGGACTTTCATTCCTCCCTGCCCCTAGTGCCCAATCTGGGCCCCCGAATACGCTAATACTAAATTTCATTTATATCGCATATACTTTGTGATATATCTCTGATCTGAAACAGACGATTGATATATCTTGGATATGGGAGTGACCTACTCCCATGGGGCTATGACGTGATGCAAAGGACTTTCATTCCTCTCTGCCCCTAGTGCCCAATCTGGGCACCCGAATATGGTAATGCTAAGTATCTTTTATACCACATGTATTTAGAAAGGAAATAATTTATTACAAATTTAACAAATGTATTTATTTGTTGCTTTATATATCAGTATTATTCACTATTTTTCAATAATTACACTATGTCACAAAATTTCAAAAGTTTCTGTATCCCGGACATTTAATAATATATTTTAATGATATATAAAATAATATATTTAAATCTGCTCTCAGATATGTGGAAAGTAGAACAGTTTGTGAGATATGGTCAAATTTCCATTTTTAGTGTTTTGAAAAAAGGTAGGCCTACTAAAATGTAATTTTCTCTGATTTTTGTTCACCGATGTCACCGAACTGTGACGAAAATAAAAGATAATAAAATTATTTATTAAAAAAACTATAGCTGATTAAAATCCTATCATAAATGACAAAGTTATGACACTTTAAAGTTAGATTTTTGTAAAAATTTTAATGATTGTAAAAATTTTAATGAAAATGCCATTTTAGTAGACCTACCTTTTTTCAAAACACTAAAAATGGAAATTTGACTATATCTCAAAAACTGTTCTACTTTCCAAATATCTGAGAGCAGATTTGAATTCAGCATGAAATTTTACATAAGGATCAACTATTTAGAAGCCGGGATCAAAAATTTGTTGCATTGTGTTATTAACTATTTTCAAGTTGAAATATATTTTTTTCATTACAAACTCGTTTTGATGAATTCCATATTTGGGGTTTGTGTCTTCGCTAAAAACGTATTTAAAAAAACATATTTAACTTCACTCCCTTCCAAAAAAGTACCAAAAAGTACTTTCATTGTGCTCAAAAAGTTATTTTATTGTATCAGTGTGTACTTTTTTTGTGTACGGCGATAAATATTTTGGTCATGTGACATTAGACTCTCATCAAGTTGAGGACTAGCTTAAGCATATCTGGGTTTATCTTTGAGAAATGACCTGAAGTGATTTATCAACGCTGAAACTCGCGGGATGTGACCGTGCTCCAACAAACACAGAAATACGCAACGGTAGTATACGTCGTTTGAAAAAGAAACTTGGGCGGTCTTTGCATCAAACATGAGGGCACTTTGAAAAACGCTTCTAAAATTCTGTGGCATACAATGACTGTTCTACGTACTATCCCCAAGCAGTTTTAAAAAGTAGCACATAATAAAGCTTTCTACGCGCACCACGGAAATATTTTAATGACAATGCTACACAACCAGAGGATAGAAATACGGCAACAAGCAGCACATCGAATTTTGCAGGCCCGCGAACACATGAATTCGTCCAGAAACTCAACACACCGATGGTGAGTTCCTTTGCAAACGATTATAGAGTGATGATCGAATGGCCTGCCAAGCCACCGATGACGGACACGAACTACGATGCATCATAGAAGATTGGTTTGGCCAATGCCTGATGTCCGATTGGCCTATGTTGGGTCGCATAAGCAATTTGTAGGGAGGATTCACAAAGAAGTAGCAGAAGCTTCAAGTCAGAGTTCGTAAATACTTATCATTGAGAAGTATTATTTTGCTCTTCTCCTCAAATACAACTCTATTTGCGAGCGACTCAATTTTGTGTTTTCATTTTCGACGTAAAAAGAAATAAGCGCTCGTTTGTTAATGCTCTAGAGTCTAGAACGTCATCGCTCGTTGAATACGCTTTCGAAAGCACTCAACAAAAGAGTACTCATTGCTTTCAATGCTTTGATATTTCTCACTCAAAAGTTATTGCGATGATAAACTCTTTACAACAACAAAGCTAAGTTTTGAGTGCTCCTGTTTAATAAGAATATCAGAGCAGCAGTAGGCAACACCAATACTATCTCATTTTTCATTTGAATGCAATCAAGGAAAATACAACTTTTTGAGAACAATGCATTCATTGCTGCATTATACATGGATCGCAGATTTAATTATATAGACTCACTATTCTTGACGGAAGCACAAAAGAGGGAAGCTATCGTAAGTTTATTATTATTAATTAATTTTAAAAAACAAAACACTTTTCGAAGTGGTAGCATATTTTCTACGTCTCATAAATACAATTGTTAATGATTTCCGTTGCTAATTTAAAATAACTATACTTATATTTATTTACAGACCCACCTTGTTAATACAGGTACAATGCTAACGTCATTGGAAGGGAATACTGAAATTAATACATGTGAAGAAATCAATGACGTCGACAGCTCAATTGCAAATGACAAGTTTTCGTTGCTCGAACAAAAATTTAACTTGACTCAGGAAGCTATTCAGTCTTTTGCCATTGTTCAACCGCTCCGGCAAAAACTTGAACGTCTTGCTTACGAAGCAAGAATGCCATTTCATGCAGAAATTCTTACCTACTGGAAAGATACACAGAAAAATGAACCAGCTTTAGCTAAGCTAGCAGAAGTAGTTTTATCTGTCCCATGCAGCCAAACCTCAGTCGAACGTGCATTCAGTGCTCTGTCGCTAATTTTAACCAAACACCGTTCCAGACTTAATTCAGACAATATCGACAATTTACTTTTTATCAGGCTGAATGAAAGCCTTTTCCAAAATACAACATTTTCCGATTGAATTATATTTGTTAATGTCTTTTTTTTAAACGTCTGTTCAATTACCATTATTCATTTACGTTTCTTAACTATAATAAACTGTAGTCACTTAAAGTGGAATCATGTACATTTTTATGTTGCTTAGTGTAACAATTGTTTACTTTTTATTGTAATGGAAAAATATTTAAAAAACCTGTGAGCGCTCCTTGTTTGCTTCAATGAGCGTACAATGAGTTATTCAATTGAAAAATTCTATTCAAACAAGCGGTCGCCATTTTAACTTATCAAAGCGATGTATTGAATGAGTGAAACTAATGAGGAGTTTATAGAAGAGAAGATTGCTTGATTGCTTTCGCTCACTTGTTTTGAAAATGATAAACTCATTGTAAAGATAACTCAAGAGAGCGAGAGCGTATTTTGATTGCTCTACGCACTCTGCTTCAAGTAAAAAAATGTGAACCAAGAGTGCGCGAAAGATTTTTTTTAAACGTAGAGCTCTTCCCTTTCTAGAATGCAGTTGATTTGGTATGGGACGGGAGGGACTTGAGTTGAAGCCACCGACAAGTGGTAAGTCCTCCAGTAAGCTCCAAGCTCCAAGTATCAGATAATTATTAAATAAACCTATTGTCATTTCAATTTTTTTCTACTATATTTTGAATACCGTCTCAATTCTATCTAAACTATTATTAATTTTTCATCGCACCTCGTATATAATACCCTGGCTATGAAGTGTACAGTTGCGATGCTATCAAGGAAATAATTTCTTTAATTTCACTCTTCATCGTTGTGTTGCGTTTTGTGCAATCTGTGGATTTGAATGAAACATTAACACTGAACACTTTACATGATAAACTACTTTTCTGCTTAATAATGCTCGAAACAAAGCAGCAGAGCCCCCGTCCAACACTCAAAGAACGCTTAAGTATTTATTTATTTATTTGTTTGACCCACATTGGGCCAAAACACTCCTGGGGCATTGAGGCAACTCTAAGTCGAAGGACCACAAATGTAAACACAACTAGGAATGGAAACAGAAACTGAAATTGAAATTGGAATGCAAAATGGTAAATGGACATGGACATGGAAATTATATGGAAAAACATTAAAACATGAAAGCCTATCACAAATTGTACAACGCCAACAAATCTTATGAATTAGTGATGTGACATCAGCAGAAGACTTGAGCAACGCAACGCTACACATCACATCACATCGCAGCGTATCGCATGTTGCCACTACAAACTTCTTGCTAGCTGTTGCTGTTGCTACCACTCGTAGCAGCAACAATAATTCTACTCTTCTCCGCAGTATCTTTTGCTACTTGTGTTGGCTGAATTGCTGCTGACATAGATTAATGGACCGAAGTGAAACTGTAACATTGCCATGTTGTTCACACATACACAGATTAAAGTGTACATAAATATATTGTGTGTAGAACGTAAACACACACAACATGATGTGGCACAGCTACCACATCCCACTTTGCACTCGAACATCGCAAAGTTACAACGATATCCTTCAGTTTGCATTTACATTAAAATTAGTTAAATTTACATAGACTTTTGGCCACCTCGTTCATTCAGATCTGGTTAGAACGTCGTTATCTAACGCAATCTCAGCCATAGCCATCTCACCGCTCCGTCCCCTACCCCTTTGGTTTCAGACGAGGCAAAGCAAACACATACGGCAAGATTGGGCCATCATGAATCATGCAACACTTTTCAAACCAAACCAAATCGACCAACATTCATTCATGCAACTTAATTACTTAAGGCCTATTCTGTTTGATTTGATTCGGTTCGGATGTGAATGTACATAGGATTTTTGCTTACTGCTACATAAGTAAAAGTTGGGTAGAAGTTCCCTACAGGGGCCGATGGCGTGACCGAAAAGGCCAGCGAACAAAGTTTCTATGGCATAAATTTATAATTACATAAAAGCTACCGGACGCCAACAGCATGACTCAAACTATTCAATTTGCTTTGGCATAATCAATGAAATTCAAATCAGTATTGATCAAGCGAGATTTACATATTCATCTATAAACGTACATCCATCCATATGCCCGAAATGTGTCGGCCTGCCCATAAAAAGATATATATCACATCCATGTAATCCATGAGTGGACTGAAGAACTTCTTCCCACATCATGACATTAATTTAATGAAACTTGTTTGAATTAGAATTGGAAATGTAACAATATTTGGATGAGCTGTGTTTGTGTGTAAGTATCAAACTCATTATACTACTTTCACATGTATACAGACATTCATTCACAAACTGTGACATACTTACGCCACATGTTGTCCTTCATTAAGCTTCTGGTTATGTGCACATTAGAAAATGTTGTTGCTTTTTTATTTTGTTGTTTTCTTTAATTTCACTGAATGACCCCTTAGTTTGGCGATGCATGAAATGTGACCAGTTTCATTTTCAATTCACTTTGCAGAAAATTCTAACAGCAAGTGAAAGTTGCGAAATGGCTAGTTTCACCACCCCAGCGCTGAAGTTGTATAATGCACTGAACTCATATGGAGGATGCTGCCACTATAGTGTTCAAATTAATACATTTTTCGGAAAAGCGGTTTCGGTTTAATTCGAAAAATAGCTTTTTTCAACAATTCTGTTTTTTAAATTCCTGATGTAATAAAAACGGGTTAACCGGTGTTGAGCGGGTTTTCCAAAATTTTAAAACAAAACTAAAAATGAATTGTATATGAAAACATATGAATATCGATGGCTAAAAATAAAAAAGTCATATCTTATCAATTCGTTATTTGTTAACATAAAAAACGTGTATTTAATTGAGAGTCCCCTACCAAAATATGCAAAAAAAACGAGATGTCGTAAAAATCGATTCCTTAATTCTAAAATATGCCCAGTCGACTTAGTATGTTTCTAATTACATAGAGTTTTTGAATGCAGTTTGTTTTAATTTATACCCTATTTAAATTTCAGTTAAACGAAGCTGAAGTTATGAGAAAATATAGACTGATATGACAAATTCACCTCATTTTTACAATTGGACGAATAATTTTCAGATAAAGGCACTAACTGTCTGTCCCACGATGTCGAACGTTGACGTTCGCTTGCATTTTATGTTATAAACAGCTGATTTGCTATACATATTTCAGCTGTTTACCGACGTCGTTGGTCAGGCAGTTAAAGTTTTCATATGAATATACTGTTATACAAAAAAAAATATTTTTAATTTTTCTGGGCGTCTGAATTCTGATTCCTATGGTAATTCATATCATGATTTCAAATATTTTTTTTCATCAGGCACAGTTTTTTAGTTATTTGATTACAATTTTTTTAATATTTTTCATGTTCATTAAAATACATTTTGCATAAAAGTAATGAAAACTTTATTTCATCCCACAGAATCTTTTCTAAATACAATAACCGATACTAGTAGACCTTAGAACATAAAAAATAAGAACAAATATGTATTTTCTATTAGTTAACAAAGTTTTTTTTTTACTTTATGCTAAATATCCTTACAGTCTCCTAAAATGCTCCAGGAGCAGTCAGCGAATATAGTAGACACATATTTTTTCTTTGTAGGGCCTTTCTTAAGTTAGAATATCTTTGTGGAACCTTTCACCATATTCATCGGACACGTCGCTGCAGCATTTATAAAAAAATCCAAATAAGAGGGCAAACATTCGCTTTCAAGGACATGTTGCATCCCAATTTTACGTAGAATATTAAAAAAATAAAAAGAAAAAGATGATTATAAAATAGAACAGGGCGATAATTGCAGCCGGAAAGGCATGTTGCTGATGTTGCCACCTGTTTCTACTAAAGTTTTTAAACAATCACCTCCATACAAATTTTTAATGGAAAACAAAACTTATTTGCAAATATCCAAAAAACTATGCCTGATACCGAAATTCTGATTGCGAATTTGAATTTCCCATGTCAAAAACTCTTAGAAACACATAATGAAACACAAGAAATAAACCTTTGTCGAACCGTGATATCAACTGCTTCGGAGTAGTGATTTTGATTTCCCGGAAAATCGAGATTTTTATTAAATTTTCTCGGGATCCCGGGAAATCCCGGTTCAGAACAAAAGATAAATAAAAAATGCCTTTAAGGCAAAAAAATAGTTTTTAATTTAATACAAACAAAAAATAAGAAATGAACATAAAAACTATCCTAACAACTAAAGCTATAATCGCACAAATCCATATCAGAAGGCATTTTTTAAAATTCGTTCTTTAGTGCTAAAATTGGCCCAAAATGGCTAAAGCTTGTGCCATTACCCAGACCAACCGCTAAAGTTAGAATCGTAAAAATCTTAATAGGAATGCTTGTTATATAATTAGAGAGGTGCATGAGGAGATTTTTCAAAACTGTTAAAGAAAAACCTAACCACACCCAGATCAAACGGCTTAAGGTAAAATATTTGTATTTGTGTTTATTAATTGCTTTTTCTGCACAACAAGACATATCATCTTATAATTATAGTACAGAAATTGTATTTGTTTAAAGATAAAACATTGATAATAATTTAAACGTAATTGTAGGTATATAATATTAAAAAAATAATAATAAATAAAAGAAAATAATATTTTTGTTTGTATAAGTTAATTGAAGTACTCATAAATAGCATTTTTAAAGTGCGATGCATTACCATTAAACTGTATATTGGAGGGTAGCATATTCCAAAGACGTATTGACGCAACGAAAAATTGATGTTCTGATATGCGATATCGATATCTGATAAACAGTAAGTCATTTGACCTCAACGATTGACTGAAAGATAGTCGACTATAAAGATAACTTGGTTCCATGGAGTAAATAACCTTGTGTAAAAGTATCAGAGTTTTTATTTTAAGGAGATTATTAAATGTGACTCCATATAACATATTAGCGTAGCTGGATATATGGTCAAATTTTCTCAAACCAAAAACATATCTCAGCACAGCATTGTATGTGATGTTTTGATTTTGGGAACTTTTTGAGTCACAGGTCATGAATAATTCGCACCCATATAACATAGTTGGCATTCATTAAATATGTTTTTGCTAGTAGCATTCGAATATTTATTGGCGTAAAAGATTGAGTATTCCACAGCATTCGCAACATTGAAAAAATTTGTTGTTAAATACAATACCGAGGTTTTTGGCTGTATCAACTGAAAGAATTTGTTGGTTGTTTAGAAGAATGAATGGTTAAAGTTAAGTTTAAGGTTCTTGCGACCAATTACCAAGAATTTAGGCTTTGTGGGATTAATGCATAATTCGTTAGCGGTGGCCCAGATATATATTTCCTGCAAGTCTTTATTGATTTTGTACACTGCACTTCTAGTTTCATCAATTTCACTATCAATGTAGATTTGTATGTCATCTGCATACATCTGTATGTTGCAATGAAGTAGCTTTTGAACTAAATCATTGATGCTCCTAAAATTGATCCTTATGGAACTCCCTTCAGAACAAATTTTGGCTGTGATGTTAAGTTGTTGTCATGAACCAATTGATATCTTCCGTTTAGATAAGACGCTAAAAGGCTGGTAGCAGGGATAGAAAATGTAAACATTGTTTTTGGTTTTATGCATAACAGTTCGTGGTCAACCGTGTCGAATGCCTTCGAATGATCAAGAAGGACTAAGAACGCTACAAATCCTTTATATAAAGATTATTGTATTTCTTCAGACACATCAATCAGAGCCGTAACGCAATTATGTTTTAGGCGAAACCCAGATTGCCTGGTTGATAGTAAGTTATTTTCATGCAAATGTTTGCTGATGAAGTGTTTTCTCTAGCACTTTCGATAAAAATGGAATAATTGCTATGGGATAGCGAATATGGGGCGGAGTTATGATTACCAGATCCAGATTCGAAAATGCTGGACATTCGGATTAAAAAAACTGGATTTTCAAAAAATGTCTACGAAAAAAAATTTTAAGTTTAGTTTTGTATAAAATTTTTTTTTAAAAAAACATTTTAAAAGTGACACAATTGAACTTAAATATTTTTACTTCAGTGTTTTAAATAATACTTTAAAAAATTAATACAACTTGCACTTTTTACTCAAACCTCTTAAGATTAAAATTAAACAATAAACCCAAAAAGAAAAAAACAAAAATCTTAATATAAAAAAAAAAATTACAAATTTAATAAACAAAAAATAACTATTCATTCTAGAAAATGAAAATTATAACTTAAAATTAAGTTATTGTGTTAAATGTACTAATAAGGATATTTATAACACAAAACTATTTGCTTTAATTTTTTTTTTCAAAATGCATAAAGGTAGAAAAGCGGATATTGGGGCTAATATTTATTTAATGGAGCAATCACACATCACCCAGACCAAATGGCTAAAGGAATCGCAACAATTAGATTTAACACTTATAATTGTGCAATCTAAAGAGATTTTTTGAGAATCTTACTCCTTGGGAAAAAGAGGGGGAAATTGATATCAACTCTCAGACCAAATACTAAAAGGTACAATCACCCAGTACGTATTTATTTATCAACTCATGGACATGTTATTTCTGATCCATTTTAGCAATTTTATACGTTCGAATTTTTCTCTATATATAAAAGAACATTTGAAAGATAAACAATCCATCGAAAGATTCTCAAAAAAAAGGCTTAATTTGCGATCCGCATTCAATACTTGTGAAATCACTAAGATTTAGTTGAGATCTCACCTCGGAATGAGATATTCATATGAACAACTTTAAATGCTGTTATATCCTAATCAAAGTGTCCGATCGCAAAAAGAAGCTTAATTTATGATCACCTTACAATATTTGGGCAATCACCATGATACAGTTGAGATCTCATCTTCAAATAGATTGGGATCTCACCTCAAAATGAGAGGGAAGCTGTCGTTATTTATATGAAAAACTTAATGCCTTTTTTTCCTATCATTTGAAATTCAAATTTCTAATATGAAAATCAAAACTTGTCAATTGAAATTGAAAACTTAAATGAGTTTTAATTGATGAGTTTTGAATTGCAATTACTTTTCTTTAATTGAATTTTAATTGATGTTTTTTAAATTTGAAATGAAATATTTTCAAAGATTACGACGAAAATATTCTACATAATAAATGCATCTAACGGCTATTCTTCATTTAAAAAGCGCCAAAAAACACTCAAAATAAAAACCGTCAGATACTTTTCATAGTTGTTATTATTTGATTCATTTTCGTAACGTTTCACTCGATTTGTGTTCTTTTTCATCCCATACCGAATTTTTAACGATTTCAACATACAGAAACAGCAGTTCTCTCAATATCGGTATCTAAAGACTGAAACGGTGTGAAGTCTAACAAATCGGTAACTTGCCGATTTTTTACAGAAACGGGCTACAGGTAATGTTAAGTACAATATTTTATAATTATGTAATTTTTTTTTTAATGTTTTCCATTTTAGCGAATCAGCAAGGCGCAGATGCTAATGACCCACATTGGAGAAAATCGGGATATTGCCTAAGAATCGTCGAATCAACTGAATTTCTGTAGATTACTTTGAATCTAGTGGAAGCAGCTCATAGCTCATAGCAGCTGCAATAAATCGGTTTTTTTATGTAAAACAATTCCATTTTTTTTTTAATTTCTCATTTTGTTTGTAGACTACTTAAATCATAGTCAGGTACACAAAAGGGCATGTATTTGACGGTTACCTGTAAACAAATGCAAAAAACGCGATTTCGTAAAAACAAGATACACCCTTTCTACATTAAGCGATTGTGCAGCATGAATGTTATAGGTAGAACTGCTTTCATCACACCACATGTTTAAGTCAACGGTTTATTGGTTTACAACACTTGCATTTATGGTGTCCATGACCTCAGCTAAAAAAGCCAATCCAATCCATTCAGCTGTGACAACTTCTTTGTGGCAATCATGCTCCTGGAAGGACGGAACGGAAACATATACCCCTATATTTTGTTTTTCTACAACAAAAAAACCATCAGAATCGTTTGATACACACTGTTTGTTGTGATTATTTTGTTTGATTTAATTTTATAATTTGTCATACCCCTAATTACTTTTCAGTAGAGTTGTATTTTCCTCGATTTTGGGAGCTATTGAGGGAAATTTTTGGAAATGAACAAAATTATATACATATTTAGCAATCATGCTATTCATCATTGCACAAATACGACACGTAACGTCAGGCGAACGTAAGTTATTGAGATAGTGAAACCCAATTTGAGTCGAATTCGACTGAATCCCTTTCGAGATACAAAAACGTACCACTACATTTTTTGAAGTCTGCACTGTTGCTTTGTGTAATTTTTTTCGTATTTTTTTTCTACACTCAATTGAACTTACAAAAACGCCGCGAATTTAAACATAATTTAAAAGGTTTTCACACAGAAAATTTAAAAAAAATAGTCATGTGTCATGTCATGTGTATATACTTATTTGTAAAAATTAGTGAACAAGTGGTTAAGTTATTCATGTTTTTCGAGGAAAACAATTTTCATATCCCATATTAAAATCAAGCAATTGAAGAAAATTTCCATAAAATACATTTCAATGTATCAAACTATTTGTTGTTTTTTTTATCTACGCATAAACAACTTTTAGAATTATTTTTATGTTCGATCTAATGTTTTTTTGTTTGTATTAATATAATTTTTTTTTTAATAAATATAGGCATATATTATTAATTTTTTGTATTTGACAAGGATTTCCCAGGATCTCGGCAAAATTAAATAATCCCGATTTCCCGGGGACTGCAAAATGCCGGGAAATCAAAATCGCTTCTTCCAATGTGCAGAAAAATTTGAAAGTACGTGTGTTTTTAGGGTCGCTGATTGCGAATCCGGAGTCATTTAAAAAAAAAAAACAAAATGCCGGGTATTAATTGGAGGACATGTTTTTTTTCAGAAAGACATTTCAGATGAATTCCACCATTTTTGAAAATAATGCCGCCATTCTGCATCAGCCAATCTTCACCCGCTTTTTTCAAGTCTTACATCTGATTCGAAATCTTCTTCCTTAATGGCAGCAACAACAGAAATCTATCTACCAGTCGCCGCACGTAGAAAAGTATTCCAATCGCTTCGCGTTCCGTTGATAATTCGTCACACCAAGCATAGAACAGTTTTTTAACTGGTCCATCCAAATGAGTTTTGTTCGCTCCTCCTGTGCCGCAAATCGAGTTTATTGTCGTAGACTTTTCGAGCCGGAGCATTTTCGTCCATTCGAACCGTGTCCTAGTCAGCGCATTCGGTCTATTTGAATGCGTTTGACTAAGCGTTGTGTAGCACCCACTTCCATCTTTTGCTCGTTGGGATTGTTGTTTGAAAACATTAAGTAAGTTGTAGGATCGTTTGACAGCGAAGAGGCTAAAGCAATACGTACTCCCAACTAGCAATTAAAATTAAGAGAATCAATCGGCAAGCACGGGTACCTTTTAAATTTAGCAAGCCGCACTTTAAAACAAACCCGGTTTCTTAGGTTTCACTTATAAATTCCTTTGGTAGGCCAATGAAGGTAGGGCATCAACAAAATTTTTCCAATCGTTTCTGTTTGATGCTAGATTTTTGATTTCATTCCAGCTTTTTCCTGCTCGCGATGCCTCTACGTATAACAGTCTTCGCCAAGTATGTGCAGGATGTCCTCTCCTTCTGCTACCTTGCGGGTTCCAGTCAATTGCATTGCGGGTTACATCGTAATGCGTGGCCAATCCATCGCCATTTTCTTCTCAATACTTCGGAATGTACACTTGATCCTTTTTGTACGCGGTATACTGGGACCAAAAAATTACCGCGTAAAAAAAATCGCGTACCAAAAACACATTTTTCGTACAAAACTGCTTATGCGGTCTATTTTCTGAAAAATACCGCGTAGAAAAAAACCGCGTAATTGGATTTCTATAGAAAATGTGTAACTCGTACCAACTCAATATAAAAACATTTTTTTTTTCGATTTTAGTTATTTATTTAAATTAAATTAATACATATTTAATAAGAAACAGGAACAAAAAGAAAAATTAAGTATAGTTAAAAATTAAGAATATTTCATACTGTCTTACAGTAAAGGAACTTTTCATATTACACATATGTATGCATGTAAATAAATTAAAGAGATCGTAAATGAAGCTCACAATAAATAAGCTACTAATGTTTATAACTGATTACGCTTGAAAGAGTCAGTCATCAGACCCTGAGGCATTTTATTTTTGGCCTCCTCATACAAGTCGTGATAGCGGCTCATTGCTTGTTTTAATTCACGACGAAATAGAGTCAACCGCTCATCAACTGGATCATGATTTTAGAGAAATCTTCCAGATCCTTTGCATTTTTTAAGCCTTGCTTGACTTTGACAAGTGCATGCCCAAAGACTTGTGTTCGTTATTCTGTTTGGCCAGAAAATTCTTAATATTTTCCTAAGGCATTAGTTGGTGAAAACTTGCAGCTTGTTTACATTATTAGCAGCCATATTCCACTGTTCGCAACCATAGAGAAGAACTGACACACCTAAGACTTGAATATCGTTACTTTAGTGCGGGTGGAGATTAATGGTATTTTCCACACTGTGTTGAGTTGCCCAAAAGCTTGCCGAGCTCTCATGGGCCGATATGAGATATCGTTAGAAGAGCCTCCAATCGATGATAAATTACTGCCTTATTAGCAAAAGTGGTTCACATCCTTGGACCGGCCGTGGCATAGTGGTTAGAACACGCGACTACCATGCGGGAGATCGCAGGTTCAAACCTGGCTCCAGTCATCTTAAAAGAAAAAAAAAATAAATAAAATTTTCTTTCATTGTCGGCTCCCCTCGAATGTTGTTGACAGCAACTTCGCAGTATTAAGCGTCGATTCAATCGTCATGTCTAGTAAGAGCTTCTCAAACAGTGACGTTCGCATTCGTCGATAAACAAGTAGGTGCCGTTAGTTGTGAATCTTAAAATAGAAAGCGTGTTAATTCATAACAACACGAGAAGCTATCCCATACTTCATTCATGGGGTGCAAAGGGAAATTAAGTTTTTTTTGTTAAGGTTCACATCCTGGAGTTGGATGTTTTAAATAGAAAATGGCCGGTGGGATGTTGCGTTTATTCGCATTACCTTCGTCTTATTAATATTTAATGTGAATTCCTGCCTTTGCAGCTTCTATCTCCACCATTTTTAAGCTTTCCTCCATGTCGGAGTGACAACCTAGTCCATGTTATGCCCCTTGTTGTTGTTTATTGCATTTCTCATAACAACATCCAACACAATGTTAAAGAGTAACGGCGATAAGATGCATCCTTGTCGTACACCAGCTTTAACGGAGACCTTATCACTTATAGAATTCTGGTGAAGTATGCGATAGTTTGCGTTTCTACATAACTTTTGCATTATCTCTATTATTTTCCTCAGTACGCCTTTACAGGTGAATGCTTTCCAGATGGCACTATGGTCAAGTGTGTCAAAAGCTTTTTCGAAGTCGATAAACACTACATAAAGTAGATATATCCATTCTACTAATTGCTCGATTATTGTGCCTAGGCTGTTTATGTGATCTGCGCTGGATTTTTGAGCTCTGAATCCAGCCTGTTCGCAACGAAACTCTTTGACAAGGGTATCAAAAAGTCTTCTATTGATAATATTCGCGATGACCCTGCTCCTCGTACTCAAAAGTCTGATTTTTGCACTCTGTGAGATCACCTTAGTAATGTTGATAAACAAGCCCTCTTTCAGTTCAACCGAAAGCTCATTATTGTCCCATAGCTTTGGACAATATTCTGCAGCAGGAAGGCTCTCGTTTGGGGGTCTGCTTTTAACAATTCTGGATTGATGTTGTCAGATCCGGAAGATTTGTGGTGTTTAAGGGCATTTTCAATTTCCGTTATGGTAGGTGTGTTTGTGGGTATATCATTTCTATCGATGTACAGTTACATAATGGTTGCGGCATGTGGACGTCCGTTGACAACATACTGGAGTAGTGGTGTACCCAGATATCGAGCTGATAGTTTTTTTGAAGTACCGGTTTTGAGCAGTTAAAACATTTCACCTGTAAATACAAAATATTAAAGTAAAATATTCTCAACGGGCTATCGGAGATGCCATTTGGGGCACCGTCTGCACAATATATATTGATATATAGAGTGAAACTATGGGGGTTAGTATGAGAGGTTTCAGAATAGGTGTGGCAATATTCTCATACAGTCCACATTCATTCCTGTGTAAAATTTCAATAAGGTGATATCTTGCTCAAAATATGACTTATTCCAAGCTACTTACAACTAAAAATGTGTGTGTAAGTATTAGGGTGATTTCGTCATTTGCATGGGAGATATCAGAAGGGGTGGTGCAAATATTATGGTTTCTTAAGCATTTATCTACTATTGGAAATTAATTGAACTTACCAAACTCAAAAATCCTCCAGTTGTCCGTTTGGAAGTTAAGGAAAAATAATAATTTTTCAAAAATAGGTAATTTTGTATGGGAGCTACCAGAAGGGTTCAGTCAGTGGAGACCAATTCATTCCAGAGTCAAATATTCATAAGCGCACATCTTTCGCAAAATATGACCGAATTCAGTGCACTTCGAATCAGATTCATATAAAAAAATTACGAAGGTGAATTCGGTCATTTGTATGGAGGGTACCAGAAGTGGTGCCCGGACATAACCCCCACGGACATAATCCCCAACACGATTTTGGGGCTTATGTCCGCCACGCTCTGCGGACATAACCCCCAATTTGCATTTGGGATTATGTCCGCGGGGCATAACGGACATAAGCCCCAACAAATATAACGGACATAACACCCAATCAATCCGCAGATTAGTGTCGGACATAATCCCCAATGAAATTGGGGGTTATGTCCGACATGTTGCCCGGACGTAAGCCCCAAAATCGTTTTGGGGATTATGTCCGTGTGGGGTTATGTCACGGCACCCCAGAAGGGGCCCGGCAAAGGTTTAAGTTTTTTTTTGTTATTAAGCCAAAATTGCTCTTCTCAAATTTTAATAGATTTCTTTCCTTAATCTACTTCACTTTGCACAACTTTTGACTCCAATTTCGCGAATAAATTCGATACTTATTTTTGTAAAAAATACACTACGATCGCTAACTTCAAGCGATGGTTGGGGAAAGAAGATTATCTCAAAATTTTTTTAATTTTTCCCCCAATTTGGTCTTAAATACGCGTCGTTTGAGACCTCACGCGAAGCTGTATTCCAAAAATCACTGAATTCGGGACATCTTATGTTCGGCAATCTGCTGTAGACATTGGGAATGCCAGCGCCAAATCGTCATCACGAAATCTACTGCTAACGATTTACTTTAAGCATGCTTGAAATTGTCGTCAATGTCAAGAAGTTAAAATTAATCACGAACTTGAAAGTCGCATTGCAGAACCTCCCATCGGCAGCTGAATTCGCGAGACAACTGCTGGCGTTTGGCAATGGACAAATTCCTATTGATGTTTCTACTGAATTCAAAATTTCGATTGGATTAATGAACAGTAGACCGGGTCGGTCCCCATACAAAATTTTTTTTTCTCCAAAGTCGAAGGCAAATATTAAAGATCACCTCGAGACAACTTAAAAAAAAATTTTTGTTTCCTCCCCCACCCCCCGGAAAAACTGCCAAAATCGTTTTTTTATCACTGCTTTTTTGTTTGTGGCTGAATCGTACCATACAAGACATCGGTGTATAGGTCTCGACGAGTACTACATTTGTCCTATAGATGTCGCTGACATACGACATCATCTTGTAATGATGGTCTCATTTAGAGCAATTTCTACCCCCAAAAATTTAAAAATACTTTTTCCTAGGATTAAAGCCCTTTAAAAACCAAGAACATTTTGCTTTGGAAGAATAAAGTTTTATTCAAAAACAAAAAAGTTACGAATGATAAGATGTATTTACATCATCAACAAAAACATTTTTTTTAGTTGTTTGCATTATTATCATAAATTATTGCATACTTTATAGCGCTGATAAAAAATGTTTATAAAAATGATTTTATACTTTCTAGCTCAAATTGTTGCATAACATAAGTCTTAACGACATCGAAAAAAAATTAAAAATTTTCTCGAGATAATTCATTTTTAATCTAGTTACCGACGAAATATTATTTTTATTACAAATAAAATCCCAAAAAGAGCAAAGATATGTATGTAATTACAGCAAATATTGGCTCGACTCAAGGCTCGTTCACTACTTTCTAGTTCTGCAATAATTTTTCATTTTGATTAGTCATTCCTAGCGCTGATTCACTTAAATTTCGCACAAATGTTCAGTGTTGCAAATTGCATGGGAAGAATACAAGTGCATATTAATGTCTATATTTTATTATTAATACTTCCATTTTGCACTAGATATCTTTATAATTTCGTTGCTTGGTGACGCTGAATATCTTCATCCGCATGCTTGAAAACACTGTTTGCGCTAAAAAAGTATGCAATAACTTGTATTTAATTTTTTTCCAAACGCTAAGAAGTATGCAATAGTTTTCTGTAATAATGCAAACAACTATACAAAATATTAGTGTTGATGCTGTAAATACATCTTTTCATACGTAACTTTTTTGTTTTTGAATAAAACTGTATATTTCCAAAGCAAAATGTTCTTCGTTTTGAAAGGACTTTAATTCTGAGAAAAAATATTTTTAAATTTTAGGGGTAGAAACTGCTCTAAATGAGGCCATCATTACAAGATGATGTCGTATGTCAGCGACATCTATAGGACAAATGTAGTACTCGTCGAGACCTATACACCGATGTCTTGTATGGTACGATTGAGCCACAAACAAAAAAGCAGTGATAAAAAACGATTTTGGCTGTTTTTCCGGGGGGTGGGGGAGGAAAAATTTTTTTTTTTTTAAGTTGTCTTGAGGTGATCTTTAATATTTGCCTTCGACTTTGGAAATGCTTTTTCGCGACCCGGTCTAATGAACAGTCAATACTACGTCGATAGCTTTAATTTAATTTTTTAAAGTCAAATCGCTGGAGATCGTAAAAATCCGTTTACAGCGTGACCTGCGAGGATGGAGCGACAAGCTATCGGACGGAATCTTTCAACTCGGTTGATGTGCCAGAATCTCCGCCGTATAATTTACAGATGGTGGTGGGATCGATCTTTATCATATTGGTGAATCTGAATCAATTGTATGCCTTAATGAGTAAAAAAGGATTTTGGAAAATATTTGAATTTTTTTATTAAAAAAAATAAATTTTTGAAAAACTCCTTTAAATTAACAAATAAATTGTCATCACATATCTTTGCCGTCGCAGACATTTTATACCTTCTTTAAAAGGTATTCGAATGTACTTTGCACTATAATGACCAAATGGAAACTTTCAATAATATAACCCATAGAAGGCAAAGAAAAAAAGTTTGCAATTTTGTGGCAAAAACAGACAGATGTGGCAGGTTATCTATATCTATATATATAAAATCTATATCTATATATGCAAAAATGTAGTAATTCATCAATTGAGAACGGCTGAGCCGATTTTGCTCAAACTTTTTCAGTTGTTCGTTATTGCCAGGAGCAGGTTTATGTGAAAGAAAATTTTGGGAAAATCTTCCGGAAAAGTCGGAAAATTGGAAAAATCGAAAATTGCCTTTTTGTATGGAATTTTGTGAGCAATTACTACGAATGGCTTTCCGAATGGAAAAATAGAAAATTTTTGTTGGAAAATTCGGAAAAATCCGGAAAAATTCAAAAAGTTTGAATTTGTATTTTCGACGAAATTTTGCATATTATCGTATGATTTGATAATTATGGACGATGTAACAGTGAAAAATTTTGGATAATTATTCCGAAATGACTTTCCAAATGGAAACACAGAAAAATTCTCGGTGAAAAACTCGGAAAAACCCTAAAAATTTGGATTTTTTCCGAAAAATTTTTCATCGCAAATTGAATTTTTGTATAACATTTTGTGTGAAATTGTTCCGTAGTGGTTTTCCGGTTGAAAAAAAATAACAACATTTTGGTTGCAAAATTATGGAAAAATTCCAAAAATTTTAATTTTTTTTCGACGAAATGTTAAATTTTATTGATAATTTTGAATGATGTAAATGTGAAAATTTAGGATAATCATTCCGAAATGACCTTTCGAATGGAAAAATAGAAAAATTCTTGGTGGAAAACTCGGAAAATTCTGGAAAAAACTCGAAAATTGTGGATTTTATCGATGAAATTTTTCATTGTTTCGCTTGATTTGATGATTTTAGACGACGTAAAAGTGGAAAATTCGGTTTATTGTGAAATCTATATGTATGAAAACGACGTGAACAGTGTATAGTAATTCATTAAGAGAGAACGGCTGGCTCATTTTGTTCAATTTTTATTTAATTGTATTTATGCAATTTGGAAAATTCTTCGGAAAAGTCGGGAAATTGGAAAAATCGAAAATTGATTTTTTGTATGGAATTTTGTGCTACGAAATGACTTTTCGAGTGGAAAATAGAAAAAATTTGTTTTTTATAGCCAAAATTTTGCAATTTTCGCATGATTTGATGGTTTTGAACGATGTTTAGGTGGAAAATTTCGGTTAAATGTTGATTGGTAACGAGATAAATAATATTTAGATAAAAAATCCGTCGAACCCAACGGGATGTGCGGCAATCTGCCTTCGACATTGGGAATGCCAGCACTAAATCGTTCGATGCAAGATGCATTCGATCGCGAATTTTAACGGGATCAAGATTATAATCTAGATGAGCTGACCGGAAGAGTTCGAACAAATGTGGCGCTGTTAAATACCGAGTACAAGAACGTGTACGATTCACGATGAAACTAGGGGCATTTACTTTCTCGATGCTCCGAGTGGGACAGACAAGACAATTTTTTGTTGGTTCCGTCCGTTTGGTCAAGATCTCAAACAACGTTAGCCGTTGCATCCTCTGGCAGACCTGTCACATTGTTGGAAGGCATTCGAACTGCAAACTCCACTTTAAAACTGTCGATAAATCTTCTCATGGTTAAAAGCCAAAGTACACAATGACAAAGAATTTCGTAACGGCGAATTAGACTCGGGAATGCCAAATCAACATTTCGGATGTATGCGCGATAACGAATAAACGAGCTTTGGAAATAGTTGACCGAACGATAAAGGATTTACGAGGGGATTTAAAACGAATTTGATTTGATTTTGCTCAAAATGTCTAATGCTGCTGATTTACTAAAACTCTGCTTGAAAACGTCGTCAATGTGAAGAAGTTGTAATTGGCGAACAAATTAGGGGCTCATTCCAGAACCTCCCATCTTCTGCTGAATTCCCGAAACAACTGCTTGCGCTTTGCAATGGCCAAATTCGGGTTGATGTTTCGACTGAATTGATATCGTTCCCTGCAAATTTTTTCCAGTTTACATCGTTGAAAAAGTAACTCATGACATTGCACAAAATTATAAAAATCTCGATTGGATTAATTTACGGCCAGTATGTTACTACCAGCGAAGAACAAAGATATCAATAGCTAGAATTTCAAATTAGAAAGTTAAATCGCTTAAGAACTGCATTCGTACAAATCTGTTTACAGCGTGACCGTAAAGGAAGAAGCGACAAACAATCCGACCGAATTTTCCACTAGCTTAATGTGCCGCTTAATTAACAGATAAATGTGGGTTCGATCAATTTCATATTGCGGAATCTGAATCAACCGAAATTGTGCAACGGTACGCGGTTGTCCGTCAAGAATGTGATTTCAGACGATCATCAAGAACAAATTCAAAGGAGAAGAAGTCCTTATCTTACGAACCAGGTAATTCCAACTGATCATCCATTCCAATTCCCCGACGACAATCAATAAATCGCAAGGCCAATCGTTGGAAGTATGTGAGATTAATCTCGAATTTCCCTGTTTTACGTGCGGTCAGCTGAACGTTGCCTTTTCAAGTTTTGGAGAACCGCCATCTTTGTTTGTTTTTGCGGTGGAAAACTAATCGAAAAACTTTGTTTATCAAACATTCTCTATTGAGTTAATCTGAAGGCATAAAATTGGGGCGAGACGAAGTTCGCCGGGTCCGCTAGTAAATATATAAGGTCTAAGATTCTTCTTTCCAAAACTGTTTATAAAATTGGTTTAGAACCGACTGACTTATCAGCTGAACTGTAAGTCAAGATTTTTACGATGTGAGAAAACTTTGGTTTACAGATTCATGTTGTATTCACTAGGTCATTCCTCAAGTTCCTTTCTCATTCATATTACATAATACGTCACAATTAATGAAATAACACCGCCAAAACAAAAAATGAATAAAATAAAACAACTTTTATTCAAATTAAATATATGAAGCCAACAGAGTATTTTCCGAAATCCTTAAATATTTTTTAAACGGATTCAAATGCGGACGTTTTTTTTCTTGAATATAAAACTGATATTATAATCTTTTGTATGACAAATTCTGAGAACACACAATTGGTAAAATTTTTACTAATAATAATATCTGACGGAATATATTAGAAATGCCCTAAGTTTGGAACATTTAAAAAAAAATCACCAAAAATATTTCTACAAACACAATTTTAACAAAACTTTCATAAACATGCACTAAAATACCAGAAGTTGATGGTTCCACCATTAAAAGGTTTACTTAATAATTTTTAAACCGAGAAAACTTGAAATGTGTCGAATTTAAATCTAATAACTTTTAGAAAAAACACGAAAAAAATTTTACTTTGACAGCACACTGCAGAAAAAGTAAGTACCTTTTAACATTAATTTTGATCATTAGTGATGTTGAATGTTTTCTTTTTTTTACTGGACACAAAATTTTATTTGAAAAAGACAACATGAAAATATGAATTAATAGCGACTTTAGCTTTGATTCAACCCAATGTGCGACGATCATCAAAGGCAAATTCAAAGGTGAGGAAGTCGTTATCCCACGAATTCCGATTATTATATCATCCATTCAAAAATTTATATTATATATATATGGGTCGATATCACGAATAGACTACATTCTGTGGGCCGACGCTTTTAGTATTAAAAATATTGAAAAATTTTAATTCTGAGAACAGGAATAAACAAAACAAAATGTCCTTTTAAATAAAATATTCTACATATTTTTATGAAAATGTAATGTAATGTAAATGGTCGCACGGTGCAAATCGTCATTACCATGGAGTGTGTCCGATCGTTTTGTGTTAAGAAATCACAGATTTTTATTAGTATTTCAAAATATATACATATATTATAAATGAAGTACGTCAAATTATTCAAGAAGAATGAACCAGGTCAATTTTAATTTAATAAATATAATATTATTTTAAAATTTATGATTTTGAGACATTTTAGTTCATGACCAATTTGTTTCATCATCCCCATGGACCAATTTGTTTATTAAGAAAAAATGCTTTAAACCGGTTTTTCAGTTAGGTGTAAGCTATCAATGTAACGACAATTCCCGTTAGTTATAAAGATAATTGACAGAAGTGAAAAATGTTGTCAGTTGTTTGAGAGCTGTTGAAGTGTTTAGCGTTTTTTGTGCATGTTCCTTAAATTTCATCATTCATGTGGTAAGTATATTTTTCCGTTATTTTTATTATAATTTCCAAATTTGTGGTATCGGTTGGTTCATTTTCACATTTAAATCCAAGAATATTCACGTTTCCATCATTACCGTGCAGTCATTACCATGGGTATAATCTAAGTAATTTAGGTAAAAATCAGAGGAAAAAAAACTTGCGCGTAAAATCCTTAACATCCTGAAATATACATGACCCATTGCTTAACAGTATCAACCGAAAAATAATTATTTAAACCCATTTTCGCACTTGACCGTTTTCAACTCTCGATTGTAGTCAATTCGCGATATCGACCCATAAATTATTATTATTATTTGTACACTGTTACTGTGTTGTAACAAATCTAAGGTTCAGTTAAAGATATGTCCCCAATATATATGTGTGTTTCCGGATATATATTTTTTCAACACAGGTAGTGGAGTTTGATTATAATTATAAAGGATAAATCAACACTTGGCATACAAGTATTGTATATCGTATTTAAGAGAATAACATGAAGTTTAATCTATATCTTCTTTATATATAAAATTCTACTGTACGTGTGTTGTGACTGAACTCCTCCTAAACGGCTGGACCGATTTGCATAAATTTTTTTGTATGCGTTTGGGTGGCGCCCCGGATGGTTTAGATTTACAATTCGGTCCAATTGGACAAAGGGGCGTGGCACCGCCCAAGGGCTGTATCTCATGAACTATCAGAGGTATGAAGATGAGATTTGGTATATATGTTGTTGAAGCAGTATTAATTTCAGACAAGGTGGAAGTGGGCGGTGCCACGCCCCCTTTTCAAAAACCGCTCTAACGGCTTTTCTAATAGACCGATTGATACGAAAATTTTACCAAGTGGTACTGTTGAAGTGTTGATAGTCCCTGTCTATAATAGGTTGTGATTGGATAAAGGGGCGTGGCACCGCCCATACAACTTGAAAATCAAAAGGACTATATCTCATGAACTATCAGAGGTATGAAGATGATATTTGGTATATATGTTGTTGGAGCCGTATTAATTTCAACAAGGGTCGAAGTGGGCGGTTCCACGCCCCCTTTAAAGAAATCGCTTTGCAGGCTTTTCCAATAGACAGATTGATACTAAAATTTTAGCAAGTGGTACTGTTGACCTGTAGATAGTCCCTGGCTATATTTGTTTGTGATTGGATAAAGGGGCGTTGCACCGCCCATACAACTTGAAAATAAAAAGGGCTATATCTCATGAACTATCAGAGGTATGAAGATAAGATTTGGTATATATGTTGTTGGAGCAGTATTAATTACAGCCAGGGTGTAAGTGGGCGGTGTCACGCCCCTGAAGCAGTATTAATTTCAGCCAAGGTGGAAGTGGGCGGTGTCACGCCCCTTTTTAAAAAACCGCTCTAACGGCTTTTCTAATAGACCGATTGATACGAAAATTTTACCAAGTGGTACTGTTGAAGTGTTGATAGTCCCTGTCTATAATAGGTTGTGATTGGATAAAGGGGCGTGGCACCGCCCATACAACTTGAAAATCAAAAGGACTATATCTCATGAACTATCAGAGGTATGAAGATGATATTTGGTATATATGTTGTTGAAACCGTATTAATTTCAACAAGGGTCGAAGTGGGCGGTTCCACGCCCCCTTTAAAGATATCGCTTTGCAGGCTTTTCCAATAGACAGATTGATACTAAAATTTTAGCAAGTGGTACTGTTGACCTGTAGATAGTCCCTGGCTATATTTGTTTGTGATTGGATAAAGGGGCGTTGCACCGCCCATACAACTTGAAAATAAAAAGGGCTATATCTCATGAACTATCAGAGGTATGAAGATAAGATTTGGTATATATGTTGTTGGAGCAGTATTAACTACAGCCAGGGTGTAAGTGGGCGGTGTCACGCCCCTTTTTAAAAAATCGCTCTGACGGCTTTTGTAATATACCGATTGTTACAAAAACTTTACCAAGTGGTACTGTTGACCTGTTGATAGTCTCTGGCTGTACTTAGTTGTGATTGGATAAAGAAGCGTGGCACCGCCCATACACTTTGAAAGTAAAAAGGCTATATCTTATGAACTATCAGAGGTATATAGATGAGATTTGTTACAGTATGAATTACTGCAAGGGTGGAAGAGGGCTATGCCACACCCCAGTTATAACTGCCATAGTAATAGTTTGATCGTCCTCTAAATTCCATATTATATTGCAGTTCGCCTAGAGATATGAACAGTAGTGCGGGTCAATTTTTTTTTCGCAAAAATCGAATACCAAAATCGGATTCATGATGAATTGTTAGAAAATTTCACCACTAAACTTTGTGTCTGAAATCAATTCCTAGCTCACGGTGGGAAGCATTAAGATTTCAGGTTGAGTTTTTTTGTTTTTAAATAAGCAAAAACCGAAAACTTCAGATATATTCTTTTGAAACCTTCTGCGGAAAAAAAACTGACGAGGCGCTGCCCCCTCACTTCAATATTTGAATTTTAAACTGTTTCAAATAATGCTCCGTACACCAGACAGTTGAGGGCATAGACTAGCTGCGCAGACTAAAACAGTGATATCTTTTTAATATTTTAACAGATATCTGTTTTTCAATCGGTAACAAATCCTATAAATAGAAAATTTAAGCAATATTCATTGGAGTTGGACCGGAAAACACCTTTTGTTTGGTTGGGGCACAATGTGAATTTTTATAGTATGTCATAGGTAGCATAAGCAAACTTTGGAAGTAACCTATGTATGGGGTATTTTTCTGTTAGGTATTAATGTAAATCTTGCTGTCATACTAATGAAGTGTGATAAACTTTCTTTCAGTATACTTTGGAAAATCACCATACAAAGACTTACACTAGAACAACGGTTACAAATCGTCGAAACTTATTTTTAAAATGCGCGTTCTGTTCGCCAAACTTATGGAGCACTTTGTCAAGTTTACGGTGCACATAATAATCCATCTGAGCAGCTAATAGAAGACATCGCCGCTGTAGACGAAAGTGTGACAAGGGTTTCGTTCTCAGCAACTCGGTCTCTACAAATGTTGAGAAAATGTCTTGGCCTACATCTATATAACATCCAACTGTTGGAATAATTAGAGCCAGTGGACGATCAATTGATTTTGTTATTTCTCATGTCATGTCATTGCAAATCATTGGGAAGAGAAATGGTTCCAACACAATGGCATAATATGTCATACAGCGCGTGAGACCATCACTTTGTTAAATCAAGCGTTTGGTGACCGAATTATCTCAAAAAATCGTAATACGAGTTCATTACAAAGACATTACAAAGTATTCGGAAATATTCTTGATCCGTGGGAGAAGAAGACATGGCGAAAGGGCTTTTTATGGCTAAAGGCATAAATCTTCAAACGAAATTTGTATTTGAGGTCATTAGGCGGAGAAGACATGACAAAAATGTTTTTTACGCCCAAAAAAACAGAAGGTTCCCGCTACTACAGAAAAAAATAAAAATTGAATTTTGAACTTTAGCAGAAGTCCGATTTAAGAAATAAGTAGTTTTTATATGATAGATATGACTTTGATGATGAACTTTTTACTATCGTCATAGAACCTACGATATTAAGCATTTAAAACAATAAAACATAATTGGTTAACTTCCATGTTAAGGATTTACTTGAAATTAGTTACATAAGTTAATAAACTCAACATATTATTGACGAGCTTAAGTACCGTTTTCAAAGTACTTTGTAGACCTACAAATGTATTAATTAGCGTTTATATAGCATTTATGATAGGAAGAAATGTGAAATATATTACAAGTTGATATGCAATAGCGAAGCATTGCCGGGCCCACTAGTATATATATAAAAGAGAGTGATGTTGGTTACTACGCTTATAACTCGAGAACGCCTAGACCGATTTCGATGATGAGCACCAATTCAGGTCTACACCCAAACAAGGAGAATACCCAAGAAATTCCTGAAATTTTCCCGAAAAAACAAATTATGAAGCAGTGTTGGGCGTTATTCAATAAATTTTTATTCAAATAACAAATAACAAATGAATTTTCAATCGTTATTTGTTATTTGGAATATATTGATTTCAAATTTCAACTGTTATCTTTTTATTTGAGCCACAAATAATTATTCGACATTTGTTAGTTGTTATTTGTCATACAAATAGAATTCAAATAAAATATTTGTTGATGTGAAAGGAAACAAAAATATTTCAACAAGTGATCCAGAGAAAAAAACGAATAAAAAGAAAATTTCTCATACATACGTATGTACGTCATTATTTGAAATTTCCGATTAACAAATAAAAAGATGACAAATAAATTGAAGTTATTTATTTTCCCAAATAAACAAATAAAAATTTGTAGTTGTTATTCCAAATAAAAACTAAATCAAATTTATTTGTATCTTTTTATTTGTTATTTAGAATAAATTTTGCCCAACACTGTTATGAAGAAAATTAATTTTCCAATACATTTCGTATGAAGCGATTTTACAACGCCATCTTAACTCATGAACTCATAAAAACGAAAATAATTTCAAATGCTGGTTCATGTATGGCCAGTAGATGGCCTTGTGTGCATCAACTTTTTTACAACGCCACCTTAACTCAAGAACCCATAGATTTACTAAATACAGAATTTGAGCACGATCGCGTTAGTTCTATTAATAATATTAATCGATTTCTAAAGTGGGCGCTAGACTTTCAGTTATTTTCTCCAAAACTGTATCCTGCTATATCTTTACTAAATAAAGGATATTATTACTTCATCTGTAAAGTAGGCGGAAAGGTATGGGAGGCGCCAGAAGGGGCGTGGCTGGACTTCCAATTTTTTTAAAAACATTATCCTATTATAGTTTTACTAAATACAGAATTTGGGTACGATCGCGTTGGACTTTTTGATATTATTACTCGATGTATTTGTATGGGAGGTACCAGAAGGGGCGGGCCATATAGCCCATTTGCGATACCGTAAGTAGTTTTGGGAAAATATTTAATCGTGCAAAATTTCCAAACATTTGATTGCGTCTTTCGAAAGTTATCGTGCGCACCAGCCGGACACCCAGACATGGCCCAAATGACTTAAAAAGTCATGAATTTGGTTCAAAGAAACCTAAGGCTTAAACCTATTCGATGTGTTACACTTTTGAGTCGAGTTTCAGTCGTATATAACTGACTTTGGAAGATTCGGTTTACTCGCTCAGCTAGCATATATTATGTCATGCTTTTCTTTTGCCCACTTCTCTGGTCACCTCATTTGCTACAATCAACTGCGATGGCATATGCAGTTTGTTACTGCTATTCCCAATTACTGTGCAACAATTATGAACATCCTGCGACACCCCAGTGTCGGTCCAATCAGGCACCACACAAAAGCATCTCCGTTCTTCAATCAAATTCACGATGACATTCAGTTCATTAAAAATCAAGTTGCACATTATGTGCTCTCGTACAACAGCACGGGGGCAAGTGTATCTAAATGCTGTCAAGGTTACAGCGACGGACCTTACCACCACCACTACCACCGTCACCACATCACATCATCATGCCACATAGACAATGGCAGACATGGAAACAAATGCAGATACATTCCCATTTAGATGGCAACACGAAACAGAACATAAATTACAGCGAAAACAAGACACACAATGTCAAAGGATCACGCATAAAACTCTGCAGTTTTTATGGCCTAGAAATTGGAAAGCACTGTCGCGCAGCTGTTTGTATTTTTAGTTATGGCAAACAGAATAAAAGCGAAATCCACCACTTTATGTGCGACCTGATGCCAACTCTCCAATGTCCTTTTAAACAAACCAAAACTAATGATGACCCAACAACAATAGCCACTGTCCTCGTTGGCATTAGAGGTTACAACATAATTATTCTGGAATTGTCTTTAGTTTCTAATCAACTGCATGGGCAATTGCAATGAATGTCAAATGTCCTGAAAACTCAAAAACTCAATTAGTCAGACCTTTATCCGAAATGTCTTTACCGAATTGTATTTGATCAACCCCCCTCGTATACGTCCACTTCACAAGTGGGTGGTGGGTGATAAGTAAGTTGAATGACCCACAAATTATGAAACTCTTTGAATGAATAGAAATAGTTTTCGAAAAAACCAAGTAAAAGTAGTAAAGAGCATCCATTAGGTTAAGGGGATATAAAGATATTGTGTGCCGAAGCAAATGTAATTGGGCTAATTGCTAATGATCTCTTTCGAGTAACTAGTATTAACTTTGGAAATAATTTGGAGGCCACATCTCAACTCTGGGCGCTACCGTACTACCAATTGTCGTTGGGTCAAATGAAAATTGACGTGTCGCTCGCAGTTTGAAGTTTGTGAAAACTAGGGTTACATTTTTTTTAATGCCTCATTATTTTTATTTAAAAAATCTTAAATTCGAAAAAAAGTTTTACACTTGTTTTAAACCGCAAGCAGCACCTCAATTTTTAAAAGATCGAGATCATATGTTTGTAAATTTTGTTTTAGCCTTACCCATCACAAAATTTTCCGACTTTTGTGGATAATCGAAAGAAAAGTAAGGTCCACCTTAATGTTCACATGAGGGTATACCTTCAGACTGCCAGTCGAGTACCATTACAAAGGCTAGGTGGATCAATATTCTGCATCAATGTAATGGGTACACCGACCTGGATTTTCAGGTAGGTCGAGTGAATTCAAGATTTCGACAGGATAATTGACGACAACTTCATCTCGTGTAACAGTACCTATGGACTTATAAGTTCCGGCATTTCCATTTATACTATTCAGAATAATTTTGTTGATGGATTTTACCCGCAATATTTGAAGCTGTAATTAAAGCACATTCTCGCAACCAGTGGAATCTCTAAGGAAATTACATAGTTTGCTCTGGCTTTGTTGATCTATATATGTAAATTATGAATTCGGTAAAAGATTTTCAAATGCTTTTGTAAAAACATTTAGTTTTATTATATTAAGTTTGATGTCTATTTTGTATGCTTATATCTTAGTTATTTCAACATCTTTTGGAAAAAAGGGCCCTTGCCTTTGGAAATTTGCTGTTCCATCCAATTTATTATTATTAGCAATTCAACAAACATAAAACATCAGCAGAAACTTTTCGTTTAAAATTTCTATCTGCAACCCAACAGTTAAATTTTCTTAACACTCGATTAAAATGTCTACACCGGTTTTTAATCTTCTTAATAGGCCTAGAAATTGAAAAACCCAACAATTGTGTGCCCTCCCTTTTCACTTTTAGAGAACCGGTTTTGCTATTAAATCGTCATAAATTACATTCTTATGCAACATTAAGAGTTATGAATTCAGCTTCTGCCACACAGATGAAATTCACGTTCCCAAAAATAAGGGGAGTCAACTCCTGCTTAATGTTACTCACTCCCGCCACCATCACAGACACCATCGTCATTCGTGATACGAGTATGCGTAATTTTCGTAAAAAGTTTTAGGTATTTATGAGAAATGTTATCAGGCATATCCTCGGCACCATTCAGGGCCACGGCCAGTCACTGGCTGTTTCGTTGGCTGTGCTACGGTGTGGGACTCGCTCTTGGTATTTGGTGTTTTAATTTTTCAACAAATCCTTTTATCAAAATAAACACTTTGGCGTGTTTGCTCTGGTCTCTTAATGGTCAAAATGGTGGTTTGAAGTCCTGTGTGAAATGCCAACCTGTGGTATCGTCCTCCGTAATTGGCCCTATTCATATTACGGGTGTGAACAATCAAATGGCGAAATAGAAATTCATTTGCAATTTCATTTAAGCTGACTGAGCAAGGCAGAATCGTTAAATTGAGGTTTAAGTTGCAAATGCTGCCGCCAGGAACGTGGTTGCTCTGGTGTATATTTTTGGTAAGATATATTTATTTGTATTTAAAAAGGACTTAAAACTTTAGTGGAGAGAACAACATTAAAGTGATCAAATATGCCCAATTCGATATCACCGGTATAACAATTTGTGTTTATCACAAAATGTGATTTAATCATCTGCAGATAATGGAATTCAGCTAAGAAATAGAGAATGCGCACAGGTATTCGTTCTTAAATTGAACACATCTCATACGTTTAATTTGTTTTATGATGCTACAATCTATTTTGTAAGTGGTATTGCATTATTACTGTTTAGTTTCGAGATTTGTGGATAACAATTGAAATAATGATGGTAAATTGTTCAATTTGTTGTCGTATACTGATGCTGATTCATTTTATAAAACTTTGCACATCTTACTTTTTTTACACTATTATAATGGGGTAACAGATTTAGATATAGCCATCATATATATGTGTGTTTCACCATATATATTTTTTTTACAGAGGTATAAAGAATAAATGAACTATTGACATATAAGTATTGCATATCTTTGGAAAGGGATGAACATAAAGTTTAATAATTACAAAAACTAATTAAAAGCAAATTTTAGTTTGGGCGTGATTCTGAGTAAAATGTAAAATTTTGTCAAAACGTATTTTTTGGAGAAATAAAATCTTATATGATAAATAGCTTTAAATTCAAACGGACTGAAATATCTTAACGAAATTTTGGAAAAATGTACATATGTCCTTAAAACAACGAATAAGAATATGTTGCCATATCTTACAACAAAATACCCGAACTCCCAAAACGAGAAAAATGTGTTCCAAAATTCCGAACTTTTTACTAAAATGGCCACACTGTCTTTGTTTATGGCAGGGATGTTGAAATACGTTACGGTTAACTCGTCCACATATGTGGTCAAAAAAATATATAATAGGTTTTCTCGTTGCCGCTTTGCGATTTGAGAATTTTTAAAAACAAAAATTTTTTTTAAAAAAAATCGGTTATTTTTGACTACCTTTGCCGGGCAACCAAATTTGCTGAACTGATTCAAATTTGGCATTAAATGCATTTGCATGAACATTTCTATGAGAAATAATAAAGAAATTGCCACCTCCCGGAGGAAATTTTTTATTTACAAACGAAAGAATATTGTCGCCTTTTTGCAAAAAAACATTAAAAATAGGCCATTTTTTGAAATTTTTACTTGCGATGCTTAAACTTTTGACTGGAGCCACGTATTTGCATGGTTCTTTCATCAATTTCATTTAGAATTTATTATTGCCGAACCAACGATGTAAATTACTTTACAATCCAAGAAAAACTGAGCTTACAACCTTAAAAATACTAAATCAACCTCGTCCAAAAATGACAAAATTTTTTTTATTTTGTCAAATATTTCTTGACCTAAATGAGCAGATAGCAAATAGGGAGCAGAAAATTTCCAAATCATCTCGAAAACACCTCAGCTTTAACTATTTAAAAATTCATCGAGATACCATTATCCGTTCAAAAGTTACAGAATTAATTCCAAAAAAAAAATAAAAAGGAACCACTGTGCAACGTTCGGATCTGATTTAACTCACAACTACACAGTGCGACGAAAAAACGATGCTTTTATACCATAACAATTACGTATGATGGTCTATGTAAATCTTTTGATACGAAAACTAGTCAACATATTAAAGAAGACGCCTTATATCTCAAGTTTCATAAGACCAAATTCATTTCAAGACTTCTTAAGACGATTGAACAATGTCCGTCTGTTTGGCTGGCTGGATGGCTCGGGGGCATGATAACACCAGTAAACCTTAGTAGATCCTTATAAAAATATGCCAGTATTAATATTTTTCATAATTAAGTAATAGGATTGTAAATGTGCAGAATTGCCCCAGCCATTCTGGCACCTCCGATACAAAATTACAAAATTCATTATGAATATTTTAAATTTCTTCCATAACTTCAAAACGGACAACCGGAAGATATTTTAATTTGGTCAGCTTTATTTTCTTGTAATTGTCGACAAATTCTTAGAAAACCGAAACATTGACAGACCCCTTCCGGTACCTCCCATACAAATGATCGAATTTGTCTCAAAGTTCTATGGAGATCTACTTAGTAACTAAATTTGGATACGAACCACCAACTGACTTTGTGTGGTTGGGTAAGCAAATTCGTGACCAAAAATATCATCTTGGTCAAAGTGGGTGGGAAGGGGCAAAAAGCCACATCATGCCCGATTTCGTCCCTAAAGGCCGACTCGCAGCCATTTATCCGTACTTACATGTTTCCCAAACATACCTACGACATCTTCACCAACTTCGGGGCTTCCATACTAAAATGATTTTATTTAGAAATATTGCTCTCAAGACATATCTACCCCCTATTTTCAACCCGTATGTTGGTTCACGCCAGATGCGGAGTAATGCAAAATTATTTCACCTTCGCAAACTTTGCGGTCAGTATCCAATTCACTCGATTTATCCTTCATCAGGATATTATAACCACAGAGTGGAATGAGATTTTCTATAAATTATCTCCTGACGACCAGGTAGATTTTTTGCAAAGCAACGTCAATGCCCTCTTTATGAAACACGTTCCGTTGAAAAAAAGAGTATTCGTAACGCGCAGTGTCCATGGATTGATGTGGAAGTCAAATTTTTAATGTATCAAAGAAATATAGCGTATAATAGATGGAAACGATATAAAATTCCTGAATTCCATCAAATATACAAAAATATTCGAAACAATGTTACTAATATGATACGTTTCAAGAAAAGTTTTTTTTCGGTAACAAGTTTAGAAATGCATAAAACTCTAAGCAGACTTGGAGACATATAAAATCTTTAGACATGGGAGGACAACAGACCATTATAGAGAATAACATTGATGTTAATCTCTTGAATCAAAAATTTGTCGATTTTCCAAAGCCCGCTCCAAACTATTAAAATATTTCTTTTATTTCTCTGTAAATGCTAGAAGTTTAATTTATTCCTATATATCACAAAGATCGCAATCTGTGTCTGCTAATAATAAATGCTCTAGCTCGCTTTCTATAAATAGAGGAGTTCCGCAAGGTTCTATTTTGGGACCACTTTTATATACCTTATACATATTGCAATGATTTACCTACTCGAATTCAACACTCTAATATACATATGTATGCAGATGATGTGCAAGTTGATATAAGTTCAATAAAAAACGACATCAATAATTGTATAACCAAGCTTAACACTGATCTGGCAAATATAAATCTATGGGCCAAATCCATTGGTTTAAGTTTGAATATCAAAAAGTCTAAATGCCTAATTATTAGTAAAAAACTAGTAGCGCTGCCTAATAATTCAATTATAAAAATTTCGGACTCCGCAATTGAAATAGCATCGAGGGTCAAAAATCTTGGGGTATTTTTGACAGTAAGCTTTCCTGGCCAAACCATATAAAATCAGCTATCTGTAAAACATACAATGCTTTAAGAAACTTATATGTATACCAACATTGTACTCCAATTCATATAAGATTATTATTAGCTAAGACACTACTCGTCCATGCTTTATTGTACGGCTGTAAATTGTTTTTAAGCTGTAATAGTGGTTTATTAAAAAAATTACAAGTTACATTTAATAACATAGTCAGATACGTATACGGAATACGCAGCCGGGATTATATAACTCAGCACTCCAACAAAATATTTGGAGTACCGCTTCGTTGCATTCTTATCTTGCACAAAATAGTCTATACTTCAAAACCGCTGTACATAAGAGAACATATAATTTTAGCAAGGTCACCCAGGGGATAACTAATAATCCAAATTAGGCATAATTAAAATTTTTCAGAGAAGTTTTTATTTATAAATACAATTCGTCTTTGGAATAATTTACCATTTAACATACAAAAAATATCCAATATTCGGCCTGATCAATGAACACTAAAGTACGTTGTAACTCATTTTTATTATTTACTTAGTCTTTTGCATAAGAGAAATAAATAAAACAATAAATAAATAAATAAAATATTCCCTTGATGTTTTATCTCCGTTTTCAAGTTCACACAAAGTTTCAAGTTTAAGCAAAACTTTTTAGAAATCCTTCAGTTCCAATTCCAAACAAAAATCAAGCAGTTGAAGAAAAGTTACAACTCCAAAGATAAACATCTTCAACTGTTTGAATTTACGTTAGTTGCTTATAAGTGTGTAAAGGTACAAAAACCATTTTTTTACCCGTACTCAAGATCTATGTTTTTTTCGCACTGTGTAATATAGATAACTTTTTTATGCAAAAGCAATTAATTCAATAATTTTATAAAAATACTAGCGGACCCGGCGAACTTTGTCTCGCCCCAATTTTATGCCTTCAGATAAACTCAGTAGAGAATGTTTGATAAACAAAGTTTTTCGATTAGTTTTCCATCGCAAAAACAAACTCGAAAAGGTAACGTTCAGCTGACCGCACGTAAAACAGGGAAATTCGAGATTAATCTCACATACTTCCAACGATTGGCCTTGAGATTTATTGATTGTCGTCGGGGAATTGGAATGGATGATCAGTTGGAATTATCTGATTCGTAAGATAAGGACTTCCCCTTCTTTGAATTTGTTCTTGGTTATCGTCTGAAGTCACATTTTTTATCAGATTCTTGACGGACAACAGCGTACCGTTGCACAATTTCGGTTGATTCAGATTCCGTAATATGATTATGATCGATCCCACCTTTATCTGTAAATTATGCGGCACATTAAGCGAGTGAAAAATTCGGTCGGATTGTTGGTCGCTTCGTCCTCTACTGTCTCGCTATAAACAGATTTGTACGATTGCAGTTCTCAAGCGATTTAACTTTCTAATTTGAAATTCTAGGTATTGATATCTTTATTCTTCGCTGCTAGTAACATACTGCCCGTAAATTTATCCAATCGAGATTTTTATAATTTTGTGCAATGTCATGAGTTACTTTTTCAACGATGTGAACTTTCAAAAATTTGCAGGGAACGATATCAATTCAGTCGAAACATCAACCCGAATTTGGCCATTGCCAAGCGCTAGCAGGTGTTTTTTTGGGAATTGAGCAGAAGATGGGAGGTTCTGGAATGAGCCTCTAATTTTTTGGTCAATTACAACTTCTTGATATTGAAGACGTTTTCAAGCATGGTTTTAGTAAATCAGCAGCATTAGACATTTTGAGCAAAATCATAGCCCCACCAAATCGTTTTAAATCCCCTCGTAAATCCTTTATCGTTCGGTCAATTACTTCCAAAGCTCGTTTATTCGTTATCGCGCATTCATCCAAAATGTTGATTTGGCATTCCCGCATCTACTTCGCGCCGTTGCGAAATCCTTGGTCATTGTGTACTTTGGCTTTTCAACCGTGAGAAGATTCGTCGACAGTTTCAAAGTGGAATTTGAAGTTCGAATGCCTTCCAACAATGTGACAGGTATGCTAGAGGATGTAGCGGCTAATGTTATTTGAGATCATGACCAAATTGTTGCCGGAATCAACAAAAAAATGTCTTGGCTGTCCCACTCGGAGCATCGAGAAAGTTAATGCCTCCAGTTTCATCGTGAATCGTACACGTTCTTGTACTCGGTATTTAACAGCGGCACATTTGTTCGAACTCTTACGGTCAGCTCATCTAGATTATAGTCTTGCTCCCGTTAAAATTCGCGATCGAATGCATCTTGCATCGAACAATTTGGCGCTGGCATTTCCAATGTCGACAGCAGATTGCAGCACATCCCGTTGGGTTCGACGGATTATTTATCTAAATATTATTTATATCGTTACCAATCAACATTTAACCGAAATTTTCCACCTAAACATCGTTCAAAACCATCAAATCATGCGAAAATTGCAAAATTTTGTCGATAAAAAAAAATTTTTTTTGCACTTTTCCGAGTTTTTCCCTAAAAATTTTCTATTTTTCCACTCGAAAAGCCATTTCGTGACAACTGCACACAAAATTTCCAATTTTCCAATTTCCCGATTTTTCCGAAGGATTTTCCCAAAATTATCTTGCATAAAACCCTCATACCAATTACGAACAATTAAATAAAAATTGAGCAAAATGGGCCAGCCGTTCTCTCTTGATCAATTACTACACACTGTTCACACCGTTTTCATACATATGGATTTCACAATAAACCGAATTTTTCCAAGCATCACAACGAATTTTCCACTTTGACGTCGTCTAAAATCATTAAATCAAGCAATACAATGAAAAATTTCGTCGAAAAAATCCAAAATTTTCGAGTTTTTTCCAGAATTTTCCGATTTTTCCACCAAGAATTTTTCTATTTTTCCATTCGAAAAGTCATTTCGGAATGATTAACCGAAATTTTCACATTTACATCATTCAAAATTATCAAAACACAATAAAAAGTAAAATTTCCTCGAAAAAAATAAAATTTTTTGGAATTTTTCCATAATTTTCCAACCAAAACTGTCTATTTTTTCAACCAAAAGAATAATTGCACACAAAATGTTATACAAAAATTCAATTTGCGATGCAAAATGTTTCCGAAAAAATCCAAATTAGTCGAGTTTTTCCGGAATTTTCCGAGTTTTCCACTGAGAATTTTTTTATGTTTCCATTCGCAAAGTCATTTCGAAATAATTATCCAAAATTTTTCACTGTTACATCGTCCAAAATTATCAAATCATACGATAATATGCAAAATTTCGTCGAAAAAATAAATTCAAACTTTTTTAATTTTTCCGGAATTTTCCGCATTTTTCAACATAAATTTTCCATTTTTCTATTCGAAAAGCCATTCTGTAACACTTGCACTCAAAATTCCATACAAAGAGGCAATTTTCGATTTTTCCAATTTTCCGACTTTTCCGGAAGATTTTCCCAAAATTTTCTTCCACATAAACCTGCTCCTGGCAGTAACGAACAACTGAAAAAAAGTTTGAGCAAAATCGGCCCAGCCGTTCTCAATTGATGAATTACTATACATTTTTGCCACCATTTTTATATATATAGAAGAATAATAAATAAAACTAGTTTATAAAACAATAAAACCACTTTTTCGCTAGAACAAATGTGTTTTTGGGCTAGAAAAAAAAGTACTTTTTAGTGCAATAAAAGTACTATGTATTAAATTTATTGTAACAATAAATACTTTTATTACATCCATAAGCCCAACAGATGTACAAATTAGCATTTATTATACTAAAATGCAGTTTAATAATGTCAAAAAGTAATTTAATTGTACCAAAAATATAATTTTATTTATTGTCCTGAACAGTACTTCTAATTGTACCAAAGAGTATGTACTTTTATCTAATTAAAAAATTTACTTTGAGTACTTCTATTGACCCACGAAGTTCTTTTATTATACCAAATTACATTTACTGTACTATGTATAATAACTTTTAATTGTACTAAAATAGTATTTTTATTGTACCAAAAAGTACTTTTATACTCACAAATAGTACTTTTATTGTTCCAAAAAACGGTTATTTCGTCCTAAAATATTTTATTGTACCAACAAGTAGATTAATTCGGCTTAAAAATACTTTCATTTTACCAAAAGGTCCTTTAATTGTAATCATAATATAAATATCACCCCAAACTTATCAATAACTTATTTTTAACCGTTACAAATTTCATAAAAAAATTAAATTTTCTTATATCGGCAAGGCCAAGAAAAATAAAACCACATAGATTTTTTTTCTGTCACAAGGTCCAAAATTTTTTTTACATTTCAAATGTCAAATATGTATAGAATCTGACAGCACTGTATGCCAGTGCAAAATTCGTGTCTGCTTTGACATTTTACATTCTTTTCACAAGTGGCACGTGCAAGGTTGCAAGACTTTCAGTTTTTTCTCCTGTTATAGATTAACCAAATACAGAACTTGGTTGCCATCGTGTCGACTGTATTGATATTATAACTCCATCTCTTAAGTGGGTGGAGTGGTACATTTGTATGGGAGGTACTAGAAGGGGCGTGGCAAGACTTTCAATTTTTTTTTCCAAAACTTTATCCTGTTATAGATTTACTAAGTACAGAATTTGAGTACTATCCCGTTGGAAGTATTGATATTATTACTCGATTTCTAAAGTGGGAGGAATGATGTATTTGTATGGAAGGTACCAGATGGAACGGGGCCATGTAGCCCATTTGCAATACCGTAAGTAGTTTTAGGGAAATATTAATTCGTGCAAAATTTCAAATCGTCCGCACCAGCCGAACAGCCAGACAGACAGACGGACATGGCTCAAACGAATTAAAAAGTAATGAATATAATTGTGTTCAAAGAAACCTAGATACTAAAGTGACACATTCTATGTGTTACAGTTTTTGGTCTTATCAAATGATATATACCCCCATCCCTAAGGGCGATAGTATAAAAAGGTCGAAGCAATGAAAAAATTGAGGGCTAACAGAAAAGAGGAAGAAATACTGAAGTCATCACAGTTTAAAAACAAATTCATAGCAAATATCAGTATGGAACTGCTTCGCAACGTCGCACGGAAAAGAGTGCGTAGACAGAATCGGAGCCACAGTAAAGTATGTTATACATAATCATATAAAAGCTCGTCACTGCATAGTAAACAGTGCACTGGAATTCGTTGAGGCGTTCCAACATACACAATCGCATATATTAGTTGCGGAAGTTGCTGAAGAAAAGTTTAGAAAAATTAACACCATTTTGGATGCGGCCACAATTTTCGAAAACGCAAAAATCATTTAAGAGATAATTAAATTAACTAACACTCTATCATACAAAAATCAGCTCTAAAGAGCAACCCCGATTTACTAAAATTTTATTTATAAGATTATTTTCGGACGGTTTTGTCTTAATATCTCCCCAGGTAGCATCTTAAAACTCCTCTACGATGATTTTTTGGTCGTTTAGGGCCCCTCTATTAACCCAAGAGGAAAAAAAATACGAAAATCCTAACGAAATTCGTACGTGTGACGTTACTGACATTTTTGCGTAACGTTACTGACGCTGCTTTTATGGCGTTTACGTTATTAAAACATAAATTTAAGCCCACCTTTTGGATAAAAATCACCTTTCATCCTTCCTTTTTTATATACTGGGCAATTATAAACATGAACTCTTTTCAATTCGCTAATTTTTACACAAACGTTCAGTAAACTCTAAACACACTTCCAAATTCCGGTGACGTTACTGACGGCTTAAAATGGTCATAACTTCACAACAAAACAAGATACAGCAAAATTGTCTGCGTATGAAACAACAGTTATGACGAGAACTTTCATATGCCGCTCTTAAGTTGGGAGAAATAATTGTATTTAGTAAAGATATTGACCAAAATATGTATACGAGCGTGACGTTACTGACGGTGGCCTTGCCCATATTTAACCAGTTCAGAAGAACTTCATTGTATCGATTTTGAATCACATTTCGACTTTACTTAAAATTTCAGAGTAAGGCATTCAAAATTATCTGATCTGTGCATCACTAAATATTTATACATATCTCTAGTTAGACATTTGCTGGAATATGCCTCTGTTGTTTGGAATACCGTGTACATATGCATTCCATTGAATCAGTGCAAAAGCAATCTTTGTTATTCTGTCTTTGTGGATTTGGTTGGAGATGTGACAATAATTTGCCGTCGTATGAGAGTAGATTAAAACTTATTAGACTACCTACTCCTGAGAGTAGAAGGACTATGCTTGGGGTTTCCTTTGTGTGCAGACTCTTGGATGGTGATGCTGATTCGCCATTTCTGTTTTCGAATGTCCCTTGTAGATTCTCTAGACACTTTTACCCTATATCTTTAAATTTAAATTTCCCTTTCCGTAGAACTTGTAATGATAACAACCAACTTCATGATGTAGTAAATTATACAAGTGATATCGGAATGTTGAAACATTGTATTATGAGACATCTGAACTGAATACCCTAATTGTCGTCTTATCGTTATTTTTTCTATATGTTATCCATTTGTAACTCAGCTGATGATTTTCTGTAGCTGATACTAAATTTTCTTTTTTCGGGGTTGCAAACTACTCTAAATTAATCCGTCAAAGTCCGGACCTTGGTGTGTACGTTGTCCCACGTTAAGGAACAGTGCCCTCTCAGCGGTAAGGGCGGGTAAGTGTGAGGCGTGGAAACGTTCGAAAAAAAAATAGGTACAGCAATACTACGCGACATTTTAAAAGAACTTGCAGTTTCATACCTCTCACATACTTATTAAATGGCATAACGACAGGCTCCTTAATACCCCAAAAGTTATTTCAAATAAAATGACTTTGGGTCTAATATTTCAATAAATTTCTGAATAAACAAAAGCGTCATAGGGGCTTTTACCCATATACTCATTGATAGTAATAACTCACTTTACCAGTACATCATTCAAACACTTATAATGCTAAAAACAAATTTGTTTTAATTCACATTAGATATGTGTCTTCTACATTACGATTTTCAATCCATACTAGTTACACCCCTCGACAATGCTGCTCACCCACATTATGCACCACTGCTACTCCTAAGATGTTCCACTTCACTTCCTATCATTCGCAATTTGTCCACTAAATCTGTTTCGTTTTGGCCACTCATAAATCAGAGGCAGGATGTGGTAAACTCACTTTAGCTGAAATTCTGACGATGATATCATCGCCCTCATGCTAATTCTGGCCAATCCAGAACTAAGAAACTTATGTTCACTGCTATACCCAACAGAGAGCTGCCCACTTCCTCATATCCCCAATGCAAAAGGTTCGAATCTATGAAGTCTCCAGTTTCTTCTGACAGTTTTAAGACAATTACATTATTTAGGAGTTTGCATAAAATTTGCATTTATTGCCATTTCATTTGAGACGTTGACTAGTTGTCGCTGTTCTTTGTCTCCGGCAGATAGTTCCACGTACCCACGATTTGATTTCCGTCCTGCCTTTGTGCGGCAGCATTAGAAGGCTCACGTGGGATGGCGAGTGAGTGCGCTGGATAAAGCTGACTTGCTGGCATTTGCCTTGGTTCCAATGCGATGACATTAAGTCGAATTTTCATAAAATATTAACATCATCATGCGTAGATATTGCCCAATATTTGTGGTGACTCCATGAGCATATTGGGGCACATTGGTTTACGAACAAGGCACCAGGCAAACTACACAAATGTGCTGAGTGCGGAGGCTGTGGTGGCGCATAGTCACACATTAAAGCTGGCTGACGTTCTGACATCGAAGTTTGTAGTCATAAATTGTGTTGACATTAAAATAAATTTGTACGTCGATGTCAATGTGCGAACGATGTACAAATGATGGAATCGCTGAAAGAAATTTCCTTTTTTCTGGGGGTCTAGGCGTTGTATGTTGGGCTCCCCACACACACTCGATCAGAGTGACAGCATGAAATGATGACATTTGTCGTTGATGTCAATGACGCTGCCGAAGATAAGATGGGTTGGACCATTATGTCAATGTGATATTTTAATTTTGAACAATTAAAAAATCGCTCCTTTCAGGAATTATTGAGTGGCTCACATAGATCATGGCGTTGTTGTCGCCTGAATGTAGTTTGTACAAATGAAAGGCGGACTCATGGCTGTGTTATGGAATATTTTGGTAATTGGTTAAAATATAGCAAAGCATTTGGATAATCATATTTACAAAAAAGCAAATTCCGGTTAATAAAATAAACCATTTGTCGCTGTTTTGTAAATGACATTAAATGATTCAGGTCACCTCTAATTATGCAATATCGAGCAAAAGTTTTAGTAAAACATGATAGTATATATTTTTATAGATAAAAAAATCATGTTTCTGTTCCTAATATGCGAAAGTTGCAGGTTGAGATTGGACGTGGGTATCATTTCGCTAATCGTTATTCCACGTTACGCCATAGAGAATACGATGTCATTTAAAAATTAAATCATATTTATAAAAATTTGAATAACTTGCAACGCTCTTCTCTGAGTAACACTTACTAATTGTAGAAAGGACTGTATAGACAGTAGAAAGTAGCAGGGTACTTTTATTCCCGTACAGTTCTAGGTTATAACTACTGCAAAATCAAATTTTTATACAAATTTTTTCCATCCGCTCTAACAATGTATGACCGATCCCCAATATTTTAGCAAAAGTTACTCAAAGCATATCAAGTCTCTTTCTTCAACACTTAAGGTGGTCCCGATTTTTTTTATTTTAATTTTTTATCAAATCAACTCCAGCCGCTCCTAAAGTGCCTTCTTAAGGTGTAAAATGTATGACCGACTAGTATTTCCCTCCTGAAATTCTCCGTTAAAATTTTGTCATTTGATTAAAAATAATTAATTTTCGCATTTTATTCACAGCATATGATTTTATATCATAGTGTCTTAGTCAGAGGTCGAAAGAGATCGCTTTGACCTTGTGCACTGTCTCCAGTCAGTCATACCAAGCAGCGTCTGTGATTCCTCCACCTGGACCTGCACCTGGACCTTCCAACGTAGTCGGGGTCTCTTTCTTTTGAACCATCCTTCGAGGTCTTGATAGAATACCTTTCGCGCAGGAGTTTCCTCATCCATCCTCACGAAATTGCCTAGCCAACGTATAAGTTGCACTTTGATTCTCTTGCCCACATCGATGTCTTGGTATAACTAGTATAGCTTATGGTTCATCCGAATATTGAACTTGTAATATATTGTGAAACGTGACGTAACGCGACAAAAGTTACCTTATTGATTCGTTTTGATTTGATTTGATTTTAACTCAAAAATTAAAAAAAAAGTGGACTTGAGACGTTTTTGCAGGACAACGACCAGAGAACGGTTTGAGTGTCTTATTTTATACTTTGAGTGCAATCACAATGTTGTCAATTCACATAATTTCAATAAAACAATATATGACATGACATTGCGAAAAGTGAGTTTAACGAAAGCCATGCATTGCATGTCTTCTGTTTTTTTAGTAAGTAAAAAAAAATATTTTGTGATAAATTTGTATATTTTTGGTGTTTCTTTTATTCACTTGAACATTAAAAAAATGATAAAATCATATGGGCCGTTTTATTGGGACGGTTGTGACCATGTTACCCACATTGTTTACCCAAGGATGTAAAGACGTTTAGTAAGAGGTAGACACTGAAAATACTTGATTTCGGCTCGGAATGTCCATTAAAAGGCTACGACGGGTGTGACCTTAGAATTTTGAGCTTTTACGAAATTACGACTCAGGTTAACCCATTAGTGACGACTGTTACCATATGGTAACGTCGACAGCGTTAGATATTGCACGCAATAAAATAAACATAAGAATAAATGTCAAGAATTTTCTTTCTTGATTTTATCAAAGCATGCTCTGATCTTTCATTCTTGATTAACAGAAATGCGATCAGACGTCAGTAGCGAGTGTGGGGGATAATTTAAAATGGGTGTTTTTCACATGTGCGCAAAACAGCAATATGGAGGGATATAAAAAGTCACTCCATATTAAGAATATTTTTTGGTTGTTTAAAGACTGATATGTTAAAGACTTTTAGTTTTTGTTATATGAGAAGAATATGAAATGTCATAAAAACGTATTGCATGAATTATATTGTACTTTGTTCTTTTTATTTAACTGTTTTTAAGCTGTTACCATATGGTCACAGTCGACATAACACCAGTAAAAATGGATATTTTTCTGAAATTTTTCGTCTTACATTTTTATGTAAAATTCGTTTTTTAACTAATTTATATATAGTACTGACACAATCTTTAAAAAATTCCCACTATTTCGCTCTCGTCATTAAAGGGTTAAATAATGTAGAATTTTCCGTAGAAAGTCCACAGTTATTGTAATGTAGGTAATTGTTTAAATTGTTTTTGATTGTGTTAAATACTTACTAATAAATAATAAAAAAAAAACTTTTTAGAAAAATGACGGGTGTGACATCGGTACCGTGAAAAAACTCCCAAAAAAATGAAATAACTCCCAACAGAAAATTCAAAATTTTCCATGTAAATTGGGAATTGTTTCATTATGAAATAACTTCCAATGAATTGGGATTTATTTCATAATTTTTTGTTGGGTGTTATTTCATAATGAAAATACTCCCAATTACACTATGTCACAAAATTTCAAAAGTTTCTGTATCCGGGACATTTAATAATATATTTTTATGTAAAATTCCACGCTGAATTCAAATCTGTGGAAAGTAGAACAGTTTTTGAGATATGGTCAAATTTCCATTTTTAGTGTTTTGAAAAAAGGTAGGTCTACTAAAATGTCATTTTCTCTGGTTTTTGTTCACCGATGTCACCGAACTGTGACGAAAATAAAAGATAATAAAATTATATATTAAAAAAACGGTAGCTGATTAAAATCCAATCATAAATGACGAGTTATGGCACTTTAAAGTTTGACTTTTGTATAAATTTTAATGATTTTTCAAGTTTTCGCTGCCTTTAATTAAGTTTTTTTCCGTGTTTCCGTAAAATTTGCTCCGGTTTCAGACCGTTACATGAAAGAATAATATGTTACAAAAATTTGTTGCCCTTGGTCAACAAAATCGGTTGAAAAATAAACGCTACATTCACAATTAAGTACACAAACCTCTTCTTGAGAGTAGCAGTAATTGTTGTTTTGCTTGCTTTCCGAAAAATAACTACATTTTTTGTTAAACAAGTCAAATAGGAATATCTAAAAAAAAAATTGGGTTATTTCACCAAATGCTGCAAATGCGGAAGTATTTTTTATCCGATTTTGATGACCAAGGGCAAAAAATTTTTGTAACATATTATTCTATCATGCAATAGTTTGAAACCGGAGCAATTTTTACGGAAACTCGGAAACAAACTTAATTAAAGGCAGCGAAAACTTGAAAAATCATTAAAATTTTAACAAAAAATCAACTTTGAAGTGCCATAACTTCGTCATTTGTGATTAGATTTAAAACAACTATTGTTTTTTTCAGAAATAATTTTATTATCTTTTATTTTTGTCACAGTTCGGTGACATCGGTGAACAAAAACCAAAGAAAATAGCATTTTAGTAGACCTACCTTTTTTCAAAACACTAAAAATGGAAATTTGACCATATCTCAAAAACTCTTCTACTTTCCAAATATCTTAGAGCAGATTTGAATTCAGCATGAAATTTTACATAAGGATCAACTATTTAGAAGCCGGGATCAAAAATTTGTTGCATTGTGTTATTGTAACCCCCAACATAATTATGTTAGGAGTTATTTCATTTTTCGACAGTAGTAAGAAGTTATTTCATTCCTCTTGGAACTTATTTCATTTCGAGAAGCAAAACTGTCGTTGGGATTTGTTTCATTTCGTTAGGAGTTTTTTCATTGTACAGAAAAAACGCATTTATGTAAATTTTTATATTTGTATAAGGGATACTAAAAACAATTGTAGTTGTACCGCTTGGATGCTTTAAACAGCTAGTTTTGATGCATATTTAAGGCTCGTATCTGTACTGTTTTTCGCAGTACAGTACTGTTTTTCGACATCAAAAACTGCGTACTACTTTTCTCCCTCAAAGTACTGTTTTTCGATACAGAATAGAAATATAAACGGCGAACAGCGAATTCAAGCAATAATATTGTTTACTTCAAAAATAAGTTCGAAGAAACACTAAACATGCGTCAAGAGGATGATTTGTTATCCCCAGCTGTAGTAGCAGAAAAGCAAAAACTTATTGACAATGGATACAATACGATTGAGATGGCTGCTTTACGCACTGATTTTTTCGGTAATTTTGCCTAATTTGATTTAAATGCTTTTATACTAATGGAATGAAGTCGAAGCCGTTATGAACAAGTTAAGGGAATACAATTTGTACAATGCCAATGAATATGCTGTATATTTGCACACCCAATTGAGATATATCAAAAACGAGCGACAAAATTATGCAATGGAGAGAATGCAATGTTTCGAATGTGGATCGGTGAGTGGAGATATTTATTCATCTCAATAACGCTGATTGCGAATTCAAAGAAATGGCTACGATCGTTGAAAATATTTTATGTTTGTCAGGAACTTTAGCAGCATTGGAGCGAATCTTCTCTGCAGTGAACAAAACTTGGACGTCAGACTAAACCCGATTAGATGTGCAAACATTGAAGGCAATTCTGACCGTCTTATGTTATACGAAGTACAAATGAGTTGATTTCTACAATTCACCCAAAACGAAGCCGGCATCGCTTATTCAAATAGCTTCAAACGACAAATCCTAAACAACCACAAAAGTTGATTCTGGAAATGATTGTTAATTTTTTTTACATATTGAAGAAAATATATATGCTTTGTAAATATGTACTGCGAAAAGTACTGTTTTTCCAAATCGATGTACTGCTTCTTTTAAAAAAATTTCAGTGAAATGTACTGTTTTTGTCCAAAAAAAATATACGAGCGTTATGCATATTGGATGTTATGAAAAGTATGGCGGCGCGCTTTGTCCCTTCCGTTTCTCTTCTCTAGTTAATATTAATATAAATATGAATTTCTTTTATCTCTTTAAATAGATTTTCCCAATATTCTTCGTTTTGACAAATAAAAAGTCAACAAAATGTTATGCACATTTGTTCAGTTACATTAATTCCGAAGTTTTAAACTTAAATGGTGCGACCTTCATAGCAGACTTTGTATATATTTTTGGACATACTTATAAAATATTATAAATTATATGAATTTGATTTTTTATTTTGTACATAACAAATATTATGTTTATGTTTGTGTACATACTTTTGACATATTATAACTAATAAGAATTTAAATTTTTTATTTTGAGTACCGGCGTACGAAATATTATAAATAATAAAAATTTTATAATTGGAAGTTTTTTCATTTTGATTGGGACTTATTTCATTGAGAATTATTTCTCAATTGCGTATTAGGAGTTAGTTAATTTTTTTAGAAATGAAAATTTATTTTTATACTTATCTCCCAATTATTGGGACTTATTTAATTTCTCTCCTTGGGGGTTATTTCATTTTTTACAGTTGGGGTTTAATTAATTTTTATTGGGACTTGTTTCATTGGGACTTATTTCATTTGGGAGTTATTTCACGGTACCTGTGACATCATCTTACGACGGGTGTGACCAAGTAAAAAACACTAAAAGTTTGCTAAAATTGATGTTTTTATTGAGTTAAATTATATATCAAACATAAAGGAAAACATATAAGAAAATATTAAGACATATTTTATTATACTTCATTGAATTGCAAGCGAGCATGTTTTACGGAAATTTTTAAAATTCAGATAACTATGTAGCATTTTTTGAATATTTTAAATTGGTTTAACGCCTTTCCACCTTTCGTTTTAAAGTCAACTGCTCTGCACAACGTCGTCTTCGGATGCGTAAAATACGACAACGTTACTTAATTTCTTTTTTTTTTTTTCTAAAATAGATATTTGTAACAGTCCAGGGGAGTTTTCTAAATATATTCTCGAGCTTAAATCGCTGTACATTACAGGAAATTGCGAAATAAGTCCATATGGCTTTATTACCACAGGAGGTGTGAAATAAAGCCATATTAAATTTCCGATCTTTACCATTGAAAAATTTAATGAAAGTAATGAAATAGCTTGAGGAAGTGGGTTGGGCGGACGAATTAAAACGCTGTCTCTTTTAGATTTACAGCAAACGGCACCTACTTGTTTATCGACCAATGCGAACGTCACTGTTACTACTACACATGCCGATTGACTCGACACTTATACTGCGAAGTTGCTGTCGACAACATCGACCGGCCATCAATGAAAAAAAAATTGTAAATGAAAAATTGTACCAAATTGTACTAATTGGCACAGTAAATTGTACTTCTTGGTGCCATAAATTGTAGTTTTAATACTAAGAACTGTTCTTTATGGTACAATAAATTGAACTTTTTAGTGCAATAACATGTACTTTTAGTAAGGGTTTGGTCAAAGGTCACGCCAAAGTTGGTTTCAACAGGCAGTTATATTTGCATGTATGACTGTTAATTAACTTTCGGTATTTTAACCGGTATTAATTTAAGAGAAAATAAAATGAAAATTATTTGCACAAGGAAACACGTAAAATGCTATCAAATTTTATTTTTTCAAATAAGAACACAAAACCCTCCATTGGCGTTGTTGATTGATTTTATGGTTTTTGATGCTTACATCCTCACACACCACTTCACTCTATGTGATTTAAATTAAAATACAGGCGACGCCCAATTTAACGCCCTCTTGATTGTCAGGCAAGTTCGTTATACAAGTTGATTCAGGAAGTACCGGACAAATTTTTCCAGCGTATTCCTTGGCTCATTTCTTGAAGAAAAGTTCACTAGGATCATGTCCGAAAATGAAAGGGTGCGAAATGGCATTGGGTTCAAAATTTTCAAATTGGCGGTCGGAGGGTAGTAGGGTAAAGTTGCTAACTTCTGAGCTAGTGGACAGATTTTTTTTGTTTAGAAAAAAGTCAAATCGCCAAGATACAGAGCTTTCCGAAAAAAAAAATTAAATAACCTCAATTTGCTCAGCCAGATGGCAGGTAACTTATGTTTTTTTTCTATTAAAAGCTAGTAATACCTCTTACTTTTCCAAAAATACCGAAGGTCTTAACGTTCCAAAGTTATGACCATTTGACTGAAATCTAAAACAGGTTAATTAAGAAAGACAAACAAATGTGAGCCGCTATTTCGATTCCAAAAAAAAATTTTGAATTTCAGTCAAATGGTTCCAAAGTTATAGGAACGGTAAGACCTTTGGTATACTTTCGTTTTGATATTTTTAGAAAGGTCTCTTAAAGACCTTTTCAACAAGCCCAAAAACACCACTGGCTCAGAAGTTAGCAACTTTACCTTACTACCCTCCGACCACCATTCCGATAATTTTGAACCCGCTGCCATTTCGCACCCTTGCATTTTCAGACATGGTCCTAGTGGACTATTCTTCAATAAAATGAGCCAAGGAATACGCTGGAAAAATTTGTCCGGTACTTCCTGAATCACACTGTATAGAGTAGTTTAAAAAATCGCGTTAAAACTTACAAATCAAGAATTTATTTGGTAAAAACAAAACATTAAAAACATAACATTACTTTTTATCATATTTGTGATTAAAAAAGTATGACTATTTGACGCTAGTTATAAAAAATTTGTATTATTAATGTTTGTTTATTCAAATATTTTTTTTACATAATTTTTTTGTTTTTTTTTATTTAAAGTGGTAGTAATCGAAGTTGCAAAGGTTTCAAAAATCAGATTTTCATATATTTTCAAGCAAAAAAATATTCAATATTAACGCAAAACGAAGTTTTAATCCGAAGGTACAGATATGTGTACCAAAAAAACTTTTCATTTTGAAAAATCAGAATAAATAAAAAACCTATTTTTCTACACGTTTACCCAGCTAATTTACGATAGAAAACTACAAAAAGTATAAACGTAACTGAAGAATTAAATTTGTTTAAATTGTTACAATGTTAGCCAAATCATACTAAAATCGAGTGTTCACTTGACATGAAGAATCGGGCTTCGCCTGTACTATATAAAATATCATGCATCGCATAAACTACGCATTACACTACCAAATCGCCTGTTCCTCATTTTATCACTTTCACTACTCTTAATTTCTCATTTGCTTTGTTGGAACTTTTCAGAGTCTCATTACTTTGACAAGGACTTTCGACTTTTCATGTCAATTCCTTGTTTTTTTCTTTGGAATTCATCGTTTCTCCTTCCAAACAACGTAGTGTGTATTTCTTGTGATTTTCCTCTAAACTCTTTGACTGTCATTTGACAGCAAACAAGCAAATAGGATTTTCTTTATTCTTTGTTTCCTTCACATTCCTTCTCTGTGTGCAGTTTTTTCTATACATTCCGATTTGAGTATTGTACTGTACTCACACAACATCTCATAAGTAAATATCATGTCAACATCAACGTCATCAACATCATCATCACTGCTCATCTTCCTTAGCAGGAGCATCAGCACCGGCACAGTGTCACGATGAGTAGACACTTGAATGCGGAACATCTTTTGCTTGCAGATGGAGTCATTGTAGCGTGCCAAAACATTTTAGACAGCATCCATCGTCAAAGGTGTTTGAGTTTGCTTTTTTCTTTGCTCCTTTTCCATTTCAGTTCGTAGCGAATTCTTACGCAAAATTTTCTTCTTCATGTCAAGTGGATCACTGAACAAAGTCGCAAAGTCCTTCGGTATTAGTTGGGAGTGCAGAACAATTGTCCTTTCATTGTCGAGAGAAGATAAACTTGGTATGAATTCACATGCGGATGATGGTTATTTCATTTCAAAGTAATTTGAAAGACAATTGACAGCACATGAATGGATTACACTCACGAGTGCCGGTACTTATCGAATGTATGATGAAAATCCATGATAAAGTTGTAAAAACGAATTCTTATTATGTAAGCGATTTTAATTAAATATCAAAGAGGCTTTGGTGAAGTGATGCATCACACTATTAATGAATTACATATTTTAAGTCGGATACTGAAAATGTCCGCTTTAAAAAGTCTACTTTACCAATATATTACTCTCGAGAACTTATACTTATATAAAAGAGGGCATGTAGCAGGAATGCTCAAAAAATCAGGAACGACTGGTGTGCATGGCAATTCGATCGTGTTCTGCGATTGGAATTGGATAAAAAATTAAGGCGCCACACCTTTTGTCTTGTATACTGATCTTCATAATTACGATTGTAAATAAAATACCATTTTCATACAAATTACATTATCGATTACTAATTGTTCATAATCGATCGATTATCTCCAGATAACAATCAGTGAATAGAAACTTTCACTATTCATCGAAGCATTTTATAAACAAAGTAAATAAAATAACTCATGTGTTTATGCGTAAACGTTAATTACACTTACAAATTTGCCCAATAGCATATTCAAAATGAGATTCTCATTTAAACCAAACCAGACCTCGACATACGAGTACGTACACCGGCGCTGGGACAGATAGACAGTCGGACGGATGGATGGATATTTGAACAGACCTAGGGACAAATGCGATAATTTACATGTGGCTGTAAATCATATTGTCTGGTCGGATGTTTCGACAGGTAAACACTCACAACAATAAATGATGTGTTTAGCCATATAAGCATCTCTCTCTCTTCGACTTGCAGACACAATGTGGCAACTTGTGGCGGCAACCGTTGATTGCAGTGGATATTTGAATATCGATACCTCCATCTGGGAAAAGTGCCACCGCCACCGCACGACCAGACAAAGATGATTAAGTGAGGAGAATTGAATAGAAAAGAAAACAATAATAACGAGGAAAACAAACAAATTCAGAAACGAAATGAAACATCAATGCCGCACCTCTCGATTGTAATGCGGTCGCGGTAACAATGATCGATTGCTTTTCATAAGTAAAATGTGTTAAATTTACCACCAACTGTGTAAAGTGAATTAGTTGGTCTGCCTTTGGACGCATTTTCGAGTTGGTTCTACTCCAATGGCATTTTCGAAATTAAACGAAGAACATCTCCCAACTGGCACGCACATGCGATTAGGGTTACCATCGTGATGCGTATCAGTAAGATGTCCATACAAGTAGATAATACTGAATTAGTACAGATAATATTTATTAAGTTTTCATTTTAGTTTTGCGACAACTACATATTTGAAGTATTTGTAACTTTCGATACGACTTGATATTCTTAATGAGGTAATACACAATTTTTCGATAACTAACAATTAATTAAAAAAGTTTCGTATCTATTCAGGATACAATATGTAATTAACTAACTAGAAATAAATAAGTTCGAAAATGTTTAAGCGAATCAGTTCCGTAAATCTCAACAACAATTAAAAGAAAACATTTATATCATATCATATTAACTTTTTTTATATTGAAATAACATAAATAAAACCAATTTAGACGTCGGAATCTTTTCATGGAATCTAAACGAAAAATCTGCGACATATATTTATTCGGTCTGATTGTATGAACATTATTTCAAACTCAAGACCAGTGTTTTCTGAAAGAAGTTCAAAGCAGAATGATATTCTAATAATGCCCTGGTAGGCTGTACAGCTGTTTCGGATTAAACCACGAATTCTCATCAGCAGACTTTGGTATAATGATTGCAAAATGTTTATCAAGTCTTATACACCAGAATTAACAAAGAAATGAGAATTCTTTCTTGAGTGCATAGACTCGAAAAACTTCACAACCACTCACTATGAGAAACCATTTGCTAAACTTCTTCTTTCAAAAAACACTGGTTTGAGCTTGAAATAAATTATAAATCAATGATAATTGATTAGTATTTTGGCCGTGACTATGCCTCAGGTAGTCTATTCCAATTTTCCATCAGTTTTACAGACACCACCATCGGTGCCTCACACAGAATACAGGTAATGTTGACCTCTAAGTCTTGAATCGTACCTACATTATAGACGAAGACAGTTGACTTTACATAACCTCACAAAATAAAATAGAGATATGTGATATGGATACAATATCACATCAATATAAATTTATTGTATCTCGAGATGTGTGTACCGTAGCACTATCTAGCTGGAACCAAATGTCGCCGACAACAGGGGGCTTAAATTTTAGCCAACAACAAATCGGTCTGCGTATACCATCGAATCGATTGGACACGGTTTCTGCTAAAGCCTCACCACGGACTGGATGTGGTCTAATTGGCCGCATATCACTGAGACTTAAATTTTGCGATAAGTATTGGGTCAGCCCCCACCCTGGTATGATTGTTAGAAGACCCGCCTATCATACGGGTGACCCGGAATCGAGCCTTGTCACATTTCTTTGCTCGACGTTGTTATAAGCGCTTACTTCAGAGTAGTCGAGTTATCGAAATTGTCGTTGAAAGGTAATATTTATACCTTATAAATAAAACCAAAAAAGTCAAAAAATTGAAATTTTGCAAAGATTAAAAAGAAAAAAGCATTAATGTTTTTTAAAAGCGATAAATAAATGATTTCAAATTAATTAGGGTGCCTGGCTGAAATAATTGTTTTATAAGTTTATATTGCCACTTGTAGAAAACCTTAAAAAAAAAAAATATTTAAATAAACTAAATTAAATTAAACGTATACCTATAATTGTAGAATTAACTTATGTTTGAAATTGTAGAATAAGCTTATGCCTACAGTAGTACAATAAACGTATGTCTTTGAATGTAGAATAAGCTTATGCCTACAATTGTAGAATAAGCTTATGCTTGCAAATAAGAATTTTACAATCTATTTTATTTTTTTATTTATAAATTCATGTTTTTAAAATTAATTAATGTTAAAAAATAGTTGAAAGAAAATACATAACTGGAAAAAAATTCACAAATTAAAAATTTTAAAACAATTAAATGGAGTAATAATGTCAATAAATCCAACGTGATCGTACCCAAATTCTTTATTTAGAAATGCTTTAACAGGATAAAGTTTTTGAGATAAAAAATTGAAAGTCTAGCCACACCCCATCTGGTACCTCTTATACCCATCTGGTACCGCCCACTTTAGAAATCGATTAATATTATCAATACACCCAACGCCATCGTGCAAAAATTCTGTATTAAGTAAAAGTATAACATGTCAAAGTTTTGGAGAAATGGTCTGGAAGTCTAGACACGCCCCTTCTGGTACCTCCCATACAAATGTACCATTCCGCCCACTTTAGAAATCAAGTAATAATATTAGTATAATAGAAAATTTTTTGTTGTACTGAGGGTGATGGTATATGTAAGTCGGGTTGCCCGACTGAAACTTTCTTACTGGTTTAGCTTTTTATTAGTATGACGAATTGTTAATACTTTTTGAATACTACTGACCAAGAGAGGATTTTGTTTCTCCTAATATCAATATAAAAGTTATATAAATTCCAATTTAACTGCTCAGGTAGTTTAAGTTGTGCTTACCTGTATGCAATAAACTAGTTTTTGTCCAACATTCAAATTTACCACAATATTGAAAAAAAGGAATCTATTCTTTTAAGTCAGTTAGCTAATTTTTATAAAAAATTCTCATTTTGTTGAGAGAGTCTGATGCATAAGACTTGATGAACAATTTGCAATTATTAAATATAATTATATGGACTGCTGGCATTATAAGAATATCATTCTGATATAACTTCTTTCAAAAAACCTTGTCTTGAGCTTGAAATAAATTCAATAAGTCAATGTTCTAAATACAGAACAATTTTACTCCTAGTGAGGAATTTTTATATATCTTAACAATCAATACTCTTACTCCGTTTTAGTAAGTTTTGGTATTTTCATTGCTCCATTTGTTGTAAAATGTGGTAAAAGTGTTCTAAAATCCAAAGTCATGTAAACTAAAAAATAGTTGAAAGAAAATACATAACTGGAAAAAAATTCACAAATTAAAAATTTTAAAACAATTAAATGGAGTAATAATGTCAATAAATCCAACGTGATCGTACCCAAATTCTTTATTTAGAAATGCTTTAACAGGATAAAGTTTTTGAGATAAAAAATTGAAAGTCTAGCCACACCCCATCTGGTACCTCTTATACCCATCTGGTACCGCCCACTTTAGAAATCGATTAATATTATCAATACACCCAACGCCATCGTGCAAAAATTCTGTATTAAGTAAAAGTATAACATGTCAAAGTTTTGGAGAAATGGTCTGGAAGTCTAGACACGCCCCTTCTGGTACCTCCCATACAAATGTACCATTCCGCCCACTTTAGAAATCAAGTAATAATATTAGTATAATAGAAAATTTTTTGTTGTACTGAGGGTGATGGTATATGTAAGTCGGGTTGCCCGACTGAAACTTTCTTACTGGTTTAGCTTTTTATTAGTATGACGAATTGTTAATACTTTTTGAATACTACTGACCAAGAGAGGATTTTGTTTCTCCTAATATCAATATAAAAGTTATATAAATTCCAATTTAACTGCTCAGGTAGTTTAAGTTGTGCTTACCTGTATGCAATAAACTAGTTTTTGTCCAACATTCAAATTTACCACAATATTGAAAAAAAGGAATCTATTCTTTTAAGTCAGTTAGCTAATTTTTATAAAAAATTCTCATTTTGTTGAGAGAGTCTGATGCATAAGACTTGATGAACAATTTGCAATTATTAAATATAATTATATGGACTGCTGGCATTATAAGAATATCATTCTGATATAACTTCTTTCAAAAAACCTTGTCTTGAGCTTGAAATAAATTCAATAAGTCAATGTTCTAAATACAGAACAATTTTACTCCTAGTGAGGAATTTTTATATATCTTAACAATCAATACTCTTACTCCGTTTTAGTAAGTTTTGGTATTTTCATTGCTCCATTTGTTGTAAAATGTGGTAAAAGTGTTCTAAAATCCAAAGTCATGTAAACTAAAATTATGTTTATTTTAACTTAATATGGGTTAAAACTGAATTGGAAATTGATAATATTTTACATTATTAATTACAGGCAAGGTGGAAGTAGGCGGTGCCACGCCCCCTTTTCAAAAATCGCTCTGACTGCTTTTCTAATAGACCGATTGATACGAAAATTTTAACAAGTGGTACTGTTGACCTGTAGATAGTTTCTGGCTACATTTGGTTGTGATTCGATAAAGAGGCGTGGCATACAACTTGAAAATTAAAAGGGCTATATCTCATGAACTATCAGAGTAATGAGGATGAGATTTGGTACATATGTATGTTGTTGGAGCAGCATGAATTACAGTAATGGTGGAAGTGGGCTGTGCCACACCTCTTTTAAAATAATCAGTTATAACCGCCATAGTAATAGTTTGATCGTCCTCAAAATTATTTTTTTTTCGCAAAAATCGTATATCAATTTCGGAATCTACGATGAATTGCTAAAAAATTTCACCAATAATTTTTGTGCCTACAATCACTTCCTAACTTGCGCTGGGAAGCATGAAGGTTTCAGATTGAGATTTTTTTTTTTTGGTTTTACATGAGCGCAAACCGAAAACTTCAGATATATATTTTTTGAGACCTTCTGCGTAATTCTGACTTCCTAACAAACTAAATGAGGTATTACAGAAGCAAACCTATGTATTGGTTAAAAAGTTATGGCGCAGAATATTGGACGGGATTCCAAACAATGTCAAAAATATACCATTCTCTTCGTCTTGGTCTCCAAGCATCGGAATTATAAGTCAAAATTAGAGCCGGGGCCCATCGGTGTGAAGTTTTCGATAATTGCTCATACACTAAAGAGCCGTTCTCAGCAACTAGGACTCTGCAAATGCTGAGGAAAGATCTTGACCTCTATATAAAATTCTTGACATCTATATAAAATTCAACTGGTGGAAGAACCAGTGGATCATCAATTGATTTTGTTATTTCTCATATCATTGCAAATCATTGGGGAAAGAAATGGTTCCAACACGACGGCGTAACATGCCATACAGCGCCAAACGTTTGGTGACGGAATTGTCTCAAAAAATGGTAAAACGAGATCAATACAAAGATAGTATTCGGGAATATTCTTGATCCGTGGGAGAATCCGTCATGAATCTTCAAACGAAATTTTCACTTGCGGTCAATAGGCGGAGAAGCCATAACAAAAGTGCTTTTACGCCTTAAGAGGTAGTTAGTATACAGACGGTTCCCGCTACTACAGGTAAAAATAAAAATTTAATTTTGATTTATTTGTAAAAGAAGTGGGGTTTTGCCCCACATACAGAAAAAAATTAATCTACATGTCGGCACTATTGATATGACTATCGTTATGGAGGCTATGATATGTAGATATTAAAACAATAAATCTTAATTGGTTAACTTCCATGTTAAGGAGTTACTTAAAATTAGTTACATAAGGTAATAAACTCAACATATTGTTGTCGAGCATAAATACCGTCTTCAAAGTACTTTATAGTACTTCAAATATATTACAAGTTAATATGCAATAGCGAAGCATTGCCGGGCCCACTAGTATTTTATAAAATCTAAAGTTGATCATCTGCGGCATTTTTGTAAAGAGATAGTTGAATTCATGTTGGTATAACTTTTGAACACGCCATAGGATTGAGACGATAATGGTTTCATTCTCTTTAGTAATGAAGGATACATATAAATGGCTGTTGTGGGTCAAAGACATTCAAATTTATAAAGGTCATTCGTCTTGAATATCCTGGAAAACAATCTTTTGATTATCCTCATTTTAATTTTAAATATTGCGATTACTTTTTTTTACAAATTTCAAGATGGGTTCTCCATGGGTTGAGAAAATATTAGCTTTTGACAGTGCATTTATCACATTAATTTGGAGAACTAGAACCGATTGTTTAACTGCTAGATCGCTGTGGCTCGAATATAGCAAATCCCGATCGGGAAGCATGGTTGGCCTGTGAGGGAGTGATTTAAGACTGTCCTGTGGAATTCTAACTGGCCACCAAACTGCCAACCAGTCACCTGAAAGGCAAATGGGATAGGTCCATACCGGATTACTGCCGTTTATGTGAGGACGAGAAGGAGTCCGAGACGATGTAATATCTTCTTTGTAGCGGTCCCGCTCTAGCCTCTAGGAGGTTATGGTAACACTATCAAATTTTGAGTTGTAACAAATCAAATGAGTACAGTAGTGCTACCGCTGATAATTATCCACGTTTCCCTTTATGAGTTTACACAGAACGCATGTCTAATAATAAGAAATACATATTTGATTAATAAATTTAAATTTTTCATTTCGCATCCATTCGATTTTTTTGCTTTCCTGAAAATATAGGCTATGGGAGATAAGCGGTTGCTTGTAAAACCACAGATATACCTCAATGGCAAATAGTTATTTTATTTCATTACATTCCTGTTAAATGATCTTAAATATAATTATTTATCGGTCAGAACATGGGTGCAATACTTATATATTCCTCAACTTGTAGCTAAAATTGTTAGCACAATATTTTAACAACTTTTTTAAAAAATATAAACACACCACTCTTCCCAGCTAACCAAATGATCCGACTTTGGCTGATATCCGACAAGTCTGCACATTGTCTGTTCTCTTAAGAAAATTCTTACCGACATCGTTTCGAATTCTTATCGACATGGCTGGGAATTGTTTATTTTGCTTGTGCAGAAGTTTCTTTGAGATTTCTTTACGATTTCGGAGCTTAATGTCTGGGGGATATTTCAATTTCTTGCGTACAGAAATGTCTGCACGAAATCGGTAAGATTTCTTAACGAAAGTCTGAGGGAATTTTGTTATTGCTTTTTGATTTCTGAAAACACAACTACAGTTTATTTGTTTATTTTGCTTTACCGACTGTCTGAAGGAATTTTGTCTCTGCTTGTGCGCAGTCTGAGGGAATTTTGTCTCTGCTTGTGCGCAGGCTGAGGGAATTTTATCTCTACTTGTGCGATGTGACACAAGTACCGTAATTTGATTTATTTGTTTATGATTCTTTAGTGTTCTTTGTTTTTAACAGTGTCAACAGTGAATTGAAGTAATAAACACGTTTGTAAGGTGAATATAAGAAAGTGAAAGTGGTAAAACAATAGGTAAAAAAACGGTGAAATAAAATAAATGAAATTTATTGTTAACATATATTAGACTTTTTTATAATTTTATTACAGATTTCTGTCATGATATGACGGCAAATATATCGGACTTTTCTAAGATTTTATAACAGATTTCTGTCAGATTTCTGCACGATACGTCGGGAAAACTTTCAGAATTTTCTACGATTTTATAACAGATGTCTGTCAGATATCGGGACGAAATGTCGGGAAAACTCTCAGAATTTTCTGCGATTCTATAACAGATTTCTGATATAGGATATTATAATAGATTTCTGCCAGATATCTGCACGATATGTCGGCAAATATATCAGACTTTTCTAGGATTTTATAATAGATTTCTGCACGATACGTCGGGAAAACTTTCAGAATTTTCTACGATTTTATAACAGATGTCTGTCAGATATCGGGACGAAATGTCGGGAAAACTCTCAGAATTTTCTGCGATTCTATAACAGATTTCTGTCAGATATCGGCTCGACATGTCGGTAAAATTTTCAGAATTTCCCAAGGATTTTACTTCAGAATTCGATAAGATATCTGAAAGATTTGTCGGCAAAAACAAGCGAATTTCCCCCGACGAATCTTGCAGATATCGTGTCAACCCTCCCATACGTTTTTCGGCACGAAATCTTACGGAAATCTTTACCGAAATCGGGTTCTTTTGCCGAAATTCGTAACGAAATCTTAACGATTTCGGGACATTTGGTTTGCTGGGTTATTACATGTTCTTCTTCTTTAATGGCAGCAACAACAGAAATTTATCTATCAGTAGCCGCACGTAGAAAAGCATTACAAGCGCTCCGGTTCGTCACACCAAGCTTAGAACACAGCTCTTTCACCTGGGCCATCCATCGGATATTATATGTACAATTCACAAAATATCCTTTTTTTTCAATATTTCTGCCAATGTATATCTTTGCGCTGCGCCTCCTTGTCATAGTAAAAGGTTTTCTGTGGTAACCCTTGTAAAACATTAGTAAATCGTTTATTAATTAATACCTTTTTATTTCTACAAATAAAGGGGAGAGTTTGCCTCTCTGTCGATTTGAGGGAAAAAGGAAAGTAACTTGTTTGTTACAAAATTAATATTTCACTCATTTATTATGAGAATCTTCTGAAGGCACCGAAAATTTGTCTGTAAGAAGTTGGTTGTCCGTCCCATCTCAGGCGGAAGGGAATGCCACATTGTGGCACTTTTGTCTCGTTAATGTTGTTGTAGCTGATAATATTAACAACAGTGTCATGAATTACTAAACTGTCTTCTGTATCAGTTTAATGACGGACCTGATTATCGGGAGGCAAAACACGCTCGCCTCGTTGGTTCCAGCGACCGTTTACATTCATATTTCTGTCTTTAATTATGAAATGCGTAGGTTTCATGTTGAGCATCTTGTTATCTGAAATGGATAATTAACTGTTAAATGACAATGTTGGTTAAGATATCCACATCTGCGATTCGTTTCATATTTCGATATATCTGTCTATCTGTTGATAGACAAAGGAAGCTTATGATAAATGTGTGTATTTAAATGAAAATTTTCATATATTACAAACGGTTTAAGGGGATACAATTGATTTTTTTTTAGATTATGTGTTCGATAGCTGTGCGGCATGGAAATATTTGAATATGTAACTTGGCTGAATGGTTTTGTAGACAGACTCAGCGATTTCCTTGTACTAGCGATTGAAATGTTTCCATCAGAGTTTAATGCTGGGACTCCTTCAAATAGTCGCATGGGATATTTGTAGAGTCAATTGCTTTCAAATAACACATGATGGTGCATTGGTATATATACTAGGGTGATTGACCCGGTTTTTATTAACCTGTTAAAACCTTTTTTGTTAGCTTAGTCGAATTCGGTCGAAACCGGATTTTTACCAGTTTCAAAATACGGAAAAAAAAACATTTAAAAATATATTTAAATATTTTGGAGTCCTTTTTTGTATTTAGACAAATGTAATAAGTGATCTCTAAAATTTTTTATTGCTTTATTGACAATATCGTCGGTATCCTGCAAAAAGGTCTTAAGTTTACTTTTAGTGTTTCTGAGTTATTGATGATTTAAAGTTTATGGCTGACTAAGTTTTGATGCAATAACTACAAAACTATTTTAAATAGACAATGGATTTCTATATAGGGAATAGACTATGACTTTTGGGACACTTTTGCATCATAAAGTCCTTTTTTGTAGGATACTGACGATATGTCCTAAAAGTTTATAAAAACAAAAGAAATAAAATCGATATATTCCTATGCAGTTTAACTATGTGTGTAGATTTTAAAAGTATTAAGGCGTTATTGTTTTTTTAGTTTTAAGAATACATGTATGTATATTCTGTTTATTATACTTGTCTAAAATTGCATTTAGCATAATTTATTTTAAGAAAAGGAATTATTTTGAATTTTCAACAATAATTATAAATTGTGAATTATATTTATTATACTTATCGTTATCAACAAATATCGATATGTTCCAAAATATCGATAGATAGAAACTAGAACTAAGCTACCTTTAATGTTATTCAAAATATGAATACATAGTTAGTCTCGCAGCAAAAGTCAAAAGGTGAGCATCAGCCCTTCTCCCGCTTAATAAACTCTATAAACTTCTCTAACCGGCATAAATCTTTGTGATTTTTCTTTCTTCCGCTAAAGTTATTCTCCATAATTTTTCATTGGGAGAAATTACTCGAGGAATACAGTTTAAATTCACTGTTATTAGATTTGTAAATTTAGTTTCCCCGCTCTGCACCCAGGCTAATATGAAACCCCCGCATACAGTCCACTCCGCTCACAATTTAAGACTTGTATCACTAACACTTGTTCAATATAATTCATACGATCCTTTTTGTTTTGTTATATTTTCCATGATTTTATTTTTGTTTAAATAACTTTATTTTGCTAAATAAAACTATTTGTTTTATCTTATTTCTAGGCGTTTTAATGTTTTAAGATAAACCGACTAACCGGTTATTATTGTGTAACCGTAACCGGTTTATTTTAAATTGCAATTTTTTGAAGAAACCGAAAAAACTCGAAGAATCGATCACCCTAATATTATATATACATCAATATGTCTGTAAGTGCAAACCCCAAATATGACAACCAATATTTCAATAAAATTACGTCCGGAGTATGCACTCGCATATGTTAACTTCCATTTGAGACCCCCTACACACGGCTCTATCAAGTTGCAATATTTTATATAAGATGCATAATTTCTTTCCTAATTTTCAAATGTTTACTTGGTAATTAAGATTTGCATATACACAATATAGTGTTAATAACTCTTTATTTAAAATATATTCAATATTTTTTTTTTTTTAATTTAATCAAATTTACTGAAAAAATAATCCTGGTTAGTTACATCCAGAAATATGTTCAAACCCACATCAAGTGAATAGAGCATCTTCAGAGATGTGATTGCCGAAACCCTTTCCACATCGACAGAATATTTCTTCTTGTGTCCCGCACAAATCGTCACAAGCTGCTTGTTAGTTTAGTTAGCTATTGAATGGAGGTCTCTCGATGTATGTATGTAGTTTTGTGGTGAAATCTCATGCCACAAGCACAAATCCTTCAAATAATGATGATTATTGCAATTCCATAGCTGCGGTTGTCTACTTTTTCATCTTATTGTCGAATTCGATGGTTTCGCTTGAAACATCAAATCATTTCAGAAGTGTGTCATCATCATTTTCTTATTCGAGTTCAAGGAATATTTTTGTCAAATGTTATGCGCATCACGAGAAAATGTCATGTAATGGATTTATGTGATAGCAGTTTGAAAGGGATTTGTAAAAAAATGCGCATTCATAGTATTAAATCTCCAGTATATTATTATATTTTAAATCGGCCATGAAACTAATTTTTAAATTGTCATTTATTTATGCTTCAAATCACAATATGTGAAAAATTAGCCACTGAAGTTTGTAAATGTGATTCTATATCTTCTAATGGCATATTTTGAATTATAAAGAAATTGTGAGTAGTCTTATTATTTATTCATTTTGTAATTTTTTCATATTAGCCCATAGGCTTTAAATTATAGAAAAATAAATAAATTGAAACTAAAAACACAAGATAAATCACAAAATTGTAAATATTGAAGAAATGGTATTTTTATTCCTGCAGGACTGGATTAACTGTTCGACATATAATATACAAGGCCCTATTTAATCTTACTTTTACCCCAATTTATTGAAACTAGAAGTAATTTTAGCAGGATTACCTACTTTGCGCAAGTTTCGGAAGTGATAGATACAAAAAATTATACTTTTTTCCCATGGAGCTCGGAAAATAGTTGTCATGTATTTGTTAAATCAAGTGCACAATATTCCGGTCGGACATATTTAAATATCCGCAAAAAAATCGTCCATACATTTCGCTGCCGACCTAATAAACATGTTATAAAACATAAATATATCGTTAACTAGTACTCAGTATACGACAACAACACATTAAGTTTATCATCTCATAAACATTTCAAATTGCACTATAGGTCAAATGGCCAATTTTGCCGTGCGAAATTCAAATTTTAGAGAAAAGCTTTTGAATTTTATTTTGATGCCATTACGTTAAAAATACTCCAAACCAATAGGATCTGAATATTTTTTTTGTTTAAAAACTAATTTGGGCTGGCAACACTCTGCCAAAGTCACTGTATTGTAAGGTGCCTAAAACTCGCTCGCGCAGATGTCTTCTTTTAAATTGCTAAATGTGGACATTAGGGAACAATTAATAGAAAGTAAACAATGTAAAACCATAAAATAATGAAGTATAATGTTTTCATTTAAAGAACGGAAAACCAGTACAGAAATTTCAGTCAGATAAACTGACTGATAAATACCATCACCCACTATAAGATATTGTTTAAGTCTTGAGTTATTGAAATTAAGCGATTTGTAATTAAAACCAGTTAGAAAGTTTCAGTCGGGCAACCCGACTTACATTTACCCTTACCCTCAGTAAAACAAATAATTTTCTATTATATTGATATTATTACTCGATTTCGAAAGTGGGCGGAGTGGTACATTTGCATGGAAGGTACGTGAAGGGGTGTGTTTAGGCTTCCAGATTTATTTTCCATAACTTTATCCTGTTATAGCTTTACTAAATACAGAATTTGGGCACGATTGCGTTGGGTGTACTGATATTATTACTACATCCCTAAAGTGGGCGGAAAGGTACATTTGTATGGGAGGTACCATAAGGGGCGTCGCTAGACTTCCAATTTTTTTTTCAAAACTTTGTCATATTACAACATAACAAAATACAGAATTTGGGCACGATCGTGTCGAGTGTATTGACATTATTACCCTATTTCTAAAGTGGGCGGAGTGGTACATTTGTATGGGAGGTACCAGAATGGGCGGGGCCATGTAGCCCATTTGCGATACCGTAAGTAGTTTTGAGAAAATAATAACTGGTGCAAAATTTCAAAACATTTAGTTGCGTCTTTCGAAAGTTATCGTGCGAACCAGCCGGACAGCCAGACAGACGGACAGACAGACAGACGGACATGGCTCAAACGACTTAAAAAGTCATGAATCGAATTTGGTTCAAAGAAATCTAGGGTCTAAAGTGACTCCTTTTATGTGTTATTTGGGTCGTATCAAATGATATCTACCCTCATCCCTAAGGGTGATGGTATAAATATTTGTGTTTTGCAAGGAGAATATCTTGCTTTTTAACATAACATAAAAAATGTTTCGTTTCTTGAAAGTAAGCAGACTTTTAAAGCTTCGGCAAAATTTGGCAATGTAGAAGTAAAAAAAAAATTTATAAATTAAAGCCTTAAGGGTTCATTTCTTTTTATTATAAACTAGAGAAAAGTGCGCGTTACAAATAATAGCGTTTTTTCTAGGCTACCACGCTATCGGAAAAAAAGATTTTTTTAAGTTTGGCAAAACGAAAACTCTTAAGAAGAGAAGTACGACGCGATTGTAAAGAACGTGTTGAAAAAAATTGGTGATGGTAAGATTTGGATGAGAAACACTAAATAGTGTGCCTCATAAAATAAATACTGATATGAATATATTGCCTGTTTAAAATAAAGTTTGAAATAGCTGTTTTGAAATAGCTAAAATTTTCCAAAAACTATGGTTCTAATACATTCAAAGGACTTAATCGAATATACAGTTCTACCAGTTGGTTTCTTAGGGAAACTGCTGCAGAATCACATCATAAAGTGTAAAAAGTAATCAGATTGCATAATGCTCCAAAAACCAGCCGCAGGAATAATTTTGCCGATGTTTTTAATACAGCTCAGGATTCATCCGATTCACTTATATAAAAGAATTCACAAAAATGCAATAAGCAACGAAAACTTTCACAATTTCCTCTTGAAGCAGTATACCTGTTAAGCTTGAAAATCACGATGGGGGACTTTGATTTAGACAGTGAAATAAAAAAAATATGCTTTTATCTGAAGAATCTGCAAGCATTTTTCAGAATTTATGTTTAGATAGCGAAGTAAACCGAAAATATTTCTTAAAATTTACGATGATTAAAGTTAATTGCTTTAACTAATTTATTTTCTTTAATTTCAGACCTCAGAAGGGTTAATGGTCGTTAATGGGTTAAATTCTCTTTTTTATATGTTTGATTTATGTATTCTATAGCGTTCCCTGCGCTTTTGGAGTCTATTACTGTGATATTTTCGCTTCCATTAATTTCGCACGGTAAAATTGGTCATTTGACCTACAGTGCATTGGTAGAAAATCGGAGTTTTCTGGCCGAAATTCAAAAAATGAAATTCTCCAATTCTTACTTTTTTGTTTATATATAAAGCAAATACCCAATTAAGAAGAAAAAACTAAAGTTTTGTCCATATGATAATTTACCGTTGTCATTTAAATGTTTTGGATATTCGTTATATAAAATATTAAGGTGAGTTTTAACTAACGGTAAATTGTAGTTTAAACAATAAAAAAAATTTATTTTGTGAATTGAACTGGTCATATATTGTTCTTTAATTGTGTATAAATTAATAGAGAGTTTTTTGTTTGTTTCAATAAAATAGTAAATTTTCTAAGAGGATCAAAAATTCACATAATTTTAAAATATCTAATGTTTCTTGGACTTAAACTTATGTTAAATCACCTAACATCAACAAACACTTCGTTAAAATATAATGTTTCCTCTATCGAAATGATAAACTGCCTATTTTTGCCTTTTTTCCTTATTTTGCTCTTTGAATTTACCCTTCCTTCGATTAAAATTTGGAAAAATTTTGTCCGAAAAATAAGAAGACTTCTGTTATGCATGAAACATAGCACTAGGATCGCCGATTTCTAATCCGGAATCAGATTTTGAAAAAAAAAACAAAATGGCAGACAGTATTATTAAAATATGTTGGAATTCACCTGAACGAATTGTCCGCTATTTTTTTTTTTTGAAAAATTTAACCCAAGTTTCGAAACCAGCGACTTCAAAAACCCCCAAAGGCACAATATCGGTTGAATTCCTGTATTTTTTTATACGTCCGCCATATGGTATTTCCCATTTAGTTTTTTTTTTTAATTTGATTTCAAATTCGAAACCAGCGACCCCAAAAGTGGTTGAATTCCAGCACTTTTTTTTACAAAATGGCCGCCATTTTGTTTTTTCCAAATGTGACTCCAGATTCGAAATCAGCGACCCAAAAAACGCCCTTAGTCAAAATATCCGTTAAGCGACCCCAAAACCTCCTTAGTACCATCTTTTATTCTCATTGGAAGTCTCCTTCATATTAAGGCCAAATTTTTTACAGATCCGACCAATGTGCTTTCTGATCGTATTTTATCGCAGTTTCCTGAAATAACATATTACATAACCTGTATAGGGATTCAACGGGGTAGGGTTGATCGGAATTTACAAATATAGATATCTATGATTTAAGCATTTTATATAGTTAAACATTTTAATATTAACGCAGTCCACCACATATTTTATGTATCATGATTGGCTTCAATCCAATGTATGCAACTTGCCTTTGCACTTTCTATCCCTAAATATATAAGTGGAGCCACTTTATGAGATGTGGAGAAATCCATTGTAATTTGAATTTCAACTCAGGTCACACGATACAATTCCACTGGCGCAATCAACTTACAGTTGTTAATTTACTTCCTTAGCAATTATGGCGAACGTATCGTTTGATTGGTTCAAATGTTTTCGATAATTGCAAAAACATGAATTACGCTTTAATCTTCCGTCCCCGAAAAACAAAACGAAATCCCATCCGGACAATCACCACCATCACTAGCCGATTTCTTGTTTGTTCTTCCTATTCGGATTGTTTTTTTATTTCCAACAGACAATGTTTGAACGTATTCCGGTGTTAACTTTCCCTTACTCTTTCCCGGAGGCTAACAAGTAAACAATGTCACCCTAACTCTCAACTTTGCACCGGTTTGGAAAGAGACTGGCAAGTGGTTTTTAAAACACGAACGAAAGGAACAATAAATGAATCGTATGGAAAATCACAAAATATTCACTCCAGCCGATTTGGATGTGGGGTCGGAGGCAGTGTGCACTAAACTAAGTGAAGTAAGCAATTTCAGCAGCAAAAGTTAAGACAGATAACAGAGACACGACAAGGGAACGCAATTACGGAGGCATGTCCTGGATGTGGTGACAGGGGAACTACAGACGCCGCAGAAGGTGTGAGAGTGGCACGGATGGTGGCGGAGCAATGAAGCGTATTAACACGTTGCCTGACTTTCATCTTGCTTTTTTCATAAGCAAATTCGAAATCAAACAAAACAGGAAGCAAAACAAATAAAAGTATGAAAGCAAATTTCGATAGCAAATAATTCATTGCTAGTATTCCACATTGAAACCTCCCCCTCTGTCGGCAGTCTATATCCATCGATAGATGCCGTCCTTCATTTCTACGGCTTTCGCACGATTTCATAATTTGTGTCTCCAACCAGCAACAAAAGAAACTCTTAAATTACCAGACAATCATAGCAGACATTCAGTGCTGGATTCAAGGATAAGTTTGGGAGGACACAGAAAATGGGAAATAAGCAAATTTTGTGCTCAACCCAAATTAAGAACGAAAACAGAACGCCGCAACGGAAACATTTTGATTTACAACTTGTTTTGTCGTATGGAAGTTGTTCAGACAAAATCCTTACCCCCTCCAACCTTAAATGACATAATTCGAAATTAAAGCTCTGAAAAATGAAACATATTCAAATGATTAGCAAAAGCTACCCTACTATAGCTTCCGCATATTCTTGTCAGGTGTTTTATAACTTTACCTGTCAAAGGAAATTCATCACTTACAAGTTGTTATATCATTCACACAGAAGGCCATAAAAAGTGAAAATTACTTTTTGTTGTTCTTATTATTGAAAAGTTTTTACATTCTAATCAAATTTCCCCATATCAGTAATAGCAAATTTTCTGTTTTCAATTAGTCGCACTGCGCAAGTAGCACATGCTAACACGTTCACATTCTCTCGCAGTGGATTGTCTATGGGACAGTCCAGGGACATACTATTAGGGAGTACTATCAGTACTTTATACAACAATGTTAATTCGTTGTGCTAAATAACATACCTTGAGTTGTATTATACTACAGAAGAATTAAAAACTCGTATTTGATTGATATATTTTTCAGGCTAATTAAACAGTTGATAGATTTTCATCCAATTAAGCAATTAGTAATACCGATAAATATAACTGTAAATTTTACTATTCTCCAAAATTACATCAATTACTAACATTTAGTGATTAAATTTAAAAAAAAAAACTTTTATTTCAATTTATATTTATTCGTCCAATATTTCTAATAACATAATGTTTATAAAAAAAATCAATATTTATGAAAACTTTCAAAGATTTTGCATCATAGTATACTTATATCTTATTAGCAGTTTTATGCACTTAAAATATGCCCCAAAAATAGCAAAATATGCTCTTAAAATCATAAAATATCTGTGACGTTTGACAAAACAACATATCTCGAAATAAGAAAATTTTTCATGATTTTTATTTTAAATATAACTTTTAGAAACGGTTATATCTGTCTTATCAGAACTTGGCTCTAAAGTTATCGATACGCCTTATTTCCTCAATTGCGTTTCGACAAAACAACTTTTTTATTTACATGTCTCTAATTTTTTTTCAAAAGGGCTTTTGACGAAACATCTTATTTCGAAACAAGTTCTTTTGTGAATTTTAAAAGTTGAAAACTATGTAACATAATTCGAAATTGGTTACCTCTGATTCTTGAACTTTAGTTTTACGAAAACTTTTAATTCAACATAGAATACAGTAATTACAATTTTCTCTATTAAAAGAAAAATTACGAAAGAACTTATTCGAGATATGTTGATTTTTTTAAATTAAATTCCTTTTGACAAAACTGCATATTTAATTTTTTGGAAAGCGATTAGGGTTAGTCAGGCTTAAAATAAGTCTCATATACTACTTTATAAAATTACGACCTTATTCATAAAAAATTTCTAAAGTGGATATGAAGACCTCTAATAACCTTTAATAAAAAATTGTATACATAAACGTTTGTTATCCTTTAGCCTAATGTGTTGAATGAAAAATAGAAAAGTTTTTGAGATATGACCAAATACTAATTTTTTATGTTTTGAAAAAAGGTTGGTTTACTAAAATGCCTTTTTCCCAGGTTATAGTGCACCGATTTTTGTAAACTGGGACGAAAATAAAATATAATAAAAATATTTCTTAAAAAACTACAGTTGTTTAGAATCCAATCATAAATGACGAAGTTATGGTACTGTTTTATTGTGCAGCGTTCGTGTGGAATATCTCCAGGGCGTGTTATGTATCATTTTTAAACATTTGTTTTTTTATGCTGCTTTGTACCATACATGTGAAGCATAAGACAAGATTGGTCTTATAACACATTTAAAGAGTAAATTTTTGTTTTTTTAAATTGAGTTCAGATCATCTTTTTAGTAGAATCCATAAAGATCTAAATGATTTTAATGCTTTTTTGCAGGTTGCCTCTATATGTTTGCGAAATAATAATTTTTGATCAAGTATGACTTCGGGAAATTTAACATCTGCTTGGGTTGTTGGCGCATTGGTAATCTTTTTGTTGATTTATTATATGGAGATATAACAGCTTGTGTTTTTTATGTTGGTTACTTTGAATCTTTAATTCTCTTTAATACGAATTTACACTAATAACTGGGTAAATTCAAAGAAGCTAGTTTGAAAATAAGGCAATTATGCCAGATCGTGTTGAATGTCTTTTCCATGTCTGCAAATAAAACTTGGCCAGTTGACTTTTTGTTTCATTCGTTTCTAAGTATTGTTCATCCGATAACAAACCTCGGGAAGATACAAACTGAAAGACCTTTCCAAAATTACTTAAGAGACTTAAAAGATTGGTCTGTAACGGGTAGGGCAATTCTTCGGTTTGTAAGGTTTATGGATAGCAACAACTTTAGCTCTTTTAAAAGCGAATGGAAAGTAGTTCAATTGAATGCAGCTGTTAAATAAAGTAAGAAGTATTTTTTCAGACTTTTCTGAAAGTTTTTTAAATAAGACGTTCGGAACATTGTCTAATCCCAGGGATTTTTATATTTTTAACCTTGATAAAATGTGCACCAGTTTACTTTCGGTTATAAATTGTATTTTTTCAGTACTCGGTGATTCAAGTTGAGAAGTTGATTTTTCTCTCTGGTATATGAGAATAATTTAATGTTATATTATATAATATGAATGCGCGAATGTGTCTGCTAGCTTTTCAGTCTTTCCTTCGTCTGAGAATAGGTATTTGTTTGTTACGTTTCCCTCTCAAACTTTGGCTGAGTTTCCAAATCTGCTTGTCCCCAGGTTTCGTGCTAAACAAGAGATTTAACCATTTTATGTAACTTTTAGAATTTAATCTTCTGTTAATTACAATGTTAAAGAACTTTGATGCATTGTTCATAAAACAATTCGTGTTACCTGTTCGTTGCACGTTGTAGTTTTCTCTTACATTTATTTCTATAGCCAATATATCTTAGTACATCGAATATGCCAGAGCTACTCACAATTGAGGGTTAACACTAGGGTGGTCGTAAAAATCAATGTTGGATTTTTGCCGGCGCCACCCAATAAAATTGAGTTTGAGCAATATTAGAGTAAGTTAACCAGTGCCGCTGTGGGCTTAAAGTTTTTAAACTCCTGTAGCCACGTTTGGGGACAAAACTCAAAAACAACTAGTCCAATTTTGTAAAAACAAAAATTCAAAATTTAAGATATATTATACATAATTTCTCTGCATAATTAGCAGTTTCCCAGTTAAAACAAAATTTATGAAAAAATAGATAATTTGCCTTAGTAATTCAATTTTTTTAAAATACATACTTAAAAAATAATAAAATTTCCAAAACGTAAAAAAGTGTCAAGTCTTACTACTTTCATGTAATAATTTTATTTTTTGGCCCCCTAACATTTTGCAAACATTTGGGTCCCTCGAAAAAGATAACATCAGTATTTGGCCAACAGTTTTAAATATATGGCATTCTAGCACTTTTTATTTTAATATTTAAGCGCTTTATATATTTTCTATATTTGTACCAAAAAGTACTAAGTTGGCCCAAAAGCACTTTTCTATTGCACAAGTTCATTTTTTTGTACCAGAGAAAATACTTTTTGGTGCAAATATAAAAAATATAAAAAGCGCTTAAATATTAAAATAAAGTGTACCAAAAAGTACTCTAAAATTTTGTGGCTCTTGGCTCGCTATCCCAGCTTCCTATTTGAGAGCTCGCGAGCTGATAGCCAATTTTTATGGAAAGAGCACCTCGCAAGCGAACCAATACGAACATTGCTTATAGATGTCAAAATATTTGATGTAAAACTTGAAGTATTTTTGAAAGTAATTACTAAAAAATTTTGAAATATGATTGCGACTCCGATTAGATTATTGCGGACCAGGATCAGTATGTATTTGTAAGTAGACTCAATGGGTATTGAGATGGAACTAAAGTTCATTTATCATTGCTATGCTCAAAGTCAAAAATTCTTTTTTAAATGCCTGATAGCTTTATAACTAACTAGTAGGCCCGGCAATGCTTCGCTATTGCATATTAACTTGTAATATATTTCATATTTAGGTCTACAAAGTACTTTAAAACGGTACTTTAGCTCGACAATAATATGTTGAGTTTACTAATTTATGTAACTAATTTCAAGTAACTTTTTAACATGGAAGTTAACTAATTAAGTTTTATTGTTTTTTATTCTAAATATGATAGGCTATATGACGATAGTAAAAAGTTCATCATCAAAGTCATATCTATAGTTTCGAGATGTAGATTAAGTTTTGTCTGTATGTAGGGAGAAAAAACACTTCTTTCACAAATCGGAAACAGAAATTCCTCTAAAGATCAAAATTCAATTTTTATATTTATCTGTAGTAGCGGGAACCGTCTGTATACTAACTATGTCTTTGGGCGTAAAAATCACTTTTGTTATGCCTTCTCCTCCTATTGACCGCAAATGAAAATTTCGTTTAAAGCTTCATGCTTTTAGCCATAAAAACCTTCTTTGCCATGTTTTCTTCTCATACGGACCAAGAATATACCGATTCGGTCACCAACGTTTGGCTTAACAAAATGATGATCTTACGCGCTGCATGGCATATTACGCCATCGTGTTGGAACAATTTCTCCTTCAAATAACGTGCAAAGACATGATAAATAAAAATAATTAATTGATCGTCCACTGGCTCTAGTTCTTCTACCAGTTGAATTTTATATGAATGTAGTCCAGCATTTGCAGAAACCGAGTTGCTGAGAACGGGGTTGTTTCGATAAATTCGAGTCCCCTGTCACACTTACGTCTACAGCGTCGATTGCTTCTATTAGCTGCTGAGATGAATGATTATATGCACCCTAAACTTCACAAAGGGCTCCTTAAGTTTGGCGAACAGAACGCGCATTTTATCTATAGGATTTATTACCGATTCGCTCTCCTGAAATGTAATTAAAAAATTCATATGTGTAAAGTAAATTAAAAACAAATCACTGTTTTAGGCTGCGTGTGTCCTAAATTGCCTGGTGTACGGACCATTATTTGATACAGTTAAAAAGTTAAATATTGAAGTACGTGGGCAGAGCCTCGGCACTTTTTACTAATTAAGTTCCAAATAGCCTGTTCATTAGCAACTTTTTTAACAATGAGCAACTATTGAAACCTTCAGACCTATGGGCCCCGGCTCTAATTTGTTCCTACTATTCCGATGCTTGGAGACCAAGACGAAGAGAATAGTATATTTTTGTCATTGTTTTCTGTATGCCAACACTCGGAGGCCATAACTTTTTAATCAATACATAGATTTGCTTCTGTTATACTTCATTTAGTTTGTTGGGAAGTCAGTTTTACGCAGAAGTTTTCGGTTTGTGCTCATTTAAAAAACAAAAAAATCTCTATCTGAAATCTTCCTGCTTCCCAACGCGAGCTAGGAATTGATTTTAGACACAAATTTTATTGGTGAGATTTTCTAACAATTCATCGTAGATTCCGATTTTGGTTACGATTTTTGCGAATAAAAAAATTGGCCCACCTTACTATTCATATCTCTGGGCGAACTGCAATATACTGTGGAATTTTGACAGTAATAACAACTTTTTTAACAGAAGGGGAGCCTTGCCTACTTCCACCCTTACTGTAATTCTTGCTGCAAAAAATTGGCCCACCTTGCTATTCATATCTCTAGGCGAACTGCAATATACTGGGGATTTTTGACAGTTATAACTACTTATTTAAAAAGGGTGTAGCACAGCCCACTTCCACCCTTACTGTAATTCATACTGCATCAATAACATATATATGTAACAAATTACATCTTCATACCTCTGATAGTTCATGAGAATATAGCCTTTTTTACTTTCAATTTGTATGGGCGGTGCCACGCCCCTTTATCCAATCACAACCAAATACAGCCAGGGACTATCCACAGGTCAACAGTACCACTTGGTAAAATTTTCGTATCAATCTGTCTATTGGAAAAACCTGCAAAGCGATTTTTTAAAAGGGAGCGTGGCACCGCCCACTTCCACCCAGGTTGAAATTAATACGGCTCCAACAACATATATACCAAATCTCATCTTCATACCTCTGATAGTTCATGAGATATAGCCCTTGTGATTTTCAAGTTGTATGGGCGGTTCCACACCCCTTTATCCAATCACAACCAAATATAGCCAGGGACTATCAACAGGTCTACAGTACCACTTGGTAAAATTTTCATATGAATCGGTCTATTAGAAAAGCCGTTAGAGCGATTTTAGAAAATAGGGCGTGGCACCGCCCACTTCTACCCTGGCTGTAATTAATACTGCTCCAACAACAAATATGTATATCAAATCTCACCTTCATACCTCTGATAGTTCATGAGATATAGCCCTTTTGATTTTCAAGTTGTATGGGCGGTGCCACGCCTCTTTGTCCAATTGGACCGAATTGTAAATCTAAACCATCCGGGGCGTCACCCAAACGCACACAAAAAAATTTATGCAAATCGGTCCAGCCGTTTAGGAGGAGTTCGGTCACAACACACGTACAGTAGAATTTTATATATAAAGATGGAGACCAAGAGCTTTCAAAAAGTTTACGGGCCTAAAACAGAAATTGGTGGCCAATATAGCCAAACTGAGGTAGGGTTTTACTCAGCTCCGGTAGTACTGTCGAACCTTTATAGTCACATCCGGGTGTTTTTTTTTTGCACTGTGTTAGAGACATTTTTGGTATTCATGTTATTCAAAGAGCTTTATAGAAACGTAACAAATTTTCAATAATATTTTTATATTCTCAGCTACAGGAAAGGGGAAATATATAACTTGATACGGGAAAAGTAAAGCCCATCAAACCATATAACTGGGACTCTAGACATCTTGAGAAAATTTTAAGTTTGGTGACTTTTAAAAACAATAAAGCCACGTCCGTCTGGCCGCTGGCTGAATGGGGAAGACGATAACTAAAGTAATTCTTAATCAATTCAAATAAATATTTAGTAGTGGCATAAAAATCGCTAGTTGCGACATTGGCTAGAAAATAGGAGAAGTAGCCACGTCCCTTCAAGTACCTCCATACTTTTCTGCCGATAGAGTTCGTACTTAAAAATTGGCTGGTCTTATTACTTTGTAGCGTAAAATATACACTGAGAATGGGTCCGCATGCCCCTCCCCTTCTTGTACGTCCCATACAAATTACCATAGCTCGAACATTATTTTTATCGTAAATCCATACTTTTTCACCGATATTAACGAAATTTTACATAACTCTGTTTTATAGTGCAATAATGTGGTAATGAAACTATATATATCGGTTCATATTTAGATATAGCGTGTGTGTTTCACGATATTTAACAGTTATTTTTTTTGATTTTATGTTCCAAAATTCAAAATTTTGTACTAAAGTTTGCGACATACTTCACCTTAGATGGGTCGAGTGACAAATAACTAAATACTTTGACTTGGACTAATAAAATTTTCAGTTTAAATTTGTGCAGATTTCATTCGGCGTACAGATACAGATACAGCATAAAAGTTTCTGTGAATAATAACGAAAATGTTAAACGACATTCTTAATCAAAACGCAAGAAATTTGATACAGATAATCCAAATGGATCACAGATTCGTTCTGATAAAATCTGACAATCATGTATTACCGTTAAAAATCGATGCTGAAGCAATCATTAACTGAGCAGGAAAAATGTTTAGAACCATCTTTTCGTATATCGTGGATTTTGACCAAGAATATGGTACCATTCTTGAATTCAGAAATTGTTAAAGATTGCATGATTGAGGCATCATGCATTTTCCACTCTCCAATAACTCTGTTCTCGTAGAGTTGAAACACACTCGCTCCATTTGCCTATTTGCAAGAAACAGAGTTTTTATACCATCACCCTTAGGGATGAGGGTATATATCATTTGATACGACCCAAAAGTGTAACACATAGAAGGATTCACTTTAGACCCTAGGTTTCTTTGAACCAAATTCGATTCATGACTTTTAAAGTCGTTTGAGCCATGTCCGTCTGTCTGTCTGTCTGTCTGTCTGTCTGGTGGCTGTCCGGCTGGTTCGCACGATAACTTTCGAAAGACGCAACCAAATGTTTTGAAATTTTGCACAAGTTATTATTTTCTAAAAACTACTTACGGTATTGCAAATGGGCTACTTGGCCCCGCCCCTTCTGGTACCTCCCATACAAATACATCATTCCGCCCACTTTAGAAATCGAGTAATAATATCAATACACCATACGGGATCGTCCCCAAATTCTGTATTTAGTAAAGCTATAACAGGATAAAGTTTTGGAAAAAATTTTGAAAGCCTAGCCACGCCCATTCTGGTACCTCCCATACAAATCTACCTTTCCGCCCACTATAGAGATGGTGAAATAATATCAATAAATTAAACGTGATCGGAACCAAATTCTCTTTTTAGTGAAGCTATAACAGCATAAAGTTTTGGAGAAAAAAATTGGAAGTCTATCCACGCCCCATCTGGTACCTCCCATACACATCTGGTACCGCCCACTTTAGAAATCGATTAATATTATTAAAAGACCTAACGCGAACGTGCCCAAATTCTGTATTTGGTAAAGTTTAAGCAGGATAAAGTTTTGGAGAAAAAATCTGGAAGTCTAGACACGCCCCTTCTGGTACCTCCCATACAAATGTACCACTCCGCCCACTTTAGAAATAAGGTAATAATATCAATACACTCGATACGATCGTGCCCAAATTATGTATTTTGTTATGTTATAACAGGACAAAGTTTTGGAGAAAAAATTGGAAGTCTAGCTACGTCCCTTATAGTACCTCCCATACAAATGTATCTTTCCGCCCACTTTAGGGATGTAGTAATAATATCAGTACACCCAACGCAATCGTGCTCAAATTCTGTAATTAGTAAAGCTTTAACAGGATAAAATTATGGAGAATAAATCTGGAAGCCTAACCACACCCCTTCTCGTACCTCCCATGCAAATGTACCACTCCGCCCACTTTCGAAATCGAGTAATAATATCAATATAATAGAAAATTATTTATTTTACTGAGGGTAAGGGTAAATGTAAGTCGGTTAATTTCAATAACACAAGACTTAAACAATATCTTATATTGGGTGATGGTATTTATCAGTCAGTTTAACTGACTGAAATTTCTGTACTGGTTTCTTTAGCTTTCTATATATCTGCAGATATTACTAATATTTATATCAGTATTCGTCCGATTTTTATCCGACGACAAGAGCTTCTTGGAATTTTACCTCTTGAAGTTCGAAGTACTGGTGAAATGCTTTTTAACCATTTCAAGATTTTATGAATGAAAATAAAATTAATGGATTTGGGGTCCTGGAAAAAATAAAAATTCTAACATATTTTCATTTATCAGTCAGTACTCTGCGCAAAGCTTTTAGGTGAATTAAAAAGGATATGGACACAGTTATGAACATTTTCAACAAAGCTTACTCCGCTCGTTTCTTCCAGAATGTAAAGCTGACCACTCAGGTTTTCTAGCTTACACCAATGTTCGCTGGCTGAGCAAAGGAAATGTTTTGAAACTTGTTTTTGCCTTTTGTCCTTTGAGATAACTTGATATAATTCAACAGAGTTTTTCAGTAACACATCAAAGACAAAACAGGCCAAATTTGGTTCAATACCAACAACAGTTTTAAAATGTAAGTTTTTAACATTTCAGGATATATGGGCGTGCCCTTGGGCCGATTTTCACAAAAATTGGAATTTTTAATTTTCCTATTTATAGAAGCAATGTGTAGTAATTTTTCTTATTTTGTTATAAATCCTTTTATTATACCATTACTCTTAGGGATGAGGGTATATATCATTTGATACGACCCAAAAGTGTAACACATAGAAGGAGTTACTTTAGACCCTAGGTTTCTTTGAACCAAATTCGAATTATGACTTTTTAAGTCGTTTGAGCCATGTCCGTCTGTCTGTTCGGCTGGTTAGCACAATAACTTTCGAAGGACGCAACCAAATATTTTGAAATTTTGCACGGGTTAATATTTCCCCAAAACTACTTACGGTATTGAAAATGGGCTACATGGCCACGCCCCTTCTGGTACCTTCCATACAAATGTACAATTCCGCCCACTTTAGAAATCGAATAATAATATCAATACTATGTCAATACAATAATATCATTAGTTGGAATAAAAATAACGTTTAGATTTATGTTATGATGATGTTTTAACAGCGAAAGTGAAACAAATTTTCCATATATCAATTTCATGTTTTATACCTTAAGAGGCTACTGTGAACATTTAAATGTATGTGTTTAACTGAATACAATTCACGTCAAATTCGTTGACGGCTAAACGCGTCGTGGTTTTACACTTTGTCAAAAGTGCACTCATGAAACATATTCCTTCGTTTATTCTGACACTTGTATTATCTTCCTGATGATGAGGACATCTCTAGTGACACTGACACATTCATCCACTTCCTATATGAAAGTTTCGCAATCTGTTGTGATTTTTTGCTGAATATACAATGTCCTTGCTGGTAGAAAGAAAAAATGACTACGACAAGACATCACGGTTTAATGTCAGCATTAAAAGTCTGTCTGGCTCCTGCAATAGCGGCCATTTGCTGACATTGAAAACGCGGCAAAACGACAAAAGGACATGTGCGAATATCTTTCCTTTCAAACTATCCGTTACCCCAGCAAAAGGGGAAGGAGTGAGTAAAATGCTCTTACTTCATTAATCTCACACTTCTTCATGGTCAGCCTGGGCTGATTTTCCTCCATTTGCATTACAGATAAGCGTCTTCCTTTTCCTGTTATACCCTTTGTGTAATTTTCACATTCAACTATAGGCAAAAGAATGACACGAGTTTTTGGCCCTTCATTATCATGTTGGTGCTGTTGTTGTTGTGGCTACAGCATGACGTTTATCATAATCTGATGCTGCCGCTGCTACACTTTTATGTCTAGCACTTGTACGACGCTTTAGTCGTTTTGGCCAAAAATAAATTAAATTTTATATTACACTGCAGTGTTTTGCATTAAATTTTACAACTCGTAATTCATATAAAGTTTTGTAATTTTATTTCAATTTTATCACAGAGGAATGAGGATGATGGTGATGCCTATGTACAAAGTACATTAAACGTTTTAGAAAAAGTCACACAGCATGCACAAATTCAAGTGTAACAAACATTCTTCATATGGCAGTTGATAATATGTTTCATTTGTTGTTAATATCGTCCCTTCATTAACAATAGCGTATTTTTTTGGGGTTTTGAGAAAATTGTGTTTAAAGTTTTCGTCAAATCGGATGTCTATTGAATCCTCAATAACCCTGTAAATATAAGTTCTTTATAGTGGTTTTTCCTACGAATACATAAAATCCTTTAAGACCATAATTATGTCATTCAAAACACAAGTGCGACATATAGGCTGTTTTATTTTTTAATGAATTCGTGTGATGTATCTGATACACTATTTTATTTTATTTTGTACGGTATGCACTGTTTTATTTAATAATTATACGGTAGCTTTCCTGAAATAAAAGGTAGTTCAATTGTAAGGGCCGATGTTGAAAATGAACTACACCGTCAAGTTCTTTTTGGCATATCATTTGACATTTCTCAATTTCAATTCAACTTGAACCATTGAAAGATACACAATCAAGCAATGCGTTAAAGTATTTCTGGTTTAATTTGAAAATGGGCGTTCAAATCAAAATGCATATCATGAACTTCGTGATTTTTTGGTCAATTTAATCTTCCAAATGTGCGTACAATCGGGAAAATTGTCCAAAAATTTGAGCAAACTTGGTTTGTAGGAGATGTGAAAACACCAGTGCATGCACGTACAGCTTGTACTGCAAAAAATATTGCTGCTGGTCGCGATATTGTGGCTGAAGAGCCGTCCACCTCAACTCGTCGTCGTGCCCAACAATTGCACTATAACGACTTGCATTTACACGCTTACAAGGTGCAATTTACTCAAGAACTAAAGCCTTTTGACCATTCCAAACGTTGTCAATGGTCAGAAAGGCGACAAGAAATGGCAACAGTGGATGATAAATTTTCGATGAAAATCATCTTCAGTGATGAGGCACACTTTCACCTCAGTGAATTCGTCAGAATTGCCGCATTTGGGCAAATGAAAATCCAAGAGTTTTTGGTATAGCTGGATTTCCGTTCGTCGAGAGAGTGCTCTGTTATCTCCTGCTTAGTTCGTAATAGCATATTTTAGCAAGATTCTTCTCCGAAATTACAGTTGTCAACGAGTAGATTTTTTGTTCGTTGAACTAATAACTTCGGTTTGTCCTCGTTTACAGTTAGACCCATTTTTGCTAATTCATTCTGTATTCTTGAAAAGGCTGCACTCACATCCCGCAGTTTCGCCCGATGACTTTTGTTGAATATCATGCCACTCGTGTGACAGCATCTTTCTTCATTATCATATCCATCACAAGGTTAAAGAAGTCATACAATAGGCATCGTCTGGTATAAAATTGATCCGTACAATTCTTGACTTAAGACTTCGTGTCAGTTATTCCGCAAAGCATATCAGCTTTGCTGAAATACCAATCTCAGCCATGACTTCAAGTAATTTCTGCCATATCAGCTTTATTGTCGACAAAAAGATGGTACGCGTCGATCTGTTTCTCTTGGGCATTTTCCAGGTCTTGTCGAAGCGTGAATATGTGTTCAGTTGTTGCTTTACTAAGTCTAATGTCACAGTTATAAAGCCAGATCAGGTGGAATAACACCATAACACACTTGCGCTATTCCAACATATCACATAGGTTGTTGCAGCGGTTGCCATAGATTGCGTAGTTTGCTGCCAGAGTGTATCGGGAACGTCAGAAGTAGAGGCGGTATGTCGTAGTAGTTGGGAGAGCTGGTTGGAGTAGACAGTGGCTATCTCTGCGGTTTGCAGATAATTTGGTTATGTTCTCATTTGTCACCAGACCCAATTCTGCCGACTGGTTTTGAATGGTCGAAAAGGCCGCAGTAACAACCCCGTAGTCCACGGCCAATGACATCTAGTCATCGGCATACGTGAGCAGCAAGTGACTTGTGTTAAAGATGGTACCAGTCCTGTTAACTGCAGTCTTCCGAAGTATTCGTGTCAGTCAGTGTCATTCCGCAAAATGTATTCATTCCGCAAATAATCGATAAACAGTTGGTAGGTGTCGATCTGCATCTGTTGGGTCTTCTCCAAGATTTGTCGTAGTGTGAATATCTGGTCGGTCGTGGATTTACCAGGTATAAAGCCACACCGATAAGGTCCAATCAGGTTCGCTAGGATGGCCTTAAGTCTTCCACACAACTCACAAGACAGGACCTTGTAAGAGATGGGTAAAAGGCTGATCCCTTTTACAGGTCATAGACATAAATAAATTTGCCTACTGTTACAAGATAATTAAACTGACCAAATTCATCGTGTACCGCAGTTTTTCGTTTCGAAATTATTGTAGGAATAGGACATTTTCTTGATTTTTCTTGTTAAAAAACTAGTGTTGAAAAAGAGACACTTAGTGAATAAAATATTAGATTGGTGCAACAACCCCAAAAAGCCTATGAAAAATTAATAAATCGGTTAAACGTCCAAAATTTATTTTCCTCAGCATAATATGTCCATTTTATTTCACATATTATAATTTTAATGAAATAAAAATGAATGTTGACCGCGTACAAACAGGATTAGGTGCATATTATACATTAAAATAAGGTATAGATAGAAAATTTTTTACGATTTACTTCAAATCGTCTTAGATTCAACAGTTGGCTGAAATGGATTATGCAACAGCTGATAGGAAGGATAGCTGTTTCGATAAATGTCAAACTATCTCATCAGCACCCTTTGTTGTAACTTTTCAATCATCATGACAAACCATAAGTTTTTTTCGTGTACATTCCGATTACCTCCCGTGAGCCTTCGGAAGGGCTCACGTCATCATAATGTTATTATACTACAATTACTCAGGTATTCAAAACCAACAATGTCTTGGTCGCTTTTCAACATCCTATTCACGATATATTGATGCTAATGTTGTTTAGCTTTAAATAAACGACATATTACTTCACAAACGGTGTGTTGTAAAAGCCTATTGCACTTGCTGTATAAGTCTATTTTGCCCCGCATTCATTTTCAATATCTTGTCATTCTACCAACTTTTCTCTTTGCGGTTTGTAGTAGCAAACCTTTTATTGAACCGGCGCTTTTGTTATTAACAAAATTCCATTTACTTTTTAGTCGCCTCTCTAAGTCAATCGGCCGACTCCTGCAGCCACCGCAATACATGTGGGTGCCGACTGATGCTGAGGCGAAAGTGGCAAAATGCCGGTTTATGTTTCTCGGTTTCTGGTGTCTGCACATGCAGTGAGTGCATTTGGCAATTCGAGTGCCAAAGAAATAAATGTCCGCAAACAAAAATGTAATTAAAAAATCTTGGCCTGTCCGCGGTAACAACGTTCGAAACGAGGGTAAGGTGTTGTTACTTCCCGAAAACATTTGCGTGTCGTTACTTTAGAGGGGCCTCAAAAGGCAATGGCAAAATGGCCAGTGCGTCATGTAATGGAGTAGAGAGGACTGGCGTTTTCAATAATTGGCATACAACTTAATCGAATGTAATACGAAGTCTCAAATGCCGACAGAGAATGAGGGAGAAACAAACGCCCATATGGTGACACTGCAGCCGCTTCAAATGCTGGCTCGTGTTTTTAGCCATGTTTGCGTGGTTATTACCACTAACTACATGCATTTGCCGCGTTGCAGCTGCTGGCTTAAGCAAAAACGCTATAGTTTACATAAAGTTAACAACTCAACAAAAAAAAACCTTAGAGAAAATCCAGTTGGTGCTAGGAAATCAATGGAGGTTTATTCGTACTCATGTCGCAATGCCACTAACTAAATGGAATTACAAGCAGGAATATGTCCTACACCACCGTAGAGTGTGGTAAACCCCCGACCAAATGGTGTCCGGCATAAAAAAGTAACCGATGACAAGGATAGAATGGACTGGAGAAAAAGGACAGAAAAATATAACAAAAATTGTGTTTAATTGAAAATGGAAATGACCACATTCGTTCTGAGATACTCGAACAGATATATTAACTTATTTACTTATAATACTCTTTAGGCTGACAACGAAAAATCATCTTTGAAATGTCAATGACTGTACTACTTGGTACAAACTACATAATGTGAAATTTGAGTAAAATCTGACTTGGCTTTGTTCTATCCAAATACATTGTGAGACAAAAAGTATCTTCTAAATTATTGTGCTATACCTTTGGTGAATGTGCAAACTGATTACACTGATTAACAAAAATTTAAACTTCTACCTGTCAAACAAACTGGTTTTGTGATACACATCACAATAATGATATTTAGTTAAGAAACATTAATTACAGAGATGGTGTACCAGAGTGCAATAATTCGTCACAAAGGGGTCGTCATGGAGTTCGAAACGCGTCATCCTAGTGAGTGAAAATGAATTGCCATTAATATTGACAAAAAATAAATTTTCTTATCGTTTAGCTAAATTAAACAAACTTAATGAAAAAATTAAATAGTTTTCCAGATTCTGTTACATAACACTAGTTTACAGCCATTTTGCTGCAGAGTTCTAAATAATTTTTTTCTATAGATTTCGGCCTCCTAAACACGAATATGAGATTTAAAAATTTTTCCTCTGATTAGTTTTCAAGATATGAATTTTTGAATTATTTTGCAAATTTTTTATGAGATGCATCAGCTTATTGGAGAATAATTCGTAAACGCATCCAACGATTTGGACAAGAGTGGTCTCCAATTAAAGGTAATGTGCTCCCCTAAAACATTTCTATACAAGCTTTTAACATCGGTTGGGTAGTTCAGATGGTAGGAGCAATTAAAGTTTAAAAAACAAATTTTTTTGTGCAAAAATCACTGATTTAAATTGATAAAAAAAATTATAAAAAATATTAATCGCAAAAATAAATCCAATTTCATAAATTTAGTATAAAGACTGGACTTTCCCGAGGAAAACAAGCCATCATATATAAAAATTGGGTAATAAGAGGGAGAGTTACACGTTTTTAAATAGGACACTACAAATCATAAATTTTTTGATTTTAATCATATCACGGTAGGCTTACGGCTAAACTTTACGTTGCATGAAAATGACGATAAAAAGAGAAAATGCCACTGTATTATGGGTTGATCGTGCATCACGAAAATGTTTAATTTGAAATCTTAGCTGATCATTTTTAGAAAATATCGATATTTTTCATTTCTGACGACTGGACCAAAATTATTTTTACTTTTTAAACGATGACAGTAAAAAAACTGGACCAATGAGATAAAAACTGTTTGATTGTTATAAAAGTACATAAACAGGGATTCTTGTATGATCATTGATTATTTTGACATTGCTTCAATTTGGAGGCTTGAAGTGCATTTTAAGCCTATATTTTTAAAAAATATCGATATTTTCCATTTGTAAACCAGATATATATATACTTATATTGCAATTAATAAATATTCCACTTTTCTAATACTGAACAAATTCTTCTTAGGCGGTTACGCGGTTTAAAAATGTAAAATATAGAGATTTTTTAAAAATATAGGCTTAAAATGCACTTCAAGCCTCCAAATTGAAGCAATGTCAAAATAATCAATGATCATACAAGAATCCCTGTTTATGTACTTTTATAACAATCAAACAGTTTTTATCTCATTGGTCGAGTTTTTTTACTGTCATCGTTTAAAAAGTTAAAAGACTTTTGGTCCAGTCGTCAGAAATGAAAAATATCGATATTTTCTACAAATGATCAGCTAGGATTTCAAATTAAACATTTTCGTGATGCATGATCAACCCATAATACAGTGGCATTTTCACTTTTTATCGTCATTTTAATACAACGTAAAGTTTAGCTCTAAGCCTACCGTGATATGATTAAAATCAAAAAATTTATGATTTGTAGTGTCCTATTTAAAAACGTGTAACTCTCCCTCTTATTACCCAATTTTTATATATGATGGCTTGTGTTCCTCGGGAAAGTCCAGTCTTTATACTAAATTTATGAAATTGGATTTATTTTTGCGATTAATATTTTTTATAATTTTTTTTATCAATTTAAATCAGTGATTTTTGCACAAAAAAATTTGTTTTTTAAACTTTAATTGCTCCTACCATCAGAACTACCCAACCGATGTTAAAAGCTTGTATAGAAATGTTTTAGGGGAGCACATTACCTTTAATTGGAGACCACTCTTGCCCAAATCGTTGGATGCGTTTACGAATTATTCTCCAATAAGCTGATGCATCTCACAAAAAATTTGCAAAATAATTCAAAAATTCATATCTTGAAAACTAATCAGAGGAAAAATTTTTAAATCTCATATTCGTGTTTAGGAGGCCGAAATCTATAGAAAAAAATTATTTAGAACTCTGCAGCTGACAAAAAATAAAGATTTGTAAACTGGTGTAATATGCACATTACACTATGACACAAAATCAAACTTTTTGAAAAACACCCGAACGTGACTATATAGTAGGGCGTTTCACTAAAAAAATTTTGCAACTCTTGAAGCGGAATATTAAAGCTTGTGATCTAAAATAATTTCGAAAATTTTTTGGGATTTTTTGAAGATGGGTATGGGGTCGCTGAAATCGATTTTATCAAAAAAATGAGGTTATGAAGAAAAAATTTTTATATTATTTTTTTCTGGTGCTTTTTGTTCATACAACTAATCAATTCTCTTAGTAAGCATCCGATCCCACGACAAAAAAATTATTGGTGTGAAAAATTATTATTTTATGGACCACTTTGATAGTCTTAAAAGTGAAAAATTATTTTTCCTAGATTTCAAACCTCGATAACTTGAAAAGTTTTCAAAATTTTTTCAAGATGTAAAATGCGTTAGAAAGATAATTTAGATACCTTTATTTTGGTATATACAAGTTTATATCTTACTTGTGAAAAATGTTGCAAAAAATAAAAAATATACAAAAAAAATTATTTTTTATTTTTAAATTCACACTATTTGAATTTTAAAATATTTGAAATATGCCCTTTTTAAAATTTAACAAAATTCATAATGCATAATTTTGTAACCTCAAACAGTAAAAGGGTTTTTGATGAATTAAAGTTGCCCACTTCCTTTTTTTTCGAAAGATACACTTTTATGGGAAAATGATGATGGTTTTGTTTCTTCAAAGAAAAAACTAGAAAAACTATGTGTTGTGAATGATTTATCAGAAAGAGGCGTGGCGTCGGTTACAATATATAACAAAAAAATTACAAAGAATGAGGATGATTTTCAAAACTTATTGATTAGAGTTGATAACAATCAAAAAATTATATCTAATGTTAACAAAAATGTAATTGAAAAAGCTCTTAAGAAACCAATTTGAAAATACTTCCACAGTTGTTCCACATTTAATGGTTAATGTATTGTAATTTTAGATACAAATTTACTTTTTAATTTTAATTTGTTCATTAAATATGTTGATTTTGCTTATTTAATATCTTTTGATTTTGTATGGGAATACAAATATATTGATGAATTGAGTTTTTGATATTTTTATTAAAGCAATGTATTTTAGAGGTTTTTTTTACTTAACCAAGAACGAAACATAATGAAATTCTTTTAATTTTCATAAAATTTGATAAATAAAAAAAAAATTCTCAAACTTTAATTTTTTTTCTTACATTTTTCCAACAAGTAAAAATAAATCAATGTACCGAATGAAAGGTAATTTAAAGACCTTTCCAACGCATTTTACATCTTGAAAAAATGTTGAAAACTTTTCAAGTTATCGAGGTTTGAAATCTAGGAAAAATAATTTTTCACTTTTAAGACTATCAAAGTGGTCCATAATATAATAATTTTTCACACCAATAATTTTTTTGTCGTGGGATCGGATGCATACTAAGAGAATTGTTTAGTTTTAAGAACAAAAAGCAACAGAAAAAAATAATATAAAAATTTTTTCTCCATAACCTCATTTTTTTGATAAAATCGATTTCAGCGACCCCATACCCATCTTCAAAAAATCCAAAAATTTTTTCGAAATTCTTTTAGATCACAAGCCTTAATATTCCGCTTCAAGAGTTGCAAAAATCGCAAAAAACCCATTTGGTGAAACGCCCTACTATATAGGTTCGATAGTACAACCGGAGCTGAGTAAAACCCTAGCTCAGTTTGGCTAGATTGGCTACCAAATATTTTTTTTGGCCCCCTAAACTTTTTGAAATCCCTTGGACCCCTTGGAAAAAGGTGACATCAATTGTTGGCCAACAGTTTCTACAGTTATTAATCTAGCTCTTTCTCTTCTTCAACAAAGTTTTAGCTTATAGTCCGCTTAAGAAACTGATATAATAAAATTTCCCAAAAAAAATAGACTTCCCTCGTTTATTTTCAAAAAACTTCGATAAAAATTCTAATTTTTTCACTATTTTTTATATAAGTTGTAGGGAATCCTGATTTTTTGCATACTCTATTCAGTGAAATTGTAGCTTAGGTAACACCGAATAACTTCTCTGAACAAACCTATGCAATCTGAACAAGTCTAGGGATATTAAATAGCTCTCAAAACTCACTATCTACTTTAAACAAATCAGTTTTTCAGGAGTTTTGGGTCATTGTGCAATGTTTTTACTTGCTATCTTTACCAAAAACGTACTTATTGTATAACTGAATAACTTCTGTTACCAACCAATATGATCGGAATACTCCACTCCCTTAATTGTTCACAAACAGCATTAGGGTGTTCCTTATATGACATTTTTTCGAATTTCGTTAAAAATATGTATTAATCGCAATGTTGGTCATCTATCTTCACCTTACGTTTCTTTTTGCCAATATTAGGAATATATTGTGAGAAATTTTGTATCGATAGTTGGACATTAGGGTGTGCCGCAATGAGGTTAAAGTATGAATTTGTTTTCAAATCAGTTTATTGCCGCTGAGTATTTTTCTTTCGTATATAGACTAAGTAGTAACAAGCCGTTCAATAGCTGAAATAAAGACCTAAAATAATATGTGTTTGCTTTTACCATATCTCTTATAGACGCCGAGATATTTGATATAGAAGTTGGGGTATTTTTAAAAAAATTATTAAAAATGTTGAAATTGAATTACGATGTAGATTATTATGGGCAATTACTCGTATATATTTCAACTTTTAAAGGTTAATCACTTTAAAATCTATATGTTTAAAAAGTATATGTGTATATTATCACTATCTTTATCAATTCTCGAGATCTCAGGCGTTAAAAAACGGAATTTTTCACTGTATGCATAGCAATGTCTAATGATCTTTTGTTCCATCTGAATACCCATTGAATACTTACTAATAACGATTTTTATATGATAAAAATAAAAAATCCCCTCAAAAGGCCATTGGATATTAATGGTTTTGGTGACATTTGTACGCATACACAATCGATATACAGGTGAAACAAAAGTTAAGTAGTCATTGCTATGTTTTTAAGCCCCTGTTATCTCGAGAATTGATAGAGATAGTGATAATATACACATATACTTTTTAAACATATAGATTTTAACTTGATTAACCTTTAAAAGTTGAAATATATAATTGCCAATAATAATCTACATCGAAATTCAATTTCAACATTTTTAATAATTTTTTTAAAAATACCCCAACTTCTATATCAAATATCTCGGCGTCTATAAGAGATATGGTAAAAGCAAACACATATTATTTTAGGTCTTTATTTCAGCTATTGAACAGCTTGGTACTACTTACTCTATATACGAAAAAAGAATACTCAGCGGCAATAAACTGATTTGAAAACAAATTCATACTTTAACCTCATTGCGGCACACCCTAATGTCCAACTATCGATACAAAATTTCTCACAATATATTCCTAATATTGGCAAAAAGAAACGTAAGGTGAAGATAGATGACCAACATCGCGATTAATACATATTTTTAACGAAATTCGAAAAAATGCCATATAAGGAACACCCTAATGCTCTTTGTGAACAATGAAGGGCGTGGAATATTCCGATCATATTGGTTGTTTACAGAAGTTATTCAGTTATACAATAAGTACGTTTTTGGTAAAGATAGCAAGTAAAAACATTGCACAATGACCCAAAACTCCTAAAAAACTGATTTGTTTAAAGTAGATAGTGTGTTTTGAGAGCTATTTAATATGCCTAGACTTGTTCAGATTGCATAGGTTTGTTCAGAGAAGTTATTCGGTGTTACCTAAACTACAATTTCGCTGAATAGAGTATGCAAAAAATCTGGATTCCCTACGACTTATATAAAAAATAGTGAAAAAAATTGAATTTTTATCGAAGTTTTTTGAAAATAAACGAGGGAAGTCTAATTTTTTTGGGAAATTTTATTATGTCAGTTCCTTAAGCGGACTATTAGCTAAAACTTTGTTGAAGAAGAGAAAGAGCTAGATTAAAAACTGTAGAAACTGTTGGCCAACAATTGATGTCACCTTTTTCCAAGGGGTCCAAGGGATTTCAAAAAGTTTAGGGGGCCAAAAAAAATATTTGGTAGCCAATCTAGCCAAACTGAGCTAGGGTTTTACTCAGCTCCGGTTGTACTTTCGAACCTATATAGTCTCGTTCGGGTGTTTTTTTCACTGTTGCACTGTGTTATTATATAAGATTTGGCCGGTGTGTCTTTAACTAAATATCCATATCTATCAATAGAATTGACAAAATTATATACATATTAAGTAATCAATTTTGCTATTGTATAAAGAGCGGAACCGTTATAACATTTTTCTTTGGTGGGCTCAAATATTATCAATAACTGACCAGATTTTTATATATAATACCTCTGCCCTAAAGTATTACAAGAGAAAAACAGCTTAGATATGCGTTTAATGAATAAGACAAACTAAAGCATTTGAGTACATCAACACATTTCTATTTCATACTTCGCCAAAACTTTGTCTTTGTCTTTGCAGTCTTTAGTCTTTGCGGCCTACATTTAACTGTCACCCTAATACACATATTTATGAGTCACGATGGCAGCCCTCTGTGCATATGGACACTAGGTTGTCCCAAAAAAAATAAAAATTTGGACTTTCTCGGAAGATCTTTCCTAATTTGGATACTCATAAGGTAAAGTATTTTTGAGAATTTTATGAGATTTTTCGGTAGTGGTTTAGAGGTCGCGCAAACCGATTTTGTACCAAAAGTCGAGCTTCTTTGACTTTTATTGAATTGTTCTTGAAAATTGCTAAAAAAATCGGTATTTTTTCGGCTTCTGAGTAAATATTCTTAAAGAAAATTTTCCGATCTTTAATTTTATGTGCATAAGTAATAAGTTTCGTCAGGGATTTTGCATATTTTGATACATTATATAACAGTTTTTCGTAAATTTTCAGCAAATATGAAAAAAATGCTTTATAACTTTTAAAATTTGTATGAAGACTAAAAAAACTGATGATGCAGTTTAAAAGATTATGAAGTTTTAAATAAGTTAGCAAAAAAAAACAATATAATTTTCTCTTGCCGTTCTCCAGTTATACCCTTTTAAAGCTTTGCACCCATTATATGAAATTTTTAGTACTATAAGATTTCGGCATCCGATTTGTTGTAAACTTTAGATTATGAGATTTGAAAATTTATTTATTGTATGTCAAAGCTTAGTTTTAAGTGTTGTCAAGTTGTGGACAGCAAAAAAAGTAGCCAAAAAGCCGTTATCACTAGGCTGATTCCGGACAGAGCAAAAGCAAAAGCTGCATGCTCAAAGAGTTCAATTTGGAGGGAACGTAAAAAGCAGCGGCTGATTGTGGCAGACTCAATTAAAAAATTATAATACGGTACATTGGGATGGAAAAATAATGCCTGACTTAAAAAATAAATGGAATAAAAATGATCGGTTATCCATTAGTGTAACTGGTAATTCAGACTCCAAGCTTCTGGGAGTTGTACCACTTTCATCAGGAACAGGAGAGGCCCAAGCCGAGGCAGTATTTCAAACCCTAAAATCTTGGAATGAAATGGAAAATGTCCAATTTATGTGTGCCGACACAACCAGCTCCAATACAGGACGGCGGATTGGGGCTTGCGTTTTACTTCGCCAAAAATTAAAAAAAGACCTCATATTTTTGGCATGCCGCCATTTTTTTTTTTTTTTTTAATTGTGTTTATTTATGAATTCATCTAAAGCTTAAATACTAAGAAATAAACAAACAGTATTTTATATTTTATAAGAGTACACTGCCCTATAGTAGGATCTCAAGTACTGATTACAATAATAATTTATGATGTAAGTTATAATATATGCAATAATCACGTTTGTAGATATTGTTATTGTAAAGCAAAATTTGCAAAAACTTTACTTAAAGATAGAAGCAATCTAAGTCAAGGGGTAAAAAACTAGCAAAACCAAATTTAAGTTTAATGGTTAAGCCACCAATAATTTTCAGTATTTAAATTTGGAATTATATTATTATCTTCCCTATAGAAGTTTGTATCAAATCTTATATTATCACTTGTTATGTGTTTTGTTGTAATTCTTTTATCGTTAGCTCTTCTATAAATGTGATACAGAACAGGAATTCCAACATTATTTTGAATATATCTATTTTTATCTAAATATAAAAATGCTTCAGGTGGTACAAATCCAGTTAACAGTGTTTTTTTAATGTATTCATCGTTGGAATAATAAGGAGCTTGAATTAGATTATTTTCACAACAGTCAAATGTTCTTAGTATATGATCTCTTATTAGATGTATAATGAAATTGTCGATCCTGGTGATTTTTGCCGCCTTATACAGTTTATTATTTGATGTATAATGTAGGAAATTATTTCGGCTTGATCTGTGAATAGATGTGCACGATCGAAGACATTTTCTTTCAAACACTCTAATCTTTTCCATATAAGATGGAGAAATATTGAACCATATTTGGCAACCATAAGTTAGAATAGGGCGAATAAGGGTCTTGTATAATGTAATTTTAACATCTTGAGATATGAATTTTGAGAAAAAAAAGTATCCATTCATAAAAAATGCGTTCCTTGCTTTGAAGATTTGAATATCTATATGTTTGTTGAAATAAAGGAAATTATCTAGGTTTACACCAAGATATTTAACAAGATTTTTATTCGGTATAACTATATTATCATTAGATGTGAGACCAAATTCTTTCCAATGTTTTCTAATATTATAATTGCATTTTCCGACTGGAGGACGAAAAAGGATAGTCTCACATTTATTAAAATTTATTTTCATTTTCCAATCAACTGCGTATGACTCAATTGTTTGTAAATAATTCTTTAGTTTGTTATTAATTTTTGATATTTTGTCATCAGCATGGTAAATTATAATGTCATCAGCAAACCCTATAATAGTATCTATTTTTAAAAGCAAATCATAGATAAATATATTAAAAAGAATGGGCGAGTTTACAGTACCCTGCTGCAACCCATTAACAATAACAAACTTTTTCGAGCTTTGGTGATTTTTATTACATACAACAAATGATTTAAGGTTTAACATATTATGAATTAGAAAAATTAAATGTATAGGAAATTCGTATTTTAACAATTTACAAATTAATCCGGGTATCCAAACGCTATCGAAAGCTTTCTCAAAATCAACAAGACATGCACCAGTGTAGAGTCGTTTATTTAAATTCCAATTAATGTTGGAAACTAAATGATGAATTGCATGAACTGTGGAGTGCTTATATTTAAACCCGTATTGGTTTTCATTAATTAAATTAGATTTCTTACATATTCTCGTAATGCTGTTGTTGACACATATTTCGAATACCTTACTTATATTTGGCAATAAACTAATTGCTCGCAAATTATTAACATTACACGGATCTTTATCTTTTTTAGGTAGCATAACTACTTTTGCAACTTTCCAAGATCGTGGAAAGTAAGAATTATTAAGCATGTTGTTGAAGAGCGTGCAGTATTCCAAAACAAGGGCCTCTGGAATATTTGCCAATACAATATTGGGAATGGTGTCTAATCCAGATGACAATTTCTTTCTTAGCTTGCTGAAAATATAAACAATTGAGTTCTTATCTATGAAATATTCATTCGCCGTAGATTCGACTAACTCATTGGCCTTTTCCATGTTATTAAATGTTGTTATAGTTGAATGGTTATTTTCATATTCAGATTTTGTTTCTAAAAATCTGGTGAAATTAGTATCAACATCAATATGGTTTCTATTATCAAGATCAATCTCCTTAAAAGAGTGAACTGATTCTAGGTGAGCCCCAATTGTATTTAAAATTTGATTTTGATTTGTGACTAAAAAATTATTATTATTATTATCAAACTCCAATTCGTCCGGATTAATCTCTGCATTTCTTAATAAGTTTTCATTTGCACGTGGGATTTTTAGCAGATTTATGTTAAGAATTTCCTTTTTTCTAAAGTGCTTTTTTGTCTCAATAAACATTTTTGAAACATTTCTCTTATTAATATTATTTAGCTTGATTTGAAGATGTTTGTTTAAAGCCTGTACAAAATTGTCATTAATTAATTTTCTAATTAGTTTTAATTTGACTTTTTGAAAGTTTAAATCAGTAGGAGAAATAACGCGTTTAAATCTATTATGCTGTTTAATTATTGTTAAGGTTTTACTTTTTTCTTTTTGAAGTTTAATAATAATTGTATTAACGAATTTATCAATAGAATCATTATTATTAAAAATTGGGACAGATTTTTCAATGCTGTGCACTATTATATTATTAAGCCTTAGTAAGTAAAAGTCTATTTCAGAATTAGAGAGGTTACGGTTGTTGGGAATGCTGTCAACTTTTTCAAGTTCTCTTAATATAGTTTCCACGAACTTATTCCAATTAGTTCTTTTAAAATTAAATTTTGAAGGTGGATTTTCTCTTAATTTGTAAAGTGGGCTTTCATTTTCCTGGTTTAAGACTTTAATTTGTACGGCATCGTGATCACTATCGTAATCAAGCGTTTGAAGGCAATTTAAAGTGTGGTTTTCCCTTTGTACGTTCAAACGTGAATCCGCTAAACATATATCTAGAAAAGAGTTGCAACGTGGGTACGATGGATGTGTTGATGCATATAAAACACACCTATATTGAATTTCGTTCGTTGAAAGCCATTCAAAAAGCAAATTTCCTTTTGAATTATTTGATACATTGCCCCATTCAGTACGTCTACTATTTAAATCACCTGCTATTATATAATAATTATTAGAATTGTGTAAGTTAAGTGTTTTAAAAAGTTCATCTAATTCGTTTTTGAAATATATATTATTGTTTCCCGCTGGGTAATAGGCAGATACGATATATAAGATTTTATCTGTAGTAAAAGGAATCCTCACAATACAAGTTTCAAAGCATTTAAATGAATTTAGTGTAAAATTTGTAAATTCATTGAACTTAATGTTATTTTTAATCAGAATGGCTGTTCCACCACCTTGTGTAGAATTGCTTCTATCTTTACGTATTAGTGTATAACCATTGAAACTTAACTTATGTCTATAATTGAGTTTTGTCTCATTGAGCAAAAGAATATCGGGGTTATGTTTGTTTATAAATTGTGTCAACTCAAATCTTCTGCTTAAATTAATTAAGGAGTTTACGTTTATTTCAATTAAATTCAGATAATTAAGACTAGAATTACTCATTACCAGCACTTATTAAAGAAAAAAGAGTATTAATTCTAGATGCTTGAATCTCTAATTGTTTCTGAAGATTTATAACTTGATTTGAAAGATTGATCATAGTATTATTAAGTTCTTTTAATGTTATATTTAATGGGTTAGACATATCTACATTTTGTGCTGCGCTATTTTGCAAAATGTTAGAAAAACTTAGATTAGGATTTACAAGATTATAAGATCTATTGTTATTGTTGGTTGTCAATGCTTGGCGTTTGGCACGGATTTTCTCGAGAAGCTGTTTGTAAATTTTGCATCCCCTGTAAGAGGCCGGGTGACCATAAGTGTTGCAAAGCACGCAATAAAGTTTTTCTCGTTCAGTCGCAGAAACATTAGCCATTTCACATTTTCCAAAATCGTGGGATTTATCGCATTTGACGCATCTTGGTGGTAAAAAGCAATTGGATGCACTATGAAAAAAGCTTTGGCATCTTCTGCATTGCGGAATCTCGGGTTTCCTCAGTGGTTCCCAGTGTATACAACGGTGCAAAATTCCCGTAATGGCTCTGAGTTGATTAAGGTCACTTTCTCCACTCACTTGGACCAAGAATATATTTAGTGAATATCCACTGTCAATAGATTTTTTTGTTGAAAATTTACTAACTTTTAAAAATTTTAGGCTATTATTTTCATATTGACGTAGGTTTATCAAAATTTCATTAGGGTCGATGTTGGTGCTAAGACCTTTTAATAGGTATGTTTTTGTTTTTAAACTTTTTGGCGTATAAGTATAAAATTTAGTGTTTGCCTTTTCTAGATAAGCCTTAGCTTTCGTGTAATCATTTATTTCATCCAAAAATAGAGAAATTTTTCTATTACTGAATTCTTTGAGTTTAAAGTTTTTAATTTTTAAACCATTTTTAAGAAATGTTATTAATTCATTTGATTCTATATCAAACACATTTAATGGTGGTATTTTCTTGTTTTTGTTTTGATTATTGTTTTTAATTTTCTCAATGTTTGTATTCGATCTCTCTTCACTTGTAGAATTATTAAGTGTAGAGTTTTCTGAAGAGCACGGTTTGTCTTTCTGCTTTACATGTTTCTCAAATTTCTCTAGGTATTCTCTGTCGCACTCATCATCGATGTCAAGAGAAGAATAGTAATTGTTTTTCAGTACTTTAGCCATTGCGCTTTCGTTTATTTCACTTTTTCTCTTTCTGTCATGCTTGTTTATCAAATCTTGGTTTATTTCAAAATTGCTTTTACAATTATTTGAAATGTTTTTTGGAGCATCACGCTCATTCATTGTTAATTTTGTCCCGCTTTATGAGTCTCTTTCTCTATTGGGATTTTAACTCAGTGTAACTGTTCTATGATGATACAAAATATATTGAGAATAATGAATAAATGTCGCAAAACAACGATAAACTATTAAACTCCGCTGAACGTCCATCCACTATGACGTTCATGATCGAACTCCGGCATGCCGCCATCATATGATGGAACTAGTTGCTGGATCAGCGTTTAAGGCCCTTAATATTAAGGATCAAATTACATCCCCACAAATTAAAATTTTCGTCACTCTTCAGGGAAGGTGGGAATACATTGATAAAAAAAAATTTTCGGATTGTATGAACCACGAAATTGTTGGAAAAATTATTCCGGAGTTCATACGAAAAGATCTAATAATTTTTGTAAAAGGGCAGCTGGAGAATATGCAACCAAGGGAAGAATATAAAGAAATGCTGCAACTGAGCCTTATTTTTTTGGGTGATAGACCTGAGCCGCATCCAACAATAAAATCTCCTGGAGCCATTAACCGAGCTCGCTGGATGATGAAAATTATATACTCTCTAAAAATATGAATTTTTCGAAACCAGCTACAATCTTTCATTCAAAAATTCAATTCAAAAATTGATGCCTTGCTGGAGTTTACCTCATTTATTTTAAGAGTATATATTAAAAATTGGGTACCTATGCCAATGTCCCCGATACGCTCCTTTCAATGACCTTACACTTTTGAAACAATTGTATGATTACAAACGCTTTAATGAAAAAGTTGCACGCAAGACTCTGAAAACCTTTCTGGGTCATCAGTGGTACCTTTCCAAGAAGTTGGATTCCTTATCGTTTTTTGATGAACGTATAGATACGAAAACTTTGCGTTTAATGCTTAGAAACCTACATGAACCAAGTAAAAACAACGAATTAGTGAAAGGAAATTTAACAGAAGACATGATTGAAAATAAACAAATTCAGTGTTTTATTACAAAAGTCAGCCTAACTTTTTTTGAAGCCTGCAACATTTCTACTGATTTTTACAAACGGATCCAGAAAAATGGGAAAACAACAAATCATTTCAGGAAGCAAAACACAGAGTTCAACAATTGCAAGTTGTAAATGATGTCGCAGAACGTGGTGTGGCCTTGGTTAATATTTATATCAATATCACAACTACTGAAACAGACTTTCAGAGTTTACTGCAGAGGGTAGAGCAGCATCGCAAGAACTCTAATAAATGATTTATAACAAATTTATTTTTCGTTGTTTTTAATATAATTGTTATGTATGAGTGGTAAGTAACTATTATTTTATTTGTAAAAACATTTTCTAAATCCAATTATTTAAAGTTTAAAGCAATGCAAACCTAGTTCACACCTTATAGTATTATACATTTCATACAATGCGTACAAAGCTTTAAAAGGGTATAACTCGAGAACCGTGAGAGGGAATTCATTTTTTTTCTGCTAATTAATTTAAAACTTAATAATCTATTCTTCTGCATCATTAGTTTTTTTTTTAATATATATACAAATTTTAAAAGTTATAAAGCATTCTTTTCCATATTTGTTGAAAATTTACGAAAAACCGTTATTAAATTGTCAAAATGTGCAAAATCAATGCCGAAACTTATTATTTATGCACATAAAATTAAAGATCGGAAAATTTTCTTTAAGAATATTGACTCAGAAGCTGAAGAAATATCTATTTTTTTTACCAACTTTGAAGCAAATTTCAAAAAAAGCCAAAAAGGTAGATTTTTGGTAAAAAATCAATTTGCGCGACCTCTAAACCGCCTCCGAAAAATCTGAAAAAATTCTCAAAATTTCTTAGCGTTATGAGTATTCAAATTAAGAATGATCCCCAAAATTTTTTTTTGAATGGGACACCCTAATGGACACTTGTGTGTTCTTGTAAAAATATAATGCAAACCAATGGAATAAGGAATGCAATTGTTTATGTACTGAATTATTATATAGGATGATAGGTTATGAAATAGTTCTGTGAATATGTTAGCTCTATACGCTTTATCGGATAAACTCGATTAGTTAATTTGACAATCGTCGTTTATAACATCTTAAGTTTAGTGGCAAGTATATAAACTGTTTTTAAGTCTAACATGTTCTCTCTTCTCCAACTATTGCATAAGATAAATATTTATACCAATTTTTGTGACTAAACATTTTGGTATTTGGGCTGAGCGATGCTAAAACTTTTCCCCTTTTGATCTCAAAAAGTACGAATTTTGAAAAATCTCTTCGTTTCGCACAGCTGCGCTATAAGTGTGAAAATTCCACTTAAATCCACATTCTGAATCAAACCCGCAATACTCTTAAATTGTAAATTTGTTAAAAATTGTTCATTTAAGCTCTAGGTAAAAACCATTTTAAGATTGACACAAACAAATATATTTATTTTCATTTATTAGGTAGATACTAAAGCGTGGGCTTAGAGCGATTTGTCTTGTCACTTATCTAGTCTTGTCTTGTCATTATTATGCAATCGAAATATTTATGGAAGTAGCCAGGAGAGTTGTTATTTTGCTGAAGACCTTTAAGCTACTTTTTAATTACCCTTCGTAGTCTATTTGCACTAGTGTGGTCAGTTTCTAATATCCAATGTTTCATCTACGCTAATTCTGCTTGCAAATTGTCATGAGATGCAATGTGACTGATGTTATAACATCTTTTACCACTTTTCTCTCGACCATTCCGCATTAATATTCTTCATTGCGGTTTCACAGCAGTTGGTTGTAATGTCCATTAATCCCTGACATGATACTTCAATATCCACGATACGTCTGCAAACCCTCATGCTATAACGATGTAAAGTGGCCGGTTTACAGCAGAGAGACAACATAGTTTTTTAATCCATTTGGATTTTAGCTTCGCATACGGATCATGGCAATTGCACTAATTAGCGGTTTTGCTTCATGTTGAACACGATGAAATCGCTAAACTACAGCGAATAAAGTGGATGAATACTAGTGTGCAACTTTTTAAAAGTATTATAAAATGTAATTATCGGAATAATTATGCAAGAATTTGTAACACCATCATGGAATGAAAACTATACATAATTAAATTGCCATTAGATATTATAGGGAAAAATTAACTTGAACTGATTTCACTAAACTACTGAAGTGTCAACAAAAACTGACCATACTTAACAATCACTTTATTTTATTTAATAACCAGGGGTATAATATTATCCCTCCAAATATAATAGCCTATAGATATGGCGAATATAATAGCTTAAAACCTTAAGGTCAAATAAATAATAATTTTACTAAATTTTATGTGAATCTGTTTTATACCAAGTTAGCATTACACTTGCACAACTACGTTATAGAAAAATTACTTTACACAAAGTTCAACAGATTTCAAATCTTATAACGGAACTCGTTCAATATTACAAGCTGTATAAAGTGCAGTAAAATAAGACAGTGACCTTGCATAAACACGAACATCTGTGAAAAATAAGATGGTCGAAAGTTATACATGAAAAAAAAAATTTTGTGATAGCCAAAATTTGAGCACGATTGGATATGTTAACAAAAAAAAAATTACTAACAAATTCAATTTTTGAATTTTTAAAAAATATTCAAAAATCCGAAACGGATAAAATTAGCAAGTCTTACTTCTTTCACGTCACGTATGAACAAATTACGACATAGATCATGAAAATCAATTATCGCGTTTCGCTTTTATTCACAATTTAGTAAATATATATCATTTTGGAATATATAAGTTTTTTTCGTTCAGGATATATGGGAGGTGGGCGTGTTCTTTGAGATAATATCATATTATTCAACACAGTTGTCAGTGTCATGAAATAACCTTTTGGGTATTACCTACTTCATAATTCTGGGAATCATACAAAGTCATCAGAGTTTTTTCTAAAGAATTTTGTACATATCCTCAAACAAATTTTTTAAATTCCTTCAGTATGATAACACCGGGAAACAAAATGGAAAAAATTATTTATTTCCTGTGATTTTTTTGTTTACTGCGCATTTTTTAAATATGGCAACAGTTCTTCTCTAACAGCTTTTGCTTTTGAGTTATAGCTAACTAAAAAGTGGCGCATGTTTTAGGTTTCTTTCACGCAAGTCTCCAAGATTAAGTACAAAAAAATTAAAGTTCGTATGTTTGATAAGCAATATATAAGACAACTCGTGAAATATCGTAATTTTGTTAAATCAACAACTGAAGTCGAAGCGAAAGCTTAGAATTCATTTGTTTATTAAATAATAACGGCCTTATTCATAAAAACTTATAAGAGATTTATAAGCCATTTTTAAGCAAATTTCGAGAAAACAGTATTCATAAACGATTTACATCTTCAATAAGTTAAAGTAGGGTTGTCTCCACTTTAAGCATGCTATAACTTGACGTTTGTACAATTTATTCTATATTCATAAATTTGTAATCTTTATTTAGAGTTTTTCTGCATTTTCCCTATTGGAAAGAGTTGTTGCGTGCATTCGTTGTGTAGGAAATTTTCTTCTTAATCATCGCGCACAAAGAAAAGTACCTAAATAGACACTTTTCATTCATGAATTCCTTTTTGAAAAATATTTCTCCAAAATTCTTCAAAAATAATTTGTAAATAATGAAATAATATTCGTGATGTATACACAATCAAAACAAGGAAAAAATGTAATCGGTATCCGAATTATATTTCAACATAAGGAAAAGAAAATAAAATTTTTTAATACAATTTTTACTTTAAATTCTATCTTATCGTCATGAGAATCGTACTCAATGAAAAATTGAGCTACAATAATGTTCATAGTTTATTGTAAGTGCAAATACATATTTGGTATCCGATTATAAAGCTTTTGTATCCGAGTATAAAGCTATTTTTATACATCATTAACGACCAATAACAGTCGGCGTTGCCACCTGAACACATAAAGCTAAAGTACTGATAAAAAACGTTTATGAATACAATTTCTTATTAAAGGTTTTTTAGAGCTGAAGAATACTTTAGCTAGAGAACGCTTCATACCTACTTTAGAAATTTTTTATGAATAAGGCCGTAAATATATTTTTTTTTTCAATAAGTAAAGTTGTCAGCAATTGCTCAGTACATTTTTCGTACAAATACCCAATAACTCAAATAAATCAAGATGTGTGTTGGCCTAGGGTGATCAGTTCGGTTTTCAATAACCGGCTACTCGGTTTTTTTCACTCATAAAAACCGTCGGTTTTTTTTAAATCCCTATTTTTCGAATATCGAATAATCCGGTTATTTTTTTGTCGAATCTCGGTTTTTTGGCGTTCGATATTTTTTATTTAAATTTATTCATAAGTGTGTTAAATGTGTTCTCGTACTTGTTTTTTTCCAGTGTTTCGGAAGAACAACCTAATTGTTAGTTTTATAAATCTTCAATGTTTAATAAGTCGGCTGAAAAGCGAAAGAAATTACAAATGTTTGTAAAAGACCAATTCAACTTATCCATGATGTTAAGCACCACTGGAATTCTATGGCCAATATGGTTTCTCAATTTTTAAAATTGCACAAATGTGTGAATCATACTTTATTGGAGTTAGGACTGACACCATTTAGTGAAAATGATATCGCAACTTTGTCTGTGCTTAGTGACACCATTAAACCTTTGGAAATGTCTATACAAAAACTTTCTGCAAACTCTTCGACTTTAGCTGATGCTGAGGGTATTTTTAAATTTTTACTTTAACACTTTTCAACAATTCAAAACCAATTATCAATAAATTTATATACAATTTTCAAAAGACGTATATCAGAACGACGTGTTCAAACCCTGAATACTCTCATTTTGTATTTAAGTACGAGTAAACTCCCAATTAGTGACGCATTTCTAAAATATTCAAGTAAAATTGATTCTTGATTTTTTATATATGGATAAGAGCGGCAAAATGACTCAAAACCTTGTCAGATTATTAAACGCCTTGTACACTTTAAGTCCAACTAGTACATTGAGTGAAAGGGCATTTTCAATGTCAAGTTTTATAAAAACCAAAAAAAATAGGTATACACCCAATCACTTAAATTGTATCTTATTTCTTAAATGTTACTATAGGTAAAACTAAAGATTAAATTAAATATATTTATATATAATCAATTATTTACAAATGAATTGTTTTGTTTCGTTTGTCTTTGTTAAAAAAAACAAACTGATCTCACTAATGTTTTTCATTGTAATTATAATTAAACTGAAAGTTTACTTTTTATAGGTATAATTGATTTGTTTTCTGTTATTTTTTAATAAATTTTTTTGTCAAAATTGTGTTTTAATTTGTTATTTGGCATAATTTTGAAAACCGGATTATCCGGTTTTTTGTGAATTTCAAAAAAAGCAACCGGTTTTTTTTAAATGCCATTTTTCGAATAATTCGAAAACCGGTTTTCTCAAAAACCCGAATAACTGATCACCCTAGTGTTGGCCCTTGTTATTCATATTCATTGAAAAAAATATAAAGATTCTTGTCAAAATTGGTCTGCGTATTTTGCTGCAACTTAATTTCTTCTCAGTGTTACACTCTAAAATAAAATTCATTCATTTCAAATAAAATCTATTCGTTGTTTAAAAAAAAAAACAAAATAAAAATTAAAAATTTAAATTTTAAAAATTTGTGAGTCGGACCCATGTTGTCCACAGGTGTGTGGACAAAGTGTTCCCAGGCATTTGGTAGAAAATTGTTTAAATAAATTGTCGAAAAAATAATATCGATAGAATCAAAACAGGTCTATAAATCGGAATCGATGTTGAGGAAATACTGTCCTTAAATTCGTTCCAATTACATCTAACATTTGCCATACAAACAAAAGACGCCTTAGGACAAAAATTTTAATATATAATATTTTTATTTTAAAAAATGTTCATAAAATAAAAATACTAAAGTAGAAATATTTCATAAAATTAAATATATGGGACATAGGTAGAAATAGGTTGTGAAATGCAATTTTATACAACTTTTTACTTATTCAATAGTAGCGTATGAACATTTAACTTTAATTTTATATCGCATATTTTATTATTTTAAGAGCAAATTTTATTGTTTTTAGGGCATATTTTATGTGCATGAAACCCCTTTTTAGTGCATATTTCCGGTTATCCTGTACATCATCCATATTAAATGTACTAATTATGACACATTTTTCTATTTTCCTGTACATATTTACTGCATACACAATATTAATGAAATTGAAAAGTTTCTTTTAAATGTTAAGCGAAAAGAGGCGGACTATCAATAACATCAATAAAATGTAAAAGATAAAAATAAGAACACTTGTGAAACACAAAACTTTCCTCCTTATGACAATGTTGGAGCCACCACCAAAATTCTCCAAACTTTTTCAATTTACGTGTGTTTTACTCTAACGCAAAAACCCAAATGACAACATCTTTGGGGCGTTACTCACCAGGTGGCATTCATTACGGCGAAGTAACTTCTCATCCTCATTTTAATGTAGCTTTCAAATAAATTCAAATTTTAGTGCATTGTTTTGCTTTTAATTGCCCGAAATTTAGGACTGTTCTTACCCGCCCCGTAGAAAAAAACCAACCAATAACTTAGGAAATTGCCAACAGCATTGTAAACTTGCCAGAGAACACTACATTTGACATATTTACGATCTTATAAAAATGTTTTATTATCTGTTATGGATCATAAAATATATAGACTTACATACACACGTACATACACGAGATGTAATGCAAGAGTTGCTGTTGCTGTTCAAGGTATGAGTGTTTTAGGGCGAATAATAATAAATATCAATAAAGCATAATAAAAAACAGATGACAAAAACACGAAAGTGTTCATTCATATATCTGACAAACAAAAGGAACTAAAACACCCCCAATGTTGCAAGTGGCTGAAGGCACCCCCATGTGTAGACACTTTGTGGCATTCCAAGAAAAAGCCAAACCCTGTTGTCAGATAACGGCTCTTGTGTTTATTTTGCAATGACAATATTTTCAATTACTTGACCCAGACGAGAAGCATGGAAACGGAAATATGTCCATGCATCCCTTCGACAGTTCGTGTTTTCTAAGATTAATGCAAATATTTTCAAGTGATTATCGATTTTGTGTTTGGTTTCCATTGTCTCCCTGTATCTTTGCCTGGAATCTCTGTAAATGTATATTTCCAAACGTGTTGTGTGGTCAGGGTCAACTAATTTTCAAAGAGTCTTTGTTTCCCATTATCCCTGGCCATGGTTGGCACACAACAGACAGACATTGTTGTGACAGCTCTATTTATAACATTCAATTTTAACCATAACAATTTAATTTGATCCGTTTATTTCGAGAATCGTTTTCTTGGTTTTCCCAAAAACACGCCTTAAATTTTCATTGTAATCACAAATACTACGAAAATGGCTCTACTCAGGAACAACAACAATGACATCGCCACAATTTTTTTTTGTTACCTGGCCTAAAATTGTAGGCATTGACTATCGTCAAATTCCAATAGTTTTGTTTACGCCCAATTCGAAGAGTAATATAAACTACCATTAGATCCTGCAGCTACGAATTGTCCATTATCTTCTCATATTAACAATTGAAAAGGTCAATATATGGAAGTGCAAAGAAAATGACCGGACCTCCTGCTGGGTATTTAACTAAAGATGGCAATGTCAAAATAACACAACCAAATCATAAATGTACGACGCACAGTGACCTTTATGGTGAATTAGTCAAATTTTACTTTGTAGCATGTAAACAACAGCAATCTATTGAAACAAGATATTTACTTATTGGAGTAATGAGTTGTCCCATTTAAATGAAATGACTACTAGCCAAATTTTAAAGAGTTACACTGTTCGACAAGGGTTTTTGTTTTGCACTATGTGTCCCTAAGGGGTTTTGACATGGGAAATTCAAATACGAAATCAGAAATTTAGTGGAAACAGGTGGCAACATCAGAAACATGCTTGTTCGGTTGCAATTATCGCCCTATTTTATTACACCTTATTCTCTTTAATATTATTAATTAATATTCTACTTAAACTAGGGATGCAACATGTCCTTGAAAGTGCAGTTTTTGTACCCTCATATAAATTTCTTCCATGAAAGCTGCAATAAGGTTAAAGGTTCCACAAATACATTCTAACTATAGATATGCGTTACGAAGGAAAAAAGATGCCTTCTATCCTTACTGACCACTGCTGGAATATTAAAGGAGACTGCAAGGATATTCAGAATAAAATAAATAAATAAAATTATTAACTAGTATAAAATACATATTTTTCTTCTTTTTTCATGTTTTAAGCTCTACTAGTATCGGTTATTGTATTTAGTAAAGATTCTGTTGAATCAAATAAAGTTTTAATTACGTTTATGCAAAATGTTTTTTAATGCAACATAAAGAAAGTACAAACGATATTAATAACTATAGAAATCACAATTCGCCCACCTTCGATATATCCTGAGATGGAAAAAAACGTACATTTACCAACATTTTTATTTCAATTGAACCAATTTTGAATTATATGAAATTATCTCAAAGGACACGCCCACCTCCCATTTACCTAAAATGCCTTCAGTCTCATACTTACTTACTTAAGTGGCCAGTTACAATTTACGAAACGTAATTCATAAATTTGAGGCCTGAAGTAATAAAGAATTCCACACGCATCGGTCTTCTGCGTGTGTTCTCCAGTTAGTCCTACCAGATGATGGCACATCGCCTACCACTTGGTCCTTCCAACGGAGTTTGGGTCTCCCTGCTCTGCGCCGTCCTTCAGGTTCGCCTTCAAACACCTTTCTCGCTGGAGCATTTACATCCATCCTGGCAACATGTCCCAGCCATCGAAGTCGTTGGATTCTGACTCTTTTAGCTAAGTCGATGTCGTGGTAAAGCTCATACAGCTCATGGTTCATCCGATGGCGAAACTGGCCTTCGACACAGATAGGTCCATATATTTTTCGGAGTACTTTTCTCTCGAATGCTCCCAGGTTTTGTATGTCCGTTGTAGTAAGCACCCATGATTCGGCACCATACAACAGAACAGGTAAGATAAGCACCTGGTATAGCTGTTTCTTAGTATTCCGAGAGAAGGTGGTGTTACTAAAGTGCTGCCGAAGTCCGTAGAAACATCTATTGGCTAGCACTATTCTCCGTTTAATTTCTTGGCTGACATTATTCATCTTGTTGACGGAAGATCCGAGGTAGGTAAATTCGTCGACTACCTCAAAACAATAATTGTCAACGTTCACGGTGCGTCCCCATCGAGAGGACTCTTTGTTCGTCGAAATCATTATTTTTGTTTTGTCCTCGTTGACCGCTAAACCCATTTTTGCTGACTCCTTTTCTAGCGATGAGAAAACTGCAGTAACATCCCGCAGATTTCGGCCAATGATATCTATATCATCGGCGTAGGCTAGTGGCATGTGGCTTTTGTGGAATATGGTGCCAGACATGTTGATACCAGCCTTTCTCATCACCTTCTCCATAACTATGTTAAATAGTGTACAGGACAGGCTATCGCCCTGCCTGAGACCTCTTTCGGTGTTGAATGGTTCAGACAGATCCTTACCAATCTTAACCGAGGATTTGGTGTTGTCTAAGGTACATTTGCAAAGTCGAATCAACTTTGCAGGAATACCAAACTCAGACATGGCCTCATAAAGCCTATTCCTTATCGGAGAGTCGAAGGCAGCTTTGTAGTCGACAAAGAGGTGGTAGGTGTCGATCTGCTTTTCATGGGTTTTTTCCAGGATTTGTCGTAAGGTGAATATTTGATCCGTCGTAGATTTGCCAGGTCTAAAGCCGCACTGATATGGTCCAATTAGTTTTTCTACAATTGGCTTTAGACGTTCACACAATATGCTTGAAAGGACCTTGTACGCAATTGGTAATAGGCTTATTCCACGGTAGTTCTTACATTCACTACGATCTCCTTTCTTGTATATGGGACATAACAGACTGAGACTCCAATCCCCGGGCATGCTCTCCTCTTGCCAGATGTTCTCCATGAGCTGATGCATGCTCCTAATCAGCTCCTCCCCGCCAGCCTTAAACAGTTCAGCAGGGAGACCATCGGCTCCAGCAGCTTTGTTGTTTTTAAGGCGGGAGATGGCCATACGTATCTCGCTCTGGCTCGGAGGTGGACAGTTAATACCATCGTCATGGATTGGAGCGGGGTCTTCTGGAGTGGTGTCAGTATCCAGTAAATTTCTAAAGTGATCTCTCCATATCTTTAGAACGTTATCCGGGTCCGTCACTAGCTGACCATCGCTGTCCTTGCAGGAGGGCAACCCTGTTCCGCGCATTCTCGCTTTCACTCTCTTGTAGAATTTTCGGGCTTCCCCTCTACTTCGGAGCAACTCAGTGCACTCGTCCTGCCTCTTCTTCAGCTCCTTCTTTTTTCTTCTAAAAAGACGCGTTGCCTGTCGTCTCTTCTCCCTGTGTCGTTCACGAACAGCTCGCGTTGCCATTGGCTGCAGTTTCGCCCTGTATGCAGCAACCGTCTCTCTCGTGGCATTGCGACATTCATCATCGTACCAGGCATCTTCTTGAGACGGCTTTGAGTACCCAAGTACGCTTCTCGCAGCCCGTTCTAAGGAGTCGGCTATATTTTGCCACTGCGAGGTTATATTGTCAGGGGTTGGAGCATTCCGCAGCAGTTGAGTTAGGTGGTTGGAGTAGGCGTTTGCTACCTCTGTGGTCCGCAGTTTACCGATGTCCAGCTTTCGTTGTGCCTGGTTACGTACGTTTTTCGCCATGCTTAGTCTTGTGCGTACCTTAACTGCGGTAAGGAAGTGATCGGAGTCAATGTTCGCACCCCTAATCACTCGTACGTCCAGAACACTCGATGCGTGCCTTCCATCGACTACCACATGATCAATCTGATTCCTTGTCAATTGATCTGGAGATAACCATGTTGCCTTATGAATATTTTTATGGTCAAATCTAGTGCTGCAAACTACCATATTTCTTGCCGCAGAGAAATCAATCAGTCTGATGCCATTGTTCGACGTTTCGGTGTGCAGACTGAATTTTCCGATGGTAGGCTCAAATGCGGTTTCCCTGCCTATTTTAGCATTAAAATCGCCTAGTACAATTTTAATGTCATGGCTCGGGCTACGGTCATATACATTTTCTAGGCTCTCGTAGAACTCGTCTTTGTCCTCATCGCTTTTCTCTTCTGTCGGAGCATGGGCACATATAAGTGTTATGTGGAAAAACTTTGTTTTGACTCTTATGGTGGCTATACGTTCACACACCGGGTTGAACCTTGAGACTAGGTGTCGCAGTCTCTTGCCAACCACAAATCCACATCCAAACTCGTGCTTGTCCGCATGGCCACTATAGTAGATGTCGCACGTCTTCATGCGCGAGCACCCGTGTCCCGTCCACCGGATTTCCTGTAAAGCGGTTATGTCAGCCTTGTATTCTTCGAGGACTTCCGCCAGTTGGATGGAGGCACCTGGTCTATACAGTGTTCTAACATTCCAGGTGCATATCCTTAAATCATGGTCCTTAATTCGTTTGCGGTGGTCGTCAACATTTTGGGGGGTCCATTTTATTCTTTTCTTACTTCTTTTCATTGCAATAGTTTATACGTCGGTGGCGGGTTGCAAGCCCAGCGCACCACGTCGCAGTTTTCTCCTCCTGCCAGGATTTTATTACAGCCGCCCATTCTGGGTCAGACGCTGACCAGGGTACCGCTCACTCTGAGCAGACGTGCCTGGGTTTTAGGTTTCGCCCCTCACAGTTAGTCGTGCTCTGACGGGTGTCAGAGGCACGCTTCCAGGCGTCACCACGTGGAGGTACTCCGTCCGCAGTAGTACTACGAATACGGAGCTCTGTGAGTAGACTTGAAGTGCAATTGGCAAGGATCACTCTGGGTTTGCCAAGTTAAACCGATCAGAAGCTTTACCTTGCATCACACTCCCGACATTTTTAAATGAAATGACTACTAGCCAAATTTTAAAGAGTTACACTGTTCGACAAGGGTTTTTGTTTTGCACTATGTGTCCCTAAGGGGTTTTGACATGGGAAATTCAAATACGAAATCAGAAATTTAGTGGAAACAGGTGGCAACATCAGAAACATGCTTGTTCGGCTGCAATTATCGCCCTATTTTATTACACCTTATTCTCTTTAATATTATTAATTAATATTCTACTTAAACTAGGGATGCAACATGTCCTTGAAAGTGCAGTTTTTGTACCCTCATATAAATTTCTTCCATGAAAGCTGCAATAAGGTTAAAGGTTCCACAAATACATTCTAACTATAGATATGCGTTACGAAGGAAAAAAGATGCCTTCTATCCTTACTGACCACTGCTGGAATATTAAAGGAGACTGCAAGGATATTCAGAATAAAATAAATAAATAAAATTATTAACTAGTATAAAATACATATTTTTCTTCTTTTTTCATGTTTTAAGCTCTACTAGTATCGGTTATTGTATTTAGAAAAGATTCTGTTGAATCAAATAAAGTTTTAATTACGTTTATGCAAAATGTTTTTTAATGCAACATAAAGAAAGTACAAACGATATTAATAACTATAGAAATCACAATTCGCCCACCTTCGATATATCCTGAGATGGAAAAAAACGTACATTTACCAACATTTTTATTTCAATTGAACCAATTTTGAATTATGTTGAATTATATGAAATTATCTCAAAGGACACGCCCACCTCCCATTTACCTAAAATGCCTTCAGTCTCATACATTAGCAAAAAATTGGCTATTTGAGCACTCAACATGCCGAATTGATGAGTTATTCGCCGTATAGCCCTGGTTTGACACCCAATGGCTTCTTATTATTTCCTTACATCAAGAATAAACCGAAAAATAAGGTTTTTTGACGTCCGAAGCAGCTGGTGAAGCGTTCAAAAGGCATGTTTTAGAGGTGTCTCAATCGGAGTCGAAAAAGTGCTTCGAAAATTGGGATGAGCATATTATTGCACTGATTCCCGATAGTGGTATATTGCGCATCACAATTTATATTCACTGCAATATTTGTACATGTCGCACCCTAATGTTGTAAATCTGTAATTATTACTAATGTATTAAGCTGTCAAAATAACTATGTAGACAAGAGCTTTCAGCATGGGCTTTCTCTCTGCCATATTTAAGTTGAATTGTCATATGTTTGGCCTACAGTCTACCTTTAGCTCACTCACGAGAGTTAGTTGTAGTCCAAACCCCACAAGAAGCATAAGATCAAACCGTAGATGGCATAAACGTCGTGCAATAACATTGTACAACAAAAGACACGTCTATTGGCGCACAGTGACTCATTTCAGTAAAACATGTTCCACAAATCATAACTTTTGAACTACAGCAGATATCAATTTGAAACTTTAACTGATAAATCTTGAGACTTCAAAGATTATGTGCTGTAAAAATGGGAGTGCCACGCCTAAAAGAAAAGGGCGGAAAAGTGGTAGTTTACAGACTATTGTTTTTTGTGCTTTTGTTCCCTAGGTACAGATCGAAATTTTGCTTCAATCTCAATGAAATTTGCCACATCTTAGTCTTTTGGGCCAGAGACAATCTATACTAAAATTGAGAGAAACCGATTTGACAAAATACTCCTCTAGAGGTCATATTTTTCGACTGATCTTTACGAAATGTGGGAAATGGCATTCTAATTGGCCCAGAAGTACATTTGTTAAAAGCCACCCATATCGGGTTCGATTAATATATAGTCTCTATATATATGATTAAACCGATTTATATTCTGACAGCTTTAAAGCCGCATTTTGCTTCCGATCCTCATGAAATTTGGCACATCTTCGTATTTTGGGTTACAGACAATATGTTCTAAAATTGAGAGAAATCGGTTGAGATTTACATATAGTCCCCATATACAGTATTTCGCGCTTATATGCACGCCGCTTATAAGCATTTCTCGCTTATTGGCAGCCAAACTATTTAAAATCGCTATTTAAAATCTTCAGTATTTTTTCTTGTATATGCATTACGTTTATATGCTTTCCCCGTATTAGTTCATCATAATTAAAACAAAAATTAAAAAAAAAAATCATGTAAAAACATTCGCATATATGCATGTACTAATTTCCACAATTAGAGAGAAATTTCCACAAATTTTAAGTTTGTTTTTGTTTATTTTTTAATACACACAGATCTTAATAAATCTGTTTTTGAATAAACATATACCCTGTTTTATTTTTAATATCGCAATGCATTTGGTATTGGCACGTGCAGCAAGTGTTTTTTGATGATTATATCTGTATGAATTAACTTTTATACGCACCACCGATGCTTAAAACCGAGATTTCTTACATGCACCATTAATGCATGTATCCGATTTTTTACATAAGCATTAAAAGCCCACCAATTTTGGACATGCATATAAGAGGGTAATACTGTACATATGTTTCTCGATTTGACTAAATACCCCTCTAAAAGTCATATGTAAATTATATTCGTGCACTGCTACTATTTTATACCACTACTATTTTTTCTATTAATTTGTACTACTATATACTTCGTCAAACAACACGTGTTGGTGTTTTCGTATGGGGGCGAAGTCTTCTATGGGGCGTGTCTTAGTCAGTGAATATAAATTCAAAATTACTTCTTGTAATTAAGTTATGTGCCAATTTTCAGGAAGTTATCATATCAAATAACAAAGTACAATAGGTACTACTCAACCTAAAATGTGAAATCGGTTGACTCATAAAAGATCAAATATTTCCAATCAGGCACAATTGTGGCAATGGGGTTTTTAAATTATTTAATGGAGGTTCCCTCAATAATACAAAATTTTCAAAATTTCCTGCACGCCCGGCCATTTTTTTAAAACTCAACTTAAAGTTTGAAAATTAAGCAAAAAATTAAGGTTTTAGAAAAAATGTTATAAGAATTAGGCCTTTATAAAAAATATATATATTTTTATTTTAATATCTTTGAAAGTGTTCATAAAATCGATTTTGCACAAACACTAGTTTACCTCTGCAATAATATTAATTTTTTTTTTAATTTTTCATTCTTTTTCAAAATAACCCATCTTTGACCAGCCGTACAAACTAAACTATATACTCAAAACGGATGGTATTTCAGAATTTGATTCAATCAGTTCTTAATTGAAAAATATAAACCTTTTTCGCATTCAGACAACTCGAAATTTGATTTTTGGCACGAGTTTTCGTCAAATAAGCCACTGTGCGGCGTTTTGAAAGTTTACATCTAGATTTCATTTTAGGAGGAGGTAAAGTTTCCCCTAAATGCAAGTTTTGTGTTGTCAATCTCTATAGAAAATCGAGTAAAGCTGTATGTATGATGTTACGGAGAACAATTGTAGAATATATTAACCCTCTAACTTCTCAAGGTATGGGTCTTTTTTGTCCTTATTTAAAAAAACAGTAAAAAAACACCATTAAAACAGGGATTTAAGGGGTTAAATCCCCTGAATACACCAAAACGGAAAATTCAACCAGACAGTCGGAAATAAGACACAACAAAAGAGAGCTAGGGTTAATTTTGCATTTATTAAGAACTTTATTTTAAAGTTCCAAAAAATATATGTTACTTTAAAACCAGTACATAAGTCAGTCAGATAAACTGACTGATAAATACCATCACCCTATATAAAATATTGTTAACGTCTTGAGTTATTTAAATTAACCGATTTTTAATTACAAATCCTTATGAATTATTATATGCCTGTTTGTGGAACGTAAACAGTTGTAGATAGGACATTCGGTCAGTTTTTTGTATGGAAGTTACCAGAAGGGGTGCGTCAAAAAGTTAGGATTTCTGAGGTTTTGCCTCCTATTATAAGATAAATTTACTGACCAAATTTCATTATCCCCCAGGTGGCTGTTTGGAACTTATGGAAGAAATCTTAGTTTTTCACAAATTTTTATAAGTATGCCAGAAGAGTCAACAGATATAGTCCATATTCATTCCTGAGTCAAATCTTTATAAGTGAACATTAAGGTGGACCTTGAAATGAAATTTTTGCGATATTTTGGTAGATGAGGGCTCTATTCCGTGCCTTTTTGAAAAAAAATGACAATGCCGAAAAAAAAAATTAAAAAAAAAAAAAAATTAATTAAGGGTTGCGCACGAGCCGAGAAAAAGGTCCACTTTGCCAAAATTAGGGGGGAAATTGCCATAGGTCATCAGGGGTCACCCGTAGGGGGGAAGAATGTATGGCCGACCCCCATTAACTTTTTACCGCCAACATTTTCCCCCAAGACAACCACCCCCTATCTCCTCCCCTTAGGGGGGTCACCATACAAAAATGGAGGTTGCTCAGTATTTTCGAAAAACACCATAGGTCATCAGGGGTCACCCCTAGGAGGGGCAAAATATATGACCGACCCCCATTAACTTTTCATCCCCAACATCTTTTCCGAACAAACTTACCCTCTTTCTCCACTCCTTGAGGGACTCCCCATACAAAAATACTGAAAATCTATGTATTTACAGTTGCACAATATCGAGATTTTTTTATTTTTTTTTGATTTTTTTACAGAAATTCCACCAATATTCAAGAGTGGTCATTGTTTGGAAAGTCTTGAAAAATTTGAAACGCACACGTAGCAGATGCCCCCATTCATCAGTACCTGGCAGTAAAATATTGCAAAATACGTAGTAGTTATAAATAGCAGTTCATTCATCGATTGTTGTCATTCAACAAGTGCCGACGACCGCGAAAAGTAAATTGATTTTTCTCCCGTTTTTTAAAAGTTAAGATGACAACACAACTTAGATCGCGCGACGATATTTTTTTGATTGGTTATCCAAGCATGAATATTACGGGGAACAAATTACCGTCGAAGAAGCAAGTGCTAAGAATGCATTTCTTCAACATTCGCAAACGAAACATGTCGAAGAAAAATAGTGCGGTTATAGTCGCGGACGCAGTGATGATTTTTTGGCGCCAAGCAGCTATTCCGACGAAAGCCAGAGGAGATGTTACAAGAAAAATAGCTGCGCTGCACGATGAGTGGGATGCTTTAAGAAAGTCATCTCACAGAAAGACTGAGTCCACTAGAGAAAAAGAGAATAAGTTTTCTGATAGCTTGAATAATCTTTTCGACATCGCACACGCCAACGCCCTTGAGAAAATGACAAATACCGAAGACATTGAGTTTCTGCTAAAGCAAAGAGAAGATGGCCGGCCAGGAACTATGGGAGGTGTGGACGCTACTGATACTCGAACGAGGAAAAGAAAAGCTGAGCGCGAAGAACAAGAAGAGTTGCGACGCAAACGTGCAACGGAATCTAGTAGAGATCAGTTCGCTAAAGGCGGTAAGCTATTTCGCGCTTTGTGTGTTCGTCCAATGTTTATATTCAAATGAAATTCTTTCAATTGCAGTGGTTAAATTTTCAAGCAGTGATTCAAGCGATGATAATGGGAGACAGGACGAAAACTTCCCGGCAGAAGCTGGCCCATCAAATGTTGGTGACAGAAGAGGTTACAAACAATGTTTTACTGAACGAGTCCTATCAGCTTTGGACAAGTGCAAAGTGACTGACCGAGACGCGGTCGGCATTATGATAGCGGCGGCAGAAGCATTTGGACGCGATCCTCAACAATACACAATAAACCGTACGTCGCTTCGGAGATGTCGGCGTTCAAATCGAGAGAACATGCTGAGTTATGTGAAAGACAATCCAGAAGTAAGATCGCATAGATTTATTTGCTCTCATTCAGAATTCTTATTCTTCAACGCGTTTCATTCATCTCCAGCTTGTCGCAGCTAAATCCTTCGTAGTCCATTGGGATGGCAAAATGCTTTTGGATTTTGTGGGTACAAAGAAGGTGGACCGTCTACCGGTAATTGTCTCGTACGGAGAAAAAGAACAACTTCTTGGAGTTCCCAAAGTAGAAGATGGGAAAGGAAAAGGCCGGAGAATAGCACATGCCGTTTATCAACTGTTGGCATCTTGGCATATGACACATCGAATACAAGGACTTTCTTTCGACACGACATCAACGAACAGTGGCCCATTCTCCGGAGCCGCAGTTGCTCTTGAGCGGCTGTTGGAGAGAGAAATCTTATATTTACCTTGCAGACACCACGTATACGAACTGGTGCTAAGGGAAGTTTTTGAGACAAAAATGGGAAAGACCAGTGCACCAGGCGTTCCTTGCTTTGACCGTTTCAAACAGGAATGGGACGCTGTAAAGGTTAAACCATTCCATTCTGGCTTGATAGACGATCAAGTCGTCAGAAAAATTCCTGTGGCAATGCAAGTCGGCATAAAGATAGAGGGTAAGTTTGTTCGGAAAAGATGTTGGGGATGAAAAGTTAATGGGGGTCGGTCATATATTTTGCCCCCCTAGGGGTGACCCCTGATGACCTATGGTGTTTTTCGAAAATACTGAGCAACCTCCATTTTTGTATGGTGACCCCCCTAAGGGGAGGAGATAGGGGGTGGGTGTCTTGGGGGAAAATGTTGGCGGTAAAAAGTTAATGGGGGTCGGCCATACATTCTTCCCCCCTACGGGTGACCCCTGATGACCTATGGCAATTTCCCCCCTAATTTTGGCAAAGTGGACCTTTTTCTCGGCTCGTGCGCAACCCATATTTTTTTTTTTTTTAATTTTTTTTTTCGGCATTGTCATTTTTTTTCAAAAAGGCACGGAATAGAGCCCTCATCTACCAAAATATCGACACAAGGTCCACCCTAGTGAACATGTTACACAAAATTTCACTGAACTTAGTGGATTTACAAAAATGATATATAGATATGTAAAGCTATGAGGGTGAGCTCAGTCATTTGTATTAGAAGTACCATAATGGATGTTTCAAATAGTTAGATTTCTGTGGTTTTTCCTCCTAATACAAGTTAAATTTACTGCCCAAATGTCATTATCCCCCAGATGCCTGTCTGGAAGTTATGGGAGAAATATTAATTGTTTAAAGATAGATAATTTTGTATGGGAGGTACCGATATAGTATTTATTCATTCCTCAGTCAAATTTTCATAAGCGTACATCTTACGCAAAGTTTGACAGGCGTGGCATGATGGTTAGAACACGTGACTACCATGTGGGAGATCCCAGGTTCAACTCCTGGCTCCAGTCGTCTAAAAAATAAGAAAATTTAATTTTTTTTTCATCGTTTTTTCGTCTATTTTTTCGTCTTCAATTACTTCCGTACTGTGGATGGTGTTAAAATTTGCTACACATTGGGACTTAACGCTCGTCGATGTGATTGTTTCTGCTTCAGCGAATCAAATTCGCACATTGTTTGCGATCATCAGAGTCACATGTCATCCTTCGAACCCGACCGCATTGTGAAACAAATTCAAGGACGAGATGGCTGACAGCATTTTGCACAGAGTACGGCAATCTACTGTCGACATTGGAAATACCAGCTCCCAATCATTCGATGCAACGGTAGCAAGACTACAATCGAGATGAGATGGCCGAAAGAGTTTGAACAAATGTGCTGCTGTTGAATGCCGAACAGAAGAACGTATACGATTCGCTGATGAAGGTTGTTGACGTTGAAGCGGAAGGCATTTATTTTCTCGCTGCTTCCGGTGGAACAGGCAAAATATTATTTTCGTTGATTTTAGCAACAATTCCGTCAAGATCTGAAATTGCGTTGGCCGCTGCATCCTCTGGCATTCCTGCCAAGACAGTCGAACTGCAAATTAAGCTTTATGATAAAACTGTCGAAGAATCTTTGCACGTTTGACAAAACAAAGTGCACAAGAACCAATAATACTTTTTCGACTGTTTTACCCTAATTCAGACACTAGGAATATAACTGCATCATTAGTTGGAGTTACAATAACAGTTTCATACAAATATTTTTGTTAAGTTTTTTTTTTTTACTTTGAGTTGTGTTTTGTCGAAGACGGCTTAACTGAAAACCCAACTATAGTCTGCGAAAAACGAGTTAAATTTATAAGCCCCTATCCCTGAGTAAAAATATTTGCGAGTTCATGTCGTCGAAGGAGGAACTCATCATCAGCTTTCCCCGCACAAAATTATAAAAATCTAGATAAGATTAATGATTGGGAAATACTAGCAGCGAAGAATAAGGAAGTCGATAGCTTTAATTTCATTTTTGCATTCGTTCAAATCTGTTTACAACGTGGCCGACGAGGATGTAGCGACCAACTATCTGACAGAGTTTTTTAACATCATCACCCTATGGGATGATGGTATATATCATTTGATACAAGAAAAAGTGTAAAGCATTAAAGGAAACAAATTAAAAATGCTTATATATTTTGATTGGAGTAACGTATGTGCATTACTCTTTCAGCATAGAAGTGTTTTTTTACAATCCAGAATAAATTGAGTCCGCAACCTTAAAAATACTAAATCAACCTCGTCCCAAAATGACACAATATTTTTTTATTTTCTCAAATATCTCTTGACATAAATGAGAAAACATATACATGCATGTAAGCATGTTTTTTTTAAGAATGGTTTTCAAAGCACTATCTAAATGCAAAAAAAATTATTAAATCGGTTAATAAATGCACTTTCCTCGGACATTTGAAATTTTGAAACTCCCAAAGTGACCAACTTTGAAGGGCCACTCAGCGGTCCAAACCCTTAGTAGGAAATTATTCAAATCATCTCGAAAGCACCTCATCTTTAAATATTTTAAGTTTCATCAAGATACCAACTCACAGAATAAATTCCAAGAAAATAAAAAGGAATCTCTGCGGATCACCATATATTTCAACAATTTGGCACATATAAAGTTTAAATCTACAAAAGAGTAAATGTGCATATTTTCAATATCTCTATTCGTTCCCGAGAAATCTGGCATTTAAAAACGATTTTTTTGACACTAAATATTGCAAAGATTTATGACTGATTCCATCCGGATAAACATTGTGTCTTACATGGGGGTGTTTGGGAATTTTCAAAAACAGATTCTTGATAAACTCAACTGCCCCTACTAGAAAAATAATATCATCTCCCAGGTATTTGTCGCAGAAGATGCAATTTTAATTGGAACTCATTCGAAACTATAACCAGTCATATTTCCCAGGAACTTTTTATACACACAGAGATTAGAATATTCAGTTCCTATAATAAATAAATACACACATATCCCCATGATTTACACAAAGATCAATGGGTTTTATGAAGAAAATAAACATCATATCATAACTAACATTATTAAAATAGTTTGAAATTCTTGAAACCAGCAAACCATCCTTGAGAACGTTTTATTTTTCCTAAGAATTGTCAAGTCTTAAAGTCCACTGTCTCAATCCTTCAAACGTCATTTAATGCCGACCACATAGATCGACAGACGCACAAAGGCACACATTTACACATTTGTGTTCCATTAGTTTCGCATTCATCTTAAAAAGGCGTAACGACCGCACAATTTTGTTGGTGTTTATCCTTCGGCAAAGCAATAACTGAATGGCGTCCTTGTTGTTTATCCTGCCTCTGTCTATGATGGTCGTGTGTTTAGCTTGTTTACATTTTGTAGATGTTGTAGTTGTTCACACTCATACATAGCACTCGCATCCCTTTAACTGTATGACTCTTCTTTTTTATGGCCTTCGTACTCAACCATCGTTTGTTTGTTTGACTTTATTACAGTCATTGTTGTTGTTGCCGTTGCCGAATGGCACCTCGAACACAAATATTTGGACATTGTTAAAAGGATGCCTTCGCATTTCGCCTCTTGATGTCCTGTCGACAATTTATGTCAGTTCAATTGTCTTGTGTTCGGAGAAAAGAAAGGTTTTCAAAATTTGTCTATTGTATCCGGACTACACAGCCATGGGGGATATTACGAATGTGTGACATCGTTTGCTACAATGATAAGATAGGAACTGATAGCGATTCATCTAATAATATTTGGCAACTACACCGAAATTTCTAATAACATTTTTATTTTAAAAAGTTTGTAGTTTGTAACTGTTTATCGCTTTCTCACATCATAAGTTTTATTTGTAAATTTAAGAAGGTCATTCAAAAAAGAAATATTCTTTACAAAGACAAATTTCTTTATTTTATCTTAGTCCTTGAAGTCCTTTCCGGTAAATTGTCTAGTTTTTTAATCAATTTGTTTCAATATTTGTTTCGGTAACAGTTAATATGTACACTAAGCAAATTGTAAGGTTTTGTAGTTTTCAATGCACTTTTCGATATTTCTGCATTTGAAAAAGTTCGCGTTACTGCGGTCTTGTCATATGTTTTTTTACCAGAATCGTTGATGAGCTCAGATCTTGTTATATAGAACAATAGCTTTCATCCTCGCTGATAAACTCTAGTTGTCAGTTCATCTCTTCGGGTCATAAAGAGCGCTGACAGAAGTCCTCTGCTACACACAGCTTTGTTGATTTTAAGCAGAGATATCACTAGTCAGAATTTCCCTCGATGGTTGGCAATATTTTCCATCTTCGATAATAGACATCATTTTTAAATCGCTCCAACTCAATACTCATTGGTCTGACCATACGATCATAATCCTGGCGGGTGTACCCCGACTCTTACTTTTTAGCTTTCAGCAGAATGTTACGGCAAGTTTGCATTGTCGCTTGATTTTTTACTGTCCCAGAGATAATTTATCTCTCTACACTTTTCTAATCTGAGCACAGATCTTTTAGCTTCCTTTGCACAGAAAAAAATTACGACAAATGAATTGTCATATTAAATACCATTTCGTCAATACAATTAAATATTTAATTAAAAAGGCGCCAACAACCGAAATTGTAAAAACAATAAACAGTATTGTCACATTTACAATTATTTTATTTTTGTTGAACTTGAACAGTGGAAGAAAATTTGTAAATATGACAATTTACAACCACTCTCAAATGGAAAAGTTGTTATAAATAAAAATTGAATGCTGACAATTTTATTTCATTACTTAACAACAATTGTGTTTTTTTTCTGTGTGTGTTTGCAAACATACCTTTCACTGATTTTTGATCATGGGACGACGAAGATGCCACTATATTGAATTAGTAAGCGAATCGAAATAGAGGCTATATAAAAATTACAAGAATTCTGAAAACTATATAAGCGTAGGACACCTTCGAGTCGGGTCTGCTGCATCACATTAACCCTCACATAATTTTATCCCATTTTAATTCAATTTACTGGAAAAAGTTTCGAGTACATCGAACATTGACAATGTCCATTATGGTTTGTCCGATTATTATTATTTTTTTTTGACTCATCGGATTCGACGAAGAATGAATGCAATTCAATTGTAATATGTATTTTCATTGTTCGGTCAACTGTTTGTGTAATCGTCCAACATTCCAATGGTTATTTTAAAGTGCATTTATATAATCATTTCGTTGGCGTCAGTAGTTGGTCACTGGAAGGGGTAAAGAATCAAACATAAGTTTAGGCATAATGACTATCAGGAAATTAATAACCGTTAAACTATTAATGTTTGAATTGAATTTGAAACTAATTCCATAACATTGGTTTGCATTAAATATATAATATTCAGCATGGCCATTTGTTCTGAAAAGTTGTGCACTTTTTATCTTTAAATGCAATCTAAAACTGTACCTTATTGTCTAATGAAAATAAGTTGCCAGCGATCTAACGAGTATTTTCTGGGTAAAATTAAAACACAATTGCAGCATAGGATATGTTACTTTGAAATTTCAGGATAAATACTTGTCAGGAGCAATTTGGTACTATCACGAAATAGTTTTAATACATGAATGCAATCTGAATTACATCACAAATGATACTTCTCATATTCATAAATTTGTTTTCATATCGAAGAAACATAAATATAGGGGCCGCATAAATAACTTTTTTATACCATCACCCTTAGGGATGAGGGTATATATCATTTGATACGACCCAAAAGTGTAACACATAAAAGGAGTCACTTCAGACCCCAGTTTTCTTTGAACCAAATTCGATTCATGTCCGGCTGGTTCGCACGATAACTTTTGAAAAACGCAACCAAATGTTTTGAAATTTTGCACGAGTTATTATTTCCTCAAGACTACTTACGGTATTGCAAATGGGCAACATGGCCCCGCCTCATCTGGTACCTCCAATACAAATACTTCATTCCGCCCACTTTAGAAATCGAGTAATAATATCAATACACCCAACGGGATCGTACCCAAATTCTGTATTTAGTAAAGCTATAACAGGATAAAGTTATGGAGAATAAATCTGAAAGCCTAAACATACCCCTTCTCGTACCTCCCATACAAATGTACCACTCCGCCTACTTGCGAAATCGAATAATAATATCAATATAATTAAATTGTTTTTATTTGTTTTACTGAGGGTAAGGGCATATGTAAGTCGGGTTGCCCGACTGAAACTTTCTAACTGGTTTTAATTACAAATCGGTTAATTTCAATAACTCAAGACGTAAACAATATCATATAGTGGGTGATAGTATTTATTAGTCAGTTTATCTGACTGAAATTTCTGTACTGGTTTTTTTTTTGAAAATGCTATAAAAACCAGTACAGAAATTTCAGTCAGTTAAACTGACTGATAAATACCATCACCCAATATAATATATTGTTTAAGTCTTGAGTTATTGAAATTAATCGATTTGTAATTAAAACCAGTTAAAAAATTTCAGTCGGGCAACCCGACTTACATTAACCCTTACCCTCAGTAAAACAAATAATTTTCTATTATATTGATATTATTACTCGATTTCGAAAGTGGGCGGAGTGGTACATTTGTATGGGAGGTACGAAAAGGGGTGTGTCTAGGCTTCCAGATTTATTCTCCATAACTTTATCCTGTTATAGCTTAACTAAATACAGAACTTGGGCACGATTGCGTTGGGTGTACTGATATTATTACTACATCCCTAAAGTGGGCGGAAAGGTACATTTGTATGGGAGGTACCATAAGGGGCGTGTCTAGACTTCCAGATTTTTTTTCCAAAACTTTATCCCGTTATTGCTTTACTAAAAATAGAATTTGGGTACGATCACGTTTGATTTATTGATATTATTTCTCCATCTCCATAGTGGGCGGAAAGGTAGGTTTGTATGGGAGGTACCAGAAGGGGCGTGGCTAGGCTTTCACAATTTTTTCCAAAACTTTATCCTGTTATAGCTTTACTAAATACAGAATTTGGGGACGATCCCTTAGGGTGTATTGATATTATTACTCGATTTCTAAAGTGGGCGGAATGATGTATTTGTATGGGAGGTATGGGAGGTGTATGGTCGGTCCAATTTTTAAGCACATTATAGATTGTGTGTAGATGTGAACAAAAATTCGTTCAACATGACCCGATAACGATCGCCATTGACTGTATCCAGCAAAAAATTTTCTGCAATTTGGAAGCAGTAGATATATTGCTTCCATACAGGTTGCACTACTTTTATGCTATTCCGTAAGTAAGGGAGATAAATGAATACTCACTTACCTGATAGCTGAAATGTACGCAGATATTTAAGGCAGTTATGAAAAGCTTTCTATCAACAATGAAACAGAAACGATGTTTGAATGCAGCAATTAGTGCTGATTTTGGTGCAATCACGTAAGCGAGCTTTGTTCTACTGCAATCGATCTCGCTTACTAAGTTGCAATGATGTATATCAGCATTGTTTTTGTTTTTTCAACGATCATTACCGATATTACGATATAAGTGTTGCGTTATGCAAAAAACCCAATCAGTTTGTTCTTAGTCATAATAGTGAGCGGGTATATCCACGCAAGTTTGTTATATTAAGAAATAACTGTTAATTAATTAACTGTTTATTGATTTATTAACTGCTTATTAATTTTTTTAAGTTAATTGCTGAATTGCTAGATACATAAGATTGCTTCCATGTTTTACTAACCTAATATCATGTAAGCTTTCTTATTATTTGCAGACTTTTTTTACAATATTCATTTAGGTATAATAGACGTGTACAAATACGAAAGCGCTTTTATAACAACATCATTTCATTACATTTCAGTTGCAATTATGTCACAACATTCAAGTTGCTATTATCAAAGCGCAGTTTAGGATACATAAATCATTCGCATTTAAGTGGGACATTTCTTTACAAATTCATTAATGAATACAGCGCTATGGTAAGCGCTAACCCCTTCGGCTTCCTTTACTTACTTGCAGAATAGTAAGCAGGTTTTTTGCTAGGTAACGGCCACTCCCTGCTCATTTTCGAAGAAAAATGGACCAATTATGCCTCTGGACCAAAATACGCACCAAACAGTGACTCGTTTTGGGTGCATCGGCTTTTCAATGTATGCGTGCGGGTTTTCTGTGCCCCAAATGCGACATTTTTGCTTGTTACTTACCCACCAAGATCAAAATGAGCTTCATCTGAAAAAATTATTTTTTTTCGCAAAATCGGCATCTTCGATCGCAGGCCCACTTAGCGAAGCGAAAATGCATTGGATGGTCAGTTGGCTTCAACTTCTGACCCAATTGGACTTTGTATGGCGTCATACCAAGGTCTTTATGCAAAATTCGTCTCAATGATGTCTCCGAAATGGGAAAATTTAGACTACCTTGTATTGGAAGTAATAGTTTGCCAAACGAGGTCCTTTTTATACCATCACCCTTAGGGATGAGGATATATATCATTTGATACGACCCAAAAGTGTAACACATAGAAGGAGTCACTTTGGAAGCTAGGTTTCTTTGAACCAAATTCGATTTATGACTTTTTAAGTCGTTTGAGCCATGTCCGTCTGTCTGTCTGGCTGTCCGGCTGGTTCGCACGATAACTTTCGAATGACGCAACCAAATGTTTTAAAATTTTGCACGAGTTAATATTTTTCCGCCCACTTTTAAGATGGAGTAATAAAATCAATAACCAATAAATATACCCAAATTCTTTCTTTAGTAAATCTATAGCAGGATACAGTTTATGAGAAAAAATTGGAAGTCTAGCCACGCCCCATCTGGTACCTCCTATACACATCTGTTACCGCCCACTTTAGAAATCGATTAATATTATAAATAGACCTAACGACATCGTGCCCAAATTCTGTATTTGGTAAAGCTATAACAGGATAAAGTTTTGGAGAAATAATCTGGAAGTCTGGACACGCCCCTTGTGGTACCTCATCACTAAACTGCAGACCGCGGAGATAGCCTATTCCAACCAACTCACTCAACTATATATTGGATAGCAATAGCAATATATTGCCCACTCGATGTTAAGGATTGCGCGGTCCGTACTAGGGTATATTAAATATTAAGCCCTTAAACGATAATGCCTGGTGCGATGACAAATGCCGCACTGCCACCCGGGAACAAGATGCTGCATACAGGGCCAAAGTGAAGCCAATGGCAGCGCGAGTTGTTCATCAAAAGTAAAGGGAGAAGAGGCGGGAGGCTTCTCGACTCTTCTCGCTAAAAAAAGGATGTACATATCGTTACTGACTCCGAGAGCGTACTGAGTACGGAAATATCACTTCCGCGGCCTATTGATGTCTGAAATCCCGGCTGCTGAAGATTGTGTACCAATCCGAAACGATAACATCGAGTGTCCCCATTCGAGCCAAGCTGAGATAACAACTGCCATATCCCGCCTAAAGAACCACAAAGCCGCTGGGACTGATGGTCTTTCAGCTGAGTTGTTTAAGGTGGGTGGAGATGAGCTTGTTTTAAGCATCCAACAGCTCATAGAGAATATTTGGCTTCAGGAGAGCATGCCAAAAGATTGGAATCTCAGTGTGCTATGTCCTATCTTCCAAAAGGTGAGTTTAAAAACTTTAGTGGAATTAGCCTCTTACCGATTGCTAATAAGGTTCTGTGTAGCATACCGTGTGAACGTCTAAAGCCAATTGTGGAAAACATGATTTAACCTTATCAGTGCGGCATCAGAACAAGCAACTCCACTACGGATCAGATATTTACACTTCGGTAGATTCTGGAGAAACCCCATAAGAAGCAAATCGACACTTACCACCTCTTTGTCGATTACAAAGCTGCCTTCGTTAGTTCCATCAGGCATCGACTATACGAAGCCATGTCGGAGTTCGGTATCCCTGCGAATATAATTCGTCTATGCCGGTGTACCCTTACGAATACCAGCTCCTCTGTTCGGATTGGCAGTGATCTATTTGAGCTATTTGATACGACGAGAGGTCTAAGACATGTTTGTCAATCATACTGTTCAACATAGTTATGGAAAATGTGTTAAGGAAAGCAGCGATTAACATGTTTTGCACCATATTTAATAAGAACCACAATAATAAGAAAAAAAAAACATGCTGCTCGCATATGCCGATGATATCGGTATTATCGGTAGGACGATGCGAAAGGTAACAGCTGTCTTCTCATCTGTTGAAAATAACTTTGTTTCTGAAAATGTGGAGTCTTTGAACACTTAGTCATAATAAAAAAATAACTAACGATGCAATACATTCCTCATATATGTATCTATCTATGCTAATAGTATTTTTTTCTAATATAATTTCCATGGCTTATTCTAAAATCAATAGGTCATTATTTAAAAAGAAAACAGTGTTGGAAAAGAGACAAAATCATTAGTAACAATTGGAGATATCCAGTAGTTGTCTTAGAAGACGTATGTATATCGGCAAGGCCACGAAAAATGAAACCACATAGATTTTTTTTTCTGTCACAAGGTCCAAATTTTTTTTATATTTCAAATGTAAAATATGTATAGAATATGGCAGCACTGTATGCCAGTGCAAAATTTGTGTCTACTTTGACATTTTACATCCTTTTCATGAGTGGTACGTGCAAGGTGTAGTTAGAAAATATACCAATGTCAGCGAAAAAGGTAAATTTTGTTGTTATTTTTAAATACTTTAGACAAATGATAACCTTTTTTGGATAGAATATAAATCAAACTATTGATTAGCAAGCAAATTTGTGTACAAAACTTGGGTTTTGGACCAATTAGGGCTTAAAGTAATCAGCCGCAAATAAATGGTGACGTTACTGACAAATTTTTATAAAATGTTTTTTTATGCATTAACTAATTATAAAAGAGGTTGGAAGAGCTGTTTTTTTTTTTGAGTAATTTTGAAGTATTTTCATAATCAATGCTTAAATGAAGCATTATTAGCACATAGCTTTATTTAATTTATTTTTTTTACTTTTTTGCTTAATAATTTGGTATTTAATTGCTAGACTCCGATTCCTGGTGCACAAAGAGACAAGCGTTACGTTGAAAAGCTAAAAGAAACCAACAAATACGACGAGTACAAAAGGAAAAAGCTCTTCACTGCATAGTAAACAGTGCTCGGGAATTCGTTGAGGCGTTCAAACATACCCAATCGCAAATATTAGTTGCGGAAGTTGCTGAAGAAGAGTTTAACAAAATTAACACTATTTTGGATACGGCCACAATTTTCGCAAACGCAAAAAACATTCGTGACATTTCGTCTTCGCACCAAATCCGTACCAATGGGGAGCAGCTTATACTACGTCTCAGCAGGGATACAATTAAAATTTCTTTTTTTTTGTGATATTTTATGTTTACGACCGCTGCCCTGGCCACGACATTATAATTGTTCTGTGAGACTTTAATGCAAAAACGCTCAGGATTCTGCTTATAGGGCAACGCTACAGCCAATTGTAGTCCGTGCTGTTAGGGAACGGCATAAGGAGAAAGCAAAATGGGCGAGACAGCTATTTTGGCGAAAAAAACGTCAAATGAAGTAACGGGAGAACGAGGATATAGAGCGATACAGGGATAGAGGTCAGGCCCGAAAATTTTACCAGAAAGTAAGAGCAAATGGATACGGTAATGGCCTCCCCACCTGTAAGGACAGTGATGGAAATCTGGTCACGGATACGCAGAGTGTGCTGCACGTATGGAGAGAACACTTCACGCAACTGCTGGTTCCAGAAGGCAGCGCACGTGAAGTTATCACGCCAATTGCCGACGACGGCTTAGATTGCCCACCACAAAGTCAAGCCGAGGTAAGAAGAGCAATATCGCGGCTGAAAAACAACAACGCAGCCGGTGCCGACGGTCTGCCCGCAGAGATCTTCAAGTCCGGTGGCGAGGAGCTGATAACGAGCATGCACCAGCTCCTGCGCACGGTTTGGCTTAAAGAGTGCATGCCCGTCGATTGGAATGTTAGCGTATTATGTCATGTGGTGAAAAAAGGTGATCCAAGTGTGTGCTCCAACTACCGCGGGATCAGCCTTTTACCCATCGCATATAAGGTCCTGTCGAGTGTGCTATGTGAAAGACTAAAGCCAGCGTTATCCAACCTGATCGGGCCTTATCAGTGTGGCTTTAGACCTGGACCAGATTTTCACATTTCGGCAAATCCTGAAAAAGACCCAAGACAAACAGATCGACACGTACCATCTTTTTGTCACTACAATTTTTTTTTTTATGTGAGTGGTTTAGTCTTTATATCTCCCCAGGTTGCATCCTTAAACTTCCCTACGATGATTTGTTGCTCGTTTAGGGTCCCTCTATTAACCCAGGAGAAAAAAAGACCCGAAAATCCTAACGAAACTCGTACATGTGACGTTACTGACATTTTTGTGTGACTTTACTGACGCTGCTTTTATGGCGTTTACGTGCTTAAAACATAAAATTTAAGCCAACCTTTTGAATAAAAATCATCTTTCTTCCTTCCTTTTTTAAATACTGGGCAATTATAAACATGAACTCTTTTCAATTCGCTAATTTTTACACAAACGTTCACTAACCTCAAAACACACTTTCAAATTCCGGTGACGTTACTGACGATTTAAAATGGTCATAACTTTACAACAAAACGTGATAAAGTAAGAAATCGTAAGGAGAGTTGAAATGTTCAACGGACAAAATTCCCGCTAAATTTCATTAAAGACATCGGATAATGAAACATTTTGGCAAATTTAAAGTTCTTACATTATCATACTATACATTCCATTTTAATCGAAATTCCACATGTTTTAATTTTAGTTGAAATGCATCTGCAGCGGTCGGAGCGGACAAAAAAAATTGATCCGCTCCGCGCTCCGTCAAATCACGCTCCTCCCTGTTTAAAAGTATGGAATTCTGAATTACCTTTAAAACGAAGTAATTCCAAATTATCGAATTTTGAATCAGTTGAACGTTAGCCTCTTTTCAGATGGCTCCAAACTAGTCCAAATGAGACCGACTAGAATTTCTGAACTGATTCTACAATAGTACCTAACCAAGCCTTGGACATCTACAAATCTATTGTTTGTATTGTAGGTTAACTAGTTCACTGTCTATGGAGAACTAGTTTTAAACTTGCATTTTTTCCTCCAGGGTAACTAAATAAATCAAGTTAATCCGCAAATAAGTGCAGACTAAATTAATGCGATCTTAATCCAAATACAATCTACCACAATTATGAAAGAAGAACTAAATAAGTGTTAATATAAGTGCGTTTAATTAACGCACACACATTAACACCACTTGCTAATTATTAACGGAATATCAATACATACTATGTTTTAGCTGTTCAAGGATGCCCGACTTTGTTTTAAAATTTATCCAGTCATTGTCCTTGAACCTATCCAATTCCAATAAATCAAAGCTTTCAAATGTTAGCTAAGCAAACAGCATAAACATATGACCTTTATAAGTTTCTCCTGAAAGTTTTGTGAAAATCAAAGGATTTATACGTAATACAATTTAAAACATATATATTAATATATATTTCGAAACCAATAGAGCATGTATACGTAAGTATAAGTACGTAAAACGAAAACATTGAGGAACATTTAAGTGAAATTTGCACAGGCTCAAGGGTTTCAATTACCTCAAGTTGAAAGAAGTATTAATTTTCTACCACAAAACAATTTAGCATTTATACATTCGGACTCTCTCTCTCCTTCTCCCTCTAGATGTCCCTAAACTGTTGGTTATGTTTAATGGAATGACAGTTAAAATATTAATGTTGTCAATGTGACATTGGCAACATGCGTCATTTATTAACTTTATGACTTCGGTAAGCGGTTTTTGATTGTGCCACAGTGTCTCCATTGGAAAAGGGCTCGTAACTTTTATGGCCGCCTGTGGTTAAATTGAAACAATAAAAATTATGCAGAATTGCTGTTCATATTGATTTATGCTGTTTTTTATTCTTCTTTTTATTTAACTAACTTCCATTATTGCATTTACATACAAATTATTGTATATAATATATTATAACGTACATATGTATATAAATACATACAATGTACGCATTATATTAACAGAACATAAACTATTTGCAGCTATTGATAAAACAAACTAAAACAGTAGTACATGTAATCGTATGTCAATATTGATTCCACATATTCATATTATCTAACATACATATATATTTTTTATACATGTAGGTGTAGTTTGAGTTTTACAACAACAATTGTTATTGTTCCAAGAGTTCAATTGCACAGCTACTTTTAATATGTAACAGTGCGAATAGAATGTGTGAAAAATTAATTCAAACTGTGTTTCGTTCCTATAGTCATGCATGCTTTAATCGACACTTGTATGAAAAAGTCGTCGACGATTTGTATAAGCGGTCACCGATAAGTCTTCAACGATTCACCATAGTCGTGCATCCATCTTTGAGGATGTCTTTAAGACGTGGCCAACTGGGTATAAAACGAGTGGGTAGAAATAGAAGGTGCCGTCGTATTGAAATTAAAAAAGGCTTATTAATATGACACAAGCTTCATCTTGTTGCCGTCCATATAAAAAACCAGTAAGAAAGTTTCAGTCGGGAAAACCGACTTACATATACCCTCACCCTCAGTAAACTTCAGTGTATTATAAAATTTTTACAGTGTATGTTTTCGAAAGCTGACTTATATTGAGTCATTCCATAGTAATCGCAGCTTAAAAGTACCTATTACCGTAATTTTTCAAATATTTCGATACCTTGCCACGCCCACATATTTTCAAAAATGCAATTTCTAAAAATAAGGTTGTGTTTCTATAGGTAAAATCTAGCTGTATGCAAAATTTCATTAAAATCTGACAGGGTCGGGTTCAATAAATATCGGTTTTGCTCAATTGTTACTTAATAATACAAATTCAAAATTTTTTATTAATATTTTTTTTCAAAAATACCCCCACTTTTGCATCAAATATCTCGACAACATATGGACAATTGCATAGACACATACGCGACAGGTCGTACGTTTGTATGAGATGAGAAACAATGAAAAACCTTTTTTTTATTACTTATTTATCTTTTTGTATAATACTTAGGAAGCTCTATATTTAATTAAAGTGACGAAATCCTCTGAATTGGTGGTCCTAAAATATTAACAAATAAAATAAAGAGTGACATTATGTGACAAAAATAGAAGCCATTTTTTTCTTCTTTCACCAAAACTCAAACCAGCGCGAATTGAGTCGGACGTTTTTTGGTAAAACCATCACATCGTGTGATGTGACAAAAATTTCCATTTATGATAATTTATGACGAATTTATTAAAAAAAAAAAATATTTTTATTTGCGAAATTAATAAATATTATAAAGTTCATATACCAAAAATTGTTAATCACGAATGTTACATTAGAACGTCAATAAAATAAAATCAAAATTTTGCCGCCAACTGATAATTTTTTACTATTATTGAAGTTATTTACTGTTGTAACAAATATCTTATGATAAAAGTGCACTTGTATAATCAGTAAATATGTTATTAAAAATTCAATGAGGTGACCAGTTCATTAATGCAATTTTTCAGTCCGGTTAATCATAAAAGAAAATATGTTTAGCTTTGAACATTTAGATTTAATAAAATTTAAGCCAGAAAAATTTTTTGTTACAAATTTTTTTTTTCGATCACGGTGGACCTTTCTTCCTTTCTACCTATATATTTTTATAGGTCTTAACTTCACCTATTTAACGGCGTATTACTAGTTAATATGTACAACATAAATATATTCAGCGGCGATAAACTGATTTGAAAACAAAATTTAACTTTGACCTCTTTGCGGCACACTTTAATGCCATACAATCGATGTGAAATTTAGCACAATATATTCAAAATTTTTTAAATTACAAACGTGAGTTGAAGCTAGTTGTCCAACTCCGCTACTACTACCTTTTTTTAACGAAATTCCTATAAGGAACACCCTTATATACATATTTGATAAATATGTGAAAAATTTAATTATTTTCTGTTTCAATTGGTTTTGGCCCCCTCCGAAATCATGGCTACAGCACTGGGACACATCGAAATTATCTTCAACTAAATATTTTCTGAGGGAATAATTTGATTGTGTTTTTTAAGCACCATATGTGTTATGGTCTGGCACGTGGATATATTGATCGACAGAGTTAGAGTTTCTATACTAAAAATTTATATTACTTATGTTTTTTTTCTTCACATATTTGATGAACGTGTGCTTATTAACGTTACAAGTGCTACTGAAGTTAATTTTAGGAGACTGAATCCGGTAGCCAATGTCAAAGTTCAACTTATGTGCTTTGTTCATTGTAATGATCATATTTCTGATTTTGTAAAACGATTTCTTGGGCAGAGTTTTGTCAAGTATCGAAGCTTTCGTCATTAAATGATCTGTTTGAAATCCTTAGGTTTTTATTTAAATAATCGTGAGATCAATATTTGTTTTATTTTAACCTTAAAACTTACAAAAATGTTTCTAGAATAAGAATTTAAAATAATACGAATAAGATGCACGTATTAGAAATAACGTGCGTGCCTCTTTGTGCCCAGTTATATTTACTCCATAACTTTGTTTACATTCTATCATAGTTTGTTGCCCAATTTCTTAGTTAAAGCATTATTCGAAACATGAGATTATTATTAAATAAATGTCTAAGAAATTCGAGAACGATCATTTTTAGACATTTAACAAAAAAAATAAAAAATATAAATTTCTAACAAAGTGAAAATGAATAGATTGATCTCAATCATGTACATTACATGTACAACAGATTATAGGTATGTGTTACGCATTCCATCGTCTAAAGTTGCATTTAGTTATCTCATAATATACCTATACGAGCTAGAATATCAGGATAAAAGGTTTCTATTTCATTTCACTGTAAATCTTCCATTTAACCTCAGCTTGTCCTTAACAATTTTCTTGTTTCCGCTGGTATTGATTTAAGTTACATCGCAATTCATTCAATTTTCTTAATTTCAATGGTATTAACCTGTCCAACGTCTCAATTCTATACTGATTTCTTGAAAAAAAATAAAAGAAAAGATGTGAAAATATCATCATAGTAATTCGATAGAATTTTCGAACAAATTTCACTAATCATCTTATCACCGTCATTGATCGGACACCGTTTCTACTTTTGGTATAGAAAAATTTCCATTATGAATTGAAGCCACACAGACGACCCGTATTTTCGGTCTATTGATTACATCCATCTCAACGCAAACGGATGTTCAGGGGCAGATGCAACACGAGTCCTCCGTAGTCAGTAGGTAGATAGAATCTATATCAGCTCGCAAACACACACGCACACACTTTTCCTCCATCGCCACCTCCTAATGCACATTTGCTCACTCTTTTTCAAGCTGTGTGAGGTCTATTTTTTTCGGTGAAATAGGAAACAGCACACTCCATTGCAATTGAGGCCCAGAGACCAAGACCGAGTTTCAAATATCCTCTCCTTGCCATTCACAACGGGTGACCTTCAATTTTAAATAGTATTCCTTGTTTAAGTATTAAAAGTAAATGGAAAACAAAACAAATGAACTGAAATGAATGTAAACATTCGATGTGTACAAGAACTCTTTTTCGTAAATCACATTTAAAATAAACAGAAAACCCCGAATCGAGCGATGTTTCATATGAATTCAAATAAAAACTGAAATCAAACAAGAAAGCACTCACTCATGGTGACACTTGAACGTACCATGGAACTAAAGGGCCACGAAGAAGCGAAGTTGAGCACTCGCATTTGTGTTCAACATTTGTTTCAACACTCTTAACTGTAACAAATACAAATAAAGAAGTGTTTTTTTTTGGGAGTACAGCTATGTATAGTAAAATAGGTATATTTCAGACCAATTTTAGAAATGATAATATATTGCGAGCTGTGTTCGTTTACATTCCCAGTAATAATTTGCGTGATTGTAGTTTGGGAAAGTAAGAACGATTTTACTCTCTTCATGCAATATTTGCCAAAAAAAAAGTACTCGAATAATATCCAGTAAAAATTTGCAGAAAAACAACTGATGTATTTTTATGTGATTTTACGTTATTTTTTTTTGCCGGGGAGAGCTGAGGCCATGGTAGAATTTTTATTAAAAATTATAATGGTGATAACCAATAATTACCAAAAACTTACGGATTTGTTAGGCTTGTAATCCGAATATTCTGATAATCCGAATCGGAGTTGCAATCAATTATTCGGATAAGCGAAACTACACTGTATGTCCCTTCGTGTGGTTGATTCATAAAAAATAAAAATTATCGGTTACCCTTGTAAACATACAAAAATAATACTTATTATAATCATATGATTTCTTGCACGACATTTTTTTAATTGAAATAATGTTTGTTGTTGGGCCATAAATGATTCTATATCTTATGAAAGTAATTTCTAGTGTACCCTTATTAGATGTTTCCAAATTCTCAATATATTAGTCTAAGATGCACCAAATCTTTATACCGATCAATTCATATTCATTTTCTATATCGCATTAGCTATGCTCGTCCATCCGTCTGATCTCCATTTAAAGTTTGAAGTTCAACAATATCGCTAATAAGAAAATCTCTATGTATTGACGTTCCTCACACTTTTGGTTTTTCGAGTCTAGGTTAAAGACTGATTTTGTTAAAATTCTGAAATAACGTTTTTAACCTAAAAAGTTAGAAAGTTTCTTCTTCTTCTTTAATGGCAGCAACAACAGAATTTAATCCATCAGTAGCCGCACGTAGAAAAGTATTCCAAGCGCTTCGGTCCTTTCGTCACACCAAGCTTGGATAACAGCTCTCTCACCTAGTCCATCCATCGGAGTTTTGGTCGCGCCTCCTGCGCCGCCCATCGAGTTTATTGCCGAAGACTTTTTGAGCCGGAGCGTTTTCGTTCATTCGTACAACGTGTCCAAGCCAGCGCATTCGGTCTATTTGAACGCGCTTGACCACGTCGATGTCGTTGTACATCTCATACAGCTCATGATTTATTCGACGACGGTACTCGCCGTTCACGATGATAGGTTCAAATATTTTGTGGAGTATTTTTCTCCCGAAGTCTCCCAGAATAGATTGATCCGCTTGTGTCAGAAAACCGTTAGAAAGTTTACGAAGTACTTAAAAAATTTGTAACATAGTGCTACAAAAATTTTTAAATTACCTCGTATACAAATATGATTCTCAAGATTGTCTTTTTCTCGATTCTAGCGACGAAAAAATGTGAAACACTTATAAAATCCATATGGGCATTTCCGTAGAAAGGTGAACCGCGAAAATGTGGAAGAATATATTTTTTTCTTATATTCAAATAGGGAATTGCTTCAATTGTAATAAAGCATTAACCTTAAAATTTATTTCCGATTTTATGTGTATTTGTGTTTTGTTAGTCGATCTTACAGTACATTATATTAATTTACGTTAAGTGTATCGAAATGATACAACAAATTCGGCTCAAGATCGATTTTATTATAAGTAAATTGTTGTTGGTTTATTTTATTGCCATTTTTCCTTATGGTTTTTTTTAATCTATAAGTATTATAACCAGGGCCACCAAAGGTATGCATTGCATACTTGCATATGCATATGCATATTGTGGGTTTATGATATAGAAGCCTATTTTGAGGTTTACATGCATTTTTTGAAGTTTTTTTTTTGCTTTTCATATACAATTTTTGCGTTGCGTTGCCACCAGTTCCATTTATTACTCGTTGGTATAATTGGCAGAATCCTTCACAGTACTATGAATTTGAAGGACGATAGACAAGGTGTGGAATAGTGTAACAGTGAGGAGGCCGTAGCAATGCTATCAAAAATAGCCAATTAAAATGTGACAGACAATATACGTTTAAACATTCAAAGTCAACACAAAACAACTTCAAACAATCACATACATTCTTAAACAGAATATTGATTAAGACTTCAATCGCGGAAATCGTAAATATGTAAAGAAAGTTACGGTGAAGGCGTATACATAATATTTATTATACATTAAAATATTAAGTACGCTATGAATTTAGCACGACCGAAATATACGGAACTGTTCGTCGAAATCCTCTTTTAATTTTTTTACATTACAGTAACCAATCAATAGTCTGAATCTTATAAATGTAATGTAATTAATAACTTATTTTAATTTTTTAGTTAAAATTTATTTAGAGAATGAAATTAACTACGAATCAAAATTTATTATGCATTTTTAATCAGTTTTAAAGGTATTTTTTAATGTTTTCCTGCTTATCTAATGCGCCTATTTTTAGTTTTTTGTGCATATTTATGTTGGCCCAGATTATAACGATTGCACTCTCAAATAATTAAAAAATAACCAGAAGAGATCAACCGAAACCCGATATACATTTAAATCACGACTTAATATTCGATTCTATTTCTCTGACATATTCGCGATCCAAAATTAGCAATTGTTATCAGCACTCTGAAAAGACAACAACAAATTCTCAAAAAAAGTTCATGAAAAAAGTTTAAAGTGATCCTGACACGAACAAGAATTACCTTGAGAAAGTCATTGAGAGGATGAGAAAATGTCGTGCAAAACTCAGACAAAATGGTATTTTCCAGCGATGAAAATTAAAAAAAAAGCTGTTTGGCATAAAAAAAAATATTTTAATTTACCTTTATGTTGTTTTTATCTATATTATCTTCTATTTTTAACCACGTTCGCAATTCCTTGTTTTTCTTATACACTATGTGAATATTGAAGTTATAAAATATATTTTTTATATTCATGTCATAATAGAGATCCTGGAAATGCTTATATTCTTATGTATGGCTTATATATTGTGTTCTAAGCTAAACAAAAATCCTAATAGCATACTAATTAAAATTGTGTTTCATAAAGGCTGCCTGCTATTGCAATTACCGCGACTGTACATGACGAACTTTTATTCTGATGATGTGTGAAGTCTTGTGATCCCGTTGATTTGTTTACACAATTTTATGCACGAAATGCCTTCATAAATTACTTTTAATGTTTAAACAAATTTACTCCAACAAATGTTACTTCCTTCTCTTCTAACTGTTGTTGTTCATTCCTATGGACATTCGCTATAGTCTGGAGTAATGAAAAGCAGAGAACACAAGAGATGTGTCACACTCTTTAGGGAGTCTTGAGATGACATATTAAGATTCCAGCCACTAAAGAAATTGTTCGCTCAATAAGGTCCCACACACTCACTTATGCAAATAGCGACGTATGTACCAATTTGCCAAGACTCGGAGGAGTTCATGCGTTGAGCGGCGAGCTGAGTTCAATATTTGAAAATAATTTGTTTCGCATCATGTCTGACCACTTGTTTACACAACCCAACAGCAGAGACATTTGGTCGGCCTCCTTTGTAAGAAACTGGGACATGGATGTGTTTTGTTTTCCATTTCCATATTTATTATTTGTTTAGCAACTCATCTGGACCACACATACAGCATGACAAATTCCACTGAGACTATTTGTAAGAGGATTAAGATTAAACAAAACCCACATACAAAGTATTTCAATATTTGACCAATATGTGGTTTCGAATTAGTAATTTGGACAGAATTGGCAGTTACGGTCTTTGTGTTTGAAGATGGACTTTAGGGAATTACCCTGTTTTAACTAAAATATTTGTGATATCCAGCATTTAATTAATTAGTTTTTATCAGTGCAACGAACCGTTACGGATTTCGGTAGTAAAGATAACACTATTTTGATGTTCGATCTTATAATAGTTGGTAAATTTTGGAATTATCAATTACGAAGTGATTAACCGTAATTAGTTTAATTGCTTTACTCTCACTGATAGTGTTTCATCATCACTATTTTTTGGATACTGTCAAGAACAAGACATCCAGAAAAAGGCTCGAAAAGAACCACTTATTTTTGGACTACTGTGTTTTCAATTTCTTTTCATTAATTGACAAAATAGATTCGATCGAATGAAAATAAACAGGATCCTTTTACAAATTAGACTTATCTACTGTTGAACCTATTGAACCGAAAACAATTTTTGTGTATAAACTGTTTTAATGACTAAGAAATTTTGTTCGGAAAAGACTGAATATTAAGCCGAAATGCATAAGCTAACACCTACCAAAAATGTGTACAAATCGTGTTCCACTTTGTCTACATTTAAAATTAATTATATAATTAAACTATATGAAGGGATATTATATAAAACTAGCTGACACGGCAAACGTTGTACTGCCATAAAATTTTTTTGTAGTAAATATCTTGGTTGTTAAATAACGTAGAGTGTGGGAATTGGATCCATGTCAGAAACTGTAATGTAGCGCTGAAGACGATTACAGCCGATAAAAACAAAAACACACCAGTCGTAAATTTTTTCAATTCATTGTATCTCATTAATGTAACGGACATATATTTATTATTCGATCTAAAAAAATTTTAATCTAAAGTAAAACAGTGAAATTTTTGTTTTCTTGTAATTGGGAAATGATATAATCAAACTTTGTCCTGCCTCCAAAGTTATTGAGCATACATATTATTTGTAAAAAAGCAAATATATAATATGGGCTATGGATTTTCCACAAAACCACATTAGCTTTCAATTCGTTCTATTGTTTAGAATATTAAAGTTTATAGTTTCGGTCTCCCAATGTAAATAAAAGCTATGTAGAAGCCGTCGCCAGGTACGGGCCACGCTATGCGCTCTTCGCCCTCTGATCTAAAATATATATTCCTACTAAACTACTGCAAATGTTGAACTATAAAACATAGCGACATGTGTCACATTATGCAATTGTCATGACATGCTGTGGTGCTAATGTATATTTGACTACGACATATATAGACACTGTTATCGTGTCATGTCAATACATGCGACACGTGCGACATATGCAGCTTACATTAATGTGTGACACGGGCAGCTTTGCTCTTAATAATGCAATTTAATAAAAAAAAACCTACAATTAAAATAGGATAACAAATAAAGTATGATTGCTATTACTTTCGATAAATTTTATTCAAAGATTCATAAAATTAAAAAAGTGATATTAAAGTTATTATAAGGAAATTTGTTTTTAAAAGTTATAAAAGAGAAATCTTACACTAATTTTATATAAAACAATAAATAACCGCTGAAAATAATGTACCTCAAATGTACATTTAATGTATGTACATAAAACAGATAAGTACATGGTTGATTTATTTGGTAAGATGTCATCGCCTGTCGCGAATTCCCTTTTGAACTTACGCTGATTAAAAAATATAAAGTTTTTTTCGTTTCAAAATAAACGCTTTTCAACTTTAAAACCTTTTAATCAATAATTTATTTCATTCTTTTGTAATCTTTATTAAAAAAAGAATAATCTTTATCTTTTTACTAGACATGATCAAACAGTATTAAAAACATACTGCAGAAAAACAATAAAAGCATGATATTGAACACAACAGCGAATAACAGCATAGTTAAGTTGCAATAACATGCTAAGACAGTATGTATGAGCTAGCACAACATGCAACAACGCCTTGTGTGTTTGACATGACAAAGCAATACATGAAATTTTCGGGAATCACATTTTTTGTGAAAATTTTGAATTATGCAGCTATTTAATTCCTACCGTATCTACTAATTGTATTTCTTCTAAATACATTTGTGCCACGCCACGTCTACTGATCGAAAATAACAATTTCGAGTGTATATTAATATCTGTAGTACCAAGTACCATCTGTGCATTGAATTTGATGCTCTGTGGATAACAAATAAATTTCACACACAAATTTCGCCCAAATTTCAAACATATAACTTTGGTTTGTTAATTCATACCTGCAGTGCAAAATCTTTTTAGTTCTCTGAACCTAAAAAATTTTATTTATGTGCGCGCACCTTTCTAAAGGAATTTTTTGTTTTATTGTCGTCAACTTAGTCTACTCCAGAGCCAAATACCAGGTCAATTTATATAAAAAAAATTGTTCTCATGAGCAAACGAACCTACATTTTAAATTTCACTTAAATTGGTGCATTCGGTAAAATTTTAGATAAATCCACCCCAGCGCCACCTATTTCACCTATTTCAGTTAAATTTGTCCATTCATTCAAATTTACGACATAAATCCACCCCAGCGCCACCTACCGGGTTTATTTGTTCATACAATTGTATAAACAAATTTATGTATTTTAAATTTCGGTTAAATTTGTCCATCCATTTAAATTTTCGATATAAATCTACCCCAGCGACACCTAGCGGTATGAAAATACAATGTTACCTATTCTCATACCTACCAACTATACTTAAAAAACTTTACAAAGATTGGTAGAGCCGTTTAGGAGGAAGGTTGCGACTAACACCGTGACACGAATTTTTTATATATTACATTTTGCGATTTTTCTTAAAAGATTTCAGTATTCCGCTTAATAAAATATAGATACTACTAATCGTCCAATAATGATATGAAAAATTTTTGTTTTGCAAAAAAGTCCTTTCAAACTTGTATTCTTGAACTAGAAGTTAGTGGCTGCCAAAAACAAGTCAAAATCAAAAAAAAATATTCATGGCTTTTGGGATGACATCATGCGGTTGTTTTAGTAGCAATTAATAGTCGCCTTGAAGTTGTGGACGATGCTAAAACTTAACACCAGTGAACTACTGGTAAAATACTTTTTTGCAGACATTGAAATATGTAAATTTCTGGCGTAAGTGTCGTCTGCATCAGAAATGGCCTGCTGTGAAGACCACAACTGCATATTGGCAGTAGTGTTTTTGTCCCGAGAATTCTCAGGACAAAATACCCGGGAATCCCGGCCAGTTTTTTGTCCCAGAATCTCGGGAATGCGACCTGGATTTCATTACACTTATGTAATGAGTCAATTTCAAAACATTTGATAAGTTGAAACCCACTAGAACCAACAATTATTTAGTGTTCTAAATTTTTAACATAAAATTACCAATTGGTGAATATTGTCTTGACCATCACTATCGTCTTCTGTTTTTCGATGTTTTGTTTATCTTTCAAATGTGCTTTCTTATATAGAGAAAAATTCGAACGTATTGGATTGCTAAAATGGATCAGCAGTACCATGTCCGTGAGCCGATGAATACTAATTGATAACAATATATTCCAAAACAATATTTTTAAGCCAATTGACTGACATATAATTTTCTTTGTGGGTGTACTGGGTGATTTTACCTTTAGGTGTTTGATCTGGGCGATTATAACATTTTTCTCCTCTTTATCCAAAGGAGTGCGAATCTCAAAAAATCCCCACATATTGCACAATTACCCTATAAAATAAACGTTACATCTAGTTGTCTCGATTCCACCTTTAGCCGTTTGGTCTGGGTGATAGTAAGAATATCATCCCATTTACGGTTTTGTCCACCTAAAACTTCGAAATCCATTCATATCGCGCATTTGCTCTATAAAATATTCTCCCGAATATCCGCATTTCTAACTTTAGGCATTTGGTCTAAGTGATGGTACCACTTTAATATGAATTCAAAGCGCACAACTACTCACTAAAATAAATACTCCGACCCATATTTGCTATTCTACCTTAAGCCGTTTGGTATGGGTTTGGTTAGGTTTTTTTTTTAAGGGGTAACAATTTAAAAAAATCTACTCATGCAGCTCTCAAATTCTATAAGAAACATTCCCATATAGTTTTTTGGGATTCTCCCTTAACCGTTGATCTGCGTGATGGTAGAAGTTTTACCCCATTTGGGGCATTTTGAGCACTAAAGAACGAATTTTGAAAAATGCCCTCGGATATAGATTTTTGCGATTATAGCTTTAGTCGTTTGGAATGGGTCCCTTTTCCCCTAAAAAGGACGACTTTAGGAAAATCATTTCGAGCAGCTACCTAATTCTATAAGGAGATTGCTAAATGGTACCGGTTAAATCCCCGTTTGGCCTTTTTACCCTTAAATTACGAATTTCGAAAAATCCCTTCGTGCAATAAGTCTATAAGGAGGTTGCTCATATACATGTTTCACGATGATAGCTTGTCGAAGTACTAACAACTTTTCGGATAAACCATAACACGAGATTTGTTTCATTGCACATTTGTTTGTTTGTATTAAAATAAAAACTGTATTTAACAAAAAAAATGTCGCCTGGGAAGCTGTTTCGTATCTATTTTTACATAGGTCTTAACGGCCACGATTATACAGCATTGGATTTCGTCAGTACCTTATCATATGAAGAACGCGCACGTTTTCGAGTAATACGGTTTTATTTTTTAGACCGGTTCATGTACTTTATAACTAGGCAGGCGTTCATCTTTCTCAACAAATCAAATTCTTCGCGACGTGCTTGTACTTGTGCTGTTCCATTTGGCTGGATCTGCAAAAGAGTGCACAGGATTTTACAAACTAAAGTACTTTTAACGGCGACAAACGATTTTCGGTACCATTTTGTCCACCATTTTTGGATTTTACATTATTGTTGTATATATAAAGCTGTAATAGAATATTTATTATTAATTTTTTCATCACTTTGCTTTAAAGGTAACACTATTTCAACTTGAGTGCCTGATTGGCAGAGAATTTTAAAACCAATGATTGCTTGGAGTTAAGCCATTAAAATAATATAAATTTTCAATTTAACTCTGGCACTAAACGATAGATTTGGTACCACAGTGCAATACACTCTCATTGTGCAAATTGCAAATTTAACATGAAACTAAGGCATCGGAGGGAAAATAATCGCTTTGGCCTACTAACCACTGACTTTCGTCCAACACAAACAAAACATAGTTCAAAAATGCATTGCAATGCTCGCATAAATTATACAGTTCTCCTTCTCGGTCATATTTCTCTGTCTCTGTTATTCACAAAAAGTTTATCCGACTTGTTGTTCCGTGTAATTATAGACCATAATCGATGATATTTGTTAATTGCAAAACATTTCCCCTTCATTAATCCAGTTGAAAAAAGTTTGCCTTCCTCATTTCTGCTGATAATGATTTCAAGTCTAAACTTAGTGCTGCTAAATAAGTACCAATAAATTCTACGTTTACCCTCCCCCCCCCTCCCATCATAATACTAAACAGCTCTCGGCGGAAACAAGGTCAATACTCAATACCCATTACTTTCTATATATTCGAGAGGAGAGAAAGCCGATAACGATATAGAAATCCATAACAAAGACCTCAATTTGCAACAAAGATAATACTCAACCTAGAAAAGAACCCAAAACGAACTAAAAACTATTGAGCAATTCATTGGAAGGAGCATTCACACACACACACCAGCCGCACACACACAGCTTAATTGCAGCAAACGCATTAACCTAAATTAAGGCTGGGGTAGGAGCGTAGCGTAAAGTGGCGTGGCACCACGATTTGAATGCAACTCATAAGTTTATCGGCGAGCTCAAACAAAGCTCTAGCTAGCGGTCGATCTTATCAAAGTAGTTTCGGTCTCGCTGAAAAGTGCACCGCCGAATGCAATGAAACGGCGTCTAGCCATTTAGCTTTATCATCACAATTTTTGGTTTCTTTAAATTAATGGAAATCAAGTGTTGCTCATTTTACTGGGGAGGCTTACGCCTGCTGCCATAACCTACGGGTGAGTGGGGGAAACCACATCCACCATTTGGATGGTTCATCATCGACACCTTCATGGATCTGTTGAATGAATGGGATGGATGTTTGTCTGTTTACTGGCAAACACAACTGAAATTGTAATAGAAGAGAGAGCGTTAATTGTGGTGTCGGCACTGGCGGAATATCATTTTCTTTATAGAGTTGTCACAATTGTCAATTGGGTGAATCTGCCAGGGCGTTTTACTTAATTCATACATATACGCGCTCGTATATAACTTCACATCTATGTAGCATACATATTTGCCTTGAGTGGAATTTGTTGTAATTGTAGTTGAATTGCACTGATAATGGATTCTCATATTGTCTTCACCACCACCACACACACCCATCATTGGGATGGGGAGGCAAATCCATTCAAACGCTTCTAAATATCAATGAAAGATGAAAGTGAAGATTGCGGCAACGGCGGTGACAGAGGGTGTTGTACATCGTGTACATGTGTGTGCTGGCTGACTACACTTTATTCATTGCCCTTTCAAGCGACAATATCATTAACTTTTGCCTCAGAGTCTTTCCATTGCTCTGTGTGGACCCTAAGAAGTTATGTGGATGATGGAGTCTGTCCGCAATCTTTGTCGGCGGGGGAGTTATAATTTTAATAATTCCACACAGACAAATGTCTGGGTGTGTGTATTTAATATGGGACCTCCGAACATTTTAATAAGATTCATAATTGTGCTTAATTACAATCATAAACAGGGACTACTCACACACGATAATCATATGTACAAAAATGTATGTACTCGAGAGTATATGGCGTGGACGGGGGGTTTAGTCCCAGACCCTTGTAAGGTAATGGAATGCTGGGAATGTTTTATTGCAACTGCGGTGGGAATTTTGAAGAGGCTTTTCTCACACCCCTGCAAACATCTCTCACACACTAGGGAAAATACACACATTCTCTAAGTTAACATTGTGCCAGGGGAATAGAGAGACATCCTAGGTGCACCTCTCAATGTCAATTATCCTAATTTCACTACCACAAAATTAATGCACATATTCAATATTTTGTTAAACAAATAACACGAGCAAATCAAAAAATATGGCATTTCAGATTAACTAGTAACTCATATAAATAACGACATAGGTATATAGGTCGCAAATTATTGGCAGCAACTGACGAAATTAGGTGTGGAATTTTGGGAAATAACTAATTTAGTTGAATGATGTATATTTTTAAGAACAGAAACCACTCAAGGAAATCAAATAGAATTGATTATTACAGTTTTGAGGTTTTAAATTTTAGATACTTTGGGGATGTAAATAAAGAAAATCTTGAATAAGTGAAAAATCTACGACGAATTCGTACTCAACTACTAGATGTGTTCATCCGTTTCAACTTAATAAATGTATAACAACGCGGTTAACTACGTCGATATTATAGTCGACGACGGTACTCGCCGTTAACGATAATGGTTCAAAATATTTTGCGAAGTATTTTTCTCTTGAAACTCCCAGAATAGATTGATCAGCCTGCGTCATTAGCCAGGATTCTGCGCTGTAGAGCAAGACAGGTAGGATCAGTGTGTGGTAGAGTTGGATCTTCATTCGTCGAGAGATATCGCCGCATAGTAGCAGCGGTTCTTGATTTCCAGGCTGACATTATTATATTTATTTACGGTGGAGACAATGTGACAAAATCATCTAACACTACAAAGTTATAGTTATCAACTTTCACACAGCGTCCCAAACAAGTAGACTCTTTGTTCGTTGAAACAAATAACTTGGTTTTGTTCTCATTTTGTCTGGCGACTGCTTCTCCATGGTCGAAGAGGCCACAGTTACAGCCCACAGTCCTCGGTCAATGATATCTATATCATCGGCATACGCGAGCAGTATATGGCTTTTGTTAAAGATGGTGCCAGTCGTGCTGTGCAATTGCGTTACTGATCTCGTATTGGCTCGGTGGTGGACAGTCTACTCCATCGTCGATGATTGATGTGATTTCGTCACTTATGCTGCCTTTGGGAACGAGCAGAGAACGAAATGTTCCCTCCATATTTGCAGAACACTCTGAATGTCAGTAACCACATTTCCGTCTCCGTTCTTACAGGTGGGGATCCCTGCTCTACCTTTAGGTGGAACTTCAGGCTTCACCTCTTTCCCTGTAATTTTCGGTATTCTGGCTTTCTTTTTGCTTCTATAGACGCTTTTTCCGCCTGAAGAGGCGTATCATCTCCCTCCTCTTCTCATTGTAACGCTCAGTCACAGCACGCGTTGCCATTGGCTACAGTTCTGCCCTGAATGCAGCATCCTTTTCTTCAGACATTTCTCACCGTACCAGGGCATGTCTGAGTGTGGTTTTTCATATCTCAGAACGATCGTTGCGGCAGTGGTCATAGAATTCGCAATGTACTGCCACTGGGTGTAGGGAACTTCAGAACTAAGGGGGTGGATTCAAAGTAATTGAGAGAGTTGGTTTGGGAAGCCATTGGCTATCTCGGTGGTATGCAGCTTTGTGTTGTCCAGCTTTCTTTGCGTTTGGTTACGAGCGTTCTTAGCACTGCTTAATGGCGTGCGTATCTTGGCTGCAACTAGGTGGTGATCCGAGACAATATTTGCCCCGCGCATCACACGTACGTCGAGAAAGCTTAAGACATGCCTTCCATCAATTCTCACGTGTTCAATCTGCTTTTGAAATTGTATTTTACATTACAAGCTCCTATCATGTATGCGGAGGGTATATTATAAGATAAGCATTTCATTTCAGTGAAAAATTATTGGCAAAAAAAAATGGATGCTAGAGGCTTATTATTCTAATTATTTTCACTAGTGGATTCTGGATGTTATTTATTGTCCTGTTGTAATAATTGCAAAGACTACCGCCATCTCGTTCGCATATTCCATCGTTTCCGTCTTTTGGATATGTCTTATAAGAGTGTTTATATGTTTGTATTCTTTGTTCCTTATATCTTGCTATAATGTTGTCTCGCAGCTCTCGAGCATAGACGAAGTTCATATTTTTGTGCTGTTGCATAAACGGCTCCACGAAAAGCCCCCCAATGAAATAACGCCCAAACGAGAAATGAAATATTCCCCAAATTTTTTTCATACATTTTTGGGTGTTATTTCATATGAAATAACTCCCAATTTTTTTGGGCCGTTTTTCATTTTTCTTTGGGAATGATTTCATTCCTCATTTGGGGTTTTCAAATTATGAAATAATCTCCAATGAAATAACACCCAACCAATTTTTTAAATTCGGGGATTGTTTCATATCGTGTATAATTTGGATGTTATTTCATTTGTAATTCGGGGTTTTTTTCATTCTTAAAGCTGTTGGTTTTTAGGGGTTATAATTATATAATTATATAAAAATAGGCCTATTACTAGAAAACTTTTAGTCTGTAAATATATATCAATATATTTTGAATGTTTACAGATATTTTCATTTGTGTTCATACTGACGGATAGAAAATCAACAAAATTTCATTTTGAGAATGATATCTAAGAATGGAAATTTTTTTTAATTTGTAAGAGTTCTCCAAAAGGAAGAATTCAATAAAAGCAGAGAGTTTGATTTGCTTGTGAACAGTAGGGGTGGTTGTATAAAGGCCAAACGTAAAAGGCAAATTGTCTTCCGAACTGCAAAAAAAGAGCAGGGCTACAACGATTTACGATTCATTTCAATAATTTTGCGACTTTGCTATTGGTCCATATTGACTTCATGAAATCCTTGGTGAAACTGACTCTTTTAGGAATTTTGGGTATAATTTCATTTTTGTTGCTGATGGGTTTTATTTCATTGGGGGTTATTTCATTTTCATCATTGGGTGTTATTTCATATGAAATAACTCCCAAATATTGGGGACTGTTTCGTTTTCGCATTGGGGTTTATTTAATTTATTTTTCGATGTTATTTCATTCGCTGTTTTTGGGTGTTATTTCCAATTTTTTGGGGTTTATTTCATTGGGGGTTATTTCCTGGGCGTTATTTCATTGGGGGGCTTTTCGTGGAGCCGCATAAACTCATTCAGCGTCGGTTAGAGTCCCTGAATAATTTGATAATCTTTAATAGCGAGCGCTAAAAGCTAATGTGCTGAGCTTTAAACTCTCAAAATTGTTATTTCTTTTGAGCTGACTGGAGTTTCCCCTATATGCAAAAGCTCATAGTTGACATATGGGTAAATTCTTAAAAGATGTTCAATCATCACAGATTCACATCGACACTGACAATTTGTTTGGCATTACATTTTCAATGATTCCTGTTAGATTTGTAACAAAACAATTTAAAAAAAAAACAGTACCCGAAGTAAAAAACTTGGTTGGTTTTGCAAAAACCGGCATACGGTTTTTTAAAAAACATGTTTGCGGGTTTTCAGTTTGGAACACCCTAGTTGTGAGATATGATTGGCTGTTTTGCTCTCGTCAGTGTGAAAGCACAAAGCTCTTTTGTAAAAGTTTGCACATTGTGCATATGGCTTTGACGTAGCTGATATATATAATTTTTGATTTATACATATAAGATACTGGTGGGTCCGGCAGTGCATCGCTATTGCATATTAACTTATAAGATATTTCACAGAATTTTGTTGACGTCCTAATTGCTAATTCATATATTTCTAGGTCTACAAAGTATGTACTTTGAAATCGAAATTTGTATATGTGCAACAGTAACTGTCTTTGTACTAACTTATAATAACTTTGGGCGTAAAAAACACTTTTGCCATGTCTTCTCCGTCCCTTGATCGGAAATGAAAATTTCGTTTAAAGTCAAACCTTTATTTTTATACCATCACCCTTAGGGATGAGGGTATATATCATTTGATACGAAAAAAAGTGTAACGCATTAAAGGAGACGAGTTAGACCCCAAGTATCTTAAGACCCAATTCGTTGCAGAACTTTTTAAGAAGAATGAGCTATGTCCGTCTGTCTGGCTGGATGGCTGGTCAGCAGGATAACTCGAATAAACCTTAACGGATCGGTATGAAAATTTACCAGTATTAAATGGGCAGAATATACCCACCCCATCAGGTACCTCCCATACAAAATTACCCATTTTTGGATAATTAATATTTCTTCCATAGTTGCCAAACAGACCATCGGAGGATATCTAAATTTGGTCAGATTGTTTATCTTGCAATAGTAGACAAACCCTAAGAAAGCCAAAACCTTTGCCACACCCCTTCTGGTACCTCCCATACAAATGACCGAATTGACCCTTATAGTTTTACATACATATCTTTTTTGTAAGTAAACTGAGATCACTCAAATTGTGCTTCTGATGTTCGCTTATGAAAATTAGACTCTGATATGAATATGGACTATATCGGTTTACGCCTTCTGGTACCTCCCATACAGAATGACACTTGGGGGGTTGAAAATTGGTCGATAAAATAATGTTGTAATATCAGGCGAAACCTCAGTGAGCCTAACTATTTGGCACATCCCTTCTGGTACCTACCATATAAATATATGGGATATTTCCCCTTTTACATACGTATCATTTTTGTATGTACACTGAATTCAGACAAACTTTGTCAAGGTAAGCGATCATTGAAGGTTGATTTAGGAAAAAAAAATCAGACACGTTGTGCAGACAAAAAATAATACATAAGTAATTTTATTTGAAAAATCTATTAATTTCAATAACTTAAGACTTAAACAATATCTTATATTGGGTGATGGTATTTATCAGTCAGTTTACCTGACTGAAATTTCTGTACTGGTTTATTATTTATTTTATTATTTTCTATTATTTGGTGCGTTTTACGAAGAGATGTGAACACATCTACTATTATTTGAATCAATTGTATCAAATATCAATGCCAATCAAAGTTTCCAATGTAATCAAATCAAAAAAGCCTAATCTTAACTTAAAGTTAGAAGCCCGGTGATGTATATATATTTTTTTTTGGTGTGATTTAGGTTATACAAAATGTTTAGTATTTTAGTTGTTTTCCCTTGAGCGACGGGAAATTTCATCCGTATGTGTTATCAACTTGACACTAATTGAGCCACAATAAATTAAGTTCAATGAAATAAACTGACATTGAATACAATGAACGCTCCCATGGCAATGTCGCCAAAACAAAACAAAAAACTTAATTACAACGGGATGATTAAATATGAGTGTATTTCAGTGTTATCACTTTCAATACTTCAAATTTTAAAGTGTTGTTTGCTATTGTAATTTGACATTCGTATATATTATGCCACCAACACATGGCAGCAGCGGTAGTAGCAGATACTAAACCCGGAATTGCGTGACAATCTCCAATCGTAATTCCATTGGCTGTCACCGTTTGAACTCCCGGTTTGGCTTTTCCATTTTCAATGGATTTACAAACTTTACACGTTAGCACACACACACACAGTACATGCAAGTGGACGGACTCACAACCGGGATCCACCACTTTTCATATCAGAAAATTAAGATCATAATTCACAGTTATTTTCCAATTAACACATTTGACATTCCTGTCGGTTGTACGTTCGCTAGACGCATACATTTGCACTTCGTGTCGTATGCCAAAGAGTACATTTTATTTATATGAATATACAAGGAAGTATGTACGCAGTGTTTTGTATGTATGCACGGATATCTGATCGGAATTATGAATGGTCATGAGTAGTTTTGGGTAAAAATAAAATATTGCTGTCAACAACAAAACAACATGCCTCATGTCTTCATCCCGGTGACTCTTCCACTGCGTATTGGACTGCGCGTTGCCATAGTATCATACATAGCCTTGTCTATCGGCCTATTCGCAGACTACTGTTTACCATCTCATCTATGTGTTTCCACGGACTTGTATGTCGACAAAAAGTGTTAGACCCGGAGCTGGATGGCCAAAGGCCAAGAGGATGGATGATTCGCACTGTAGACCGCATCCCTTGTTAATGTATGATCTATTGTTGGAGTACATTCACACATATCATCGTGTGACCACTTTGACTCCATGGTAGTACATAGTCATCAACCTATTGAGTTGTAAAGTAGACATACAAAATAAAAACAACGACAGCTTTAGAGCAATGATGGCGATGGGACAAACCTAATGAATGGGACCAACTAAATACAAGAGTATGAATATTGTAGATGATTTCACCAAAATCGACCACATCATAAATTATTGTTAAAGTTGACAAACAAGGGAAGAGTCATCGTTTTAGCCACTTGAGTACACAGAAGTTGTACCGTATATTTGTTCATGGATACGAGCGTTCAGGAGACACAATTAAAACATCTGTCTGTAACTTTACTTTTGTAATTTTTACCTTAAAATAAGTCTACAATCAACGTCCATAAAGTCATCCTCTGAACCTCATTGGGCAAGTGGCCAGACTAAGAGTAAGTTACAGATACATATGGACATCCCCACAAATAATACTTAAATTTTATTAAATTAAAAAGTTCAAAGCTTATCTTATTTTCTTTACATATTAATCAGACTGCAAAATTACATTTATAAACTTGCATTTTTAATAAAATATTTATTGATGATGCAAGTGCACTCTTATCATAAAATATTTATTACAATAGTAAATAACTTCAATGATAGTAACGAATTGTCAGTTTCCGGCAAAATTTTGATTTTTTTTATTGACATACATTAGAACATTTGAACTTCACCAAATTGTAAAACAACTTTACAATATTCCAAATCATATTAAAAAGGGTTTTACCAAAAAAGTCTAACTCAATTCGCACTAGTTTGTGTTTTTTGTGAAAGGATTACGTCTCTCTTACTAAATATAGAACTTCTTAACTGTCTCATATCTGTGGTTTTTTGAGTTAATGATACATACGTTCAATGCAAGATGCATTCTATCACGATTTTTAACGGGAGCAAGACTGTTATCGAGATGAGCTGACCGAAAGAGTTCGAACAAATGTGCCGCTGTTAAATGCCGAGTACAAGAATGTGTACGATTCGGTGATGAAGGTTGTTGAGGATGAAACGGGAGGCATTTACTTTCTCGATGCGACTTGGTGGGGCTATGATTTTGCTCACGAAATCTACTGCTGCTGATTTACTTGAACCATGCTTGAAATCGTCGCCAATGTCAAGAAGTTAAAATTTACCACGAACTGAATTCTAGAGACAACTGCTGGCGCTTGGCAATGGCCAAATTCGTGTTGATGTTTCGACTGAGTTAATATCGTTCCCTGCAAATTTTTGCGAGTTCACATAGTCGGAGAACTGCATTCGTACAAACCAGTTTACAGCGTGGCCGACGAGGATGAAGCGATCAACAATCCGGCGGAATTTTTCAACTCGCTTAATGTGCCGCATAATTTTAATATAAAGGTGGGATCGATCATTATCATATTGCCGAATCTGTTTATCATATCACTCTCTATTAAGTTTATCTGAAGGCATTAAATTGGGGCGATACAAAGTTAGCCGGGTCCGCTAGTATTAGGGTGATCAATTATTCGGGTTTTTGAGAAAAACGGGTTTCGAATTATTCGAAAAATGGTATTTAAAAAAAACCAGTTGCTTTTTTTGAAATTCACAAAAAACCGGATAATCCGGTTTTCAAATGTACGCCAAATAAAAAATTAAAACACAATTTTTGACAAAAGAAAAATTCTTAAAAAATAGCAGAAAACAATTCAATTATACTTATAGAGAGAAAACTTTAAGTTTAATTATAATTACAATGCAAAACATTACTGAGATCAGTTTGTTATTTTAAGAAATACAAACAAGATATAACAATTCATTTGTAAATACTTGATTATATATAAATATATTTAATTTAATCTTTAGTTTTCCCTAAATAAGATACAATTTAAGTGCTTGGGTGTATACCTATTTTTTCTTTGGTTTTTATTTACACTGGCATGTATCAATTTATTTGTAAGAATGTAAATGGAAAGGAAAATATGAAAAAACAGTAATAGTTGTCAAAATTATAAAACTAACAATTAGGTTGTTCGGCCGAAACACTGGAAAAAACATGTACGAGTACACATTTAACACAATTATGAATAAATTTAAATAAAAAATATCGAACGCCAAAAAACCGAGATTCGACAAAAAAATAACCGGATTATTCGATATTCGAAAAACAGGGATTAAAAAAAAAACCGACGGTTTTTATGAGTGAAAAAAACCGAGTAGCAGGTTTCTGAAAACCGAACTGATCACCCTAGCTAGTATTTATATAGATAATTTGACATAACTGTTTGTTTTTGCCTCGAAACCGCAAACCTTTTATATTTTTACTATGACTATGGAATTACCCATATGTATAATACTTTCGGGACCGGCCGTGGCATAGTGGTAAGAGCACGCGACTACCATGCGGGAGATCGCAGGTTCAAACCTGGCTCCAGTCATCTTAAAAAAAAGAAAAAAAAATGTTCTTTCATTGTCGGCTCCCCTCGAATGTTGTTGACAGCAACTTCGCAGTATTAAGCGTCGATTCTATCGTCGTGTCAGGTAAGAGCTTCTCAAATAGTGACGTTCGCATTCGTCGACAAACAAGTAGGTGCCGTTAGTTGTGAATCTAAAAATAGAAAGCGTGTTAATTCACAACAATGCGAGAAGCTATCCCATACCTCATTCATGGGGTGCAAAGGGAAATTTAGTAGTAGTAGTATAAAACTTTCGTTTCATATTTCCATATGTTCTTATAATTTAAAATATAATGTCCATGAAGACCTCTCCAAACCATGAAACTTTAGCTTTGAAAGTATTTACTTTAATTCACAAACATAGAAGATATGGAGGTTCATGAAACCCTACATTAACAATAACTATTTTGATGTATTGTGCTGTCATTTAGCGTCCTATCAGGACGAAATGCATATCATCGCCATAATTCGCTCTACCATGCGGGAGATCCGTGGTTCCATTCCCGGCTACATCTATCTTTCATTGCCGTGTTGTCATAACTTCGCAGTATAGTGTCGAGTCAATCAGCATGTCTAGTAAAAGCTTCTCAAACAGTGACGTTCACGTTAAACAGGTAGGTGTCGTTAGTTGTGAATCTAAAAATAGAAAGCGTGTTAACTCACAACAACGCGAAAAGCTACCTCATTCATTGGGTGTTAAGTTAAATTAAGTTTTTTTTATACTTCGCTTTTTGCACACTTTTGACACTAACGTCAATTTTGACGTCGGATTCAAAATCAGCGACCCCAAAACCCTGGGATAATATTTTTCTGGTAGGCGCTGCTAAGTACTACAATAATCTGACACCCCCAAAATCATGAGTTACAGGTAAAAAACTGGGGTTTTGTACCTTTACGCACTTATTAGCCAGTAACGTGGTTGAATATTAACCGGATTTAAGTCCTCGAAAAACATGAATAACTAACCCATTTGTTAACCGATTTTTGCAAACAAATATTCGTTTTACGCGCGACACCGTGAACTTTTAATAATAAATACGTAGGTGTCCTTATAAACATTTCGTTAAACTTAAAAAATATTGAAAAAAATCTCAATTGATATCAATCATATAGATGAATATCTTAATGGACAAACAAACATAGCAAAATGCGGGATTTCTAGGTGTTACAAAATATTTTTTTTTTGTACTGTAATAAACTGACTCAATATACGCTCTACCAATGTGTGGTTCACACACATCCTTTCTATTTGAAGATGACAACTGTTGCTCTGTTTCGGAATAAAAACGGTCTCAACAGCAACAATCTAAATAGTACTTTCCCCCCGCAGCGGTTTTCTGCCAAAAAAGAAGACATATAGGTCTACGAATAAAATACAAGATCCCCCGCTCTATCTATTCGTAGATGCCATTCTAGGCCAAATTTCTAATTTTGCTTCATAAATTTAAAAAATGAGGCTATAAAGCTGTAATTTGGCACTTTAGGTGGGCATGTAATGTATAACAAATATCCAAAATTTAGACCGATTATTAAAACATTTATATCTTAAGATTTATTTATAGTTATGCCAATTTTTATAACTGTAGGTCTAAACATACGTAGAAAACACTTCATAAGCTCAGCAATATGTTGAGATACATATACTGCCGAAAAAAACTTCGCTCCATACGCCCACTGACCTAAAAAAAATTGATCATCTGATAATTGAAATCTGTAATGCCGGGTACTATCTGCATACCAAATTTTATTTCCTTAGGTGTAAAATTCATTTTTGCAACGCCTTTCCTCCAGCTGATCAAAAATAATAATTTTGTCTGTAAATGTGATCCTGTACTATCTGTATATCAGACGGTATCCCTCCAGTGCTTAAATTCAGTTCTCCCCATCCCCATTGCCCACCAATCGAAATTAAAAATGTCGTCTTCTAATAGTGAATACTTTCAAATTAAATAAATTTAAATTTTTTTTTAATTCCAAAAAATCATTTTGATAAAGACATATTTTTTGTAAATAAAAGGAGGCTAATGGATTTTCACAATAATATTATTTATCAATTTATTTCTTCATTCTTATTTTTAAAAAACCTAGAGGTAATAGATAAATATTAATAGATAAATATAAGCTGGATAGCAATAACGAAGACAAGCGTAGCTTTGTGGAATTATAAAGTCATTCCATGTGGATCAATATACATTATGGCAATTCTAGGACCAATATTTTAACGAACATTAGGATCCATATAAATAATCATATTTGTATACCATCACCTTTAGTGATGAGGGTTTATATCATTTGATACAAAAAAGTGTAACGCATTGAAGGAGACGAGTTAGACACCAAGTATCTTAAAACCATATTCGGTTCAGGACTTTTTAAGACGATTGAGCTATGTTCGGCTGGCTGAAAGGCCCGTGAGCAGAATTACTCGAGTAATCCTTAACTGATCGGTATGAAAATTTACGAGTATTAATATTTTCAAAATGAAATAATGGAATTGAAAATCTGCTGAATAGCACCACCTCTTCTGGTACCTTGTGCGTAAGATGTACGCTTATGAAAATTTGACTCAGGAATGAATATAGCCTATATCGGTTGTCCCCTTCTGGTACCTCCCATGCAAAGTTACCTATTTTAGGAAAATTTATATTTTTTCCCATAACTTCCAAAGGGGCACTGGGGATTAATGAAAATCGGTCAGTAAATTTATCTTGTGATTGGAAGCAAAACTTCAGGAAACCAAACTATTTTACACACCTCTACTGGTGTCCCACATTTTTTGTATGTTCACTGAATTTAGTCAAATTCTCCCAAGGTAAGCGTTTTTTTAAAGGTGATTTACGAACAAAACTAGGACACGTTGTGCTGCCCCTAATGGTACTTTCTATAGAATAAGAAAAGTTTTACGGTTTTGCTACATGTCTCTAGACCGCTGGTATTATGACAGAAAGTCCTGTCTACAACCGTTTACGCTCCACATGCAGGCAAATAATAATACACAAGTAATTTTAATTAAAAATCGGGTAATTTCAACAACTCAAAACTTAAACATTATCTTATATTAGGTGATGGTAAGGGTTTTGTTAATAATGTTTATTTATTCTCTGGGCCGAAATAAGACAAAAAGTCAGTATTCGGTCTCAGAATAGCATTAGTCTCTAAAGACCGCGAAGGTCTGTTGAGTCTTAATACTATTTAGGATTGAAAAGCCTTTTTAATTGAAAGAAGAATTAAATTTTAGATAACTTTATTCTTCGCTTTCTAATGTACGACTAATACATTTCATAAAATAGTTTGAGCTTAGGTGCTACCAAGTAAAATCTTTTAAGTCGTCTAGTATGGAATTGAAATAAGGAAACGAAACACAAAACATTTAAAATGACACATTTATGTTAAAGTTACAAACTATAAAGTAATCGATTAAGCTTTACATTACTTGTTTAAAAATTAGAAAATACTTAAAATAATAAAGGTTATATTAATCATCAACAACAGCCCTTACACAGTCAGTTTACTTGATTGCAATTTCTAAACTGGTTTTTAAAACGTTTTCCTTTGTGGACCAATTTATTCCGTAAAATAAAATTCAAACAGAAAGGTAAAATAAGCATACATAATTATCTTCAAATCTATGGCGGGTCGTATCAATAAAATCGCTATGTCATCAGCTTGTTTTGATTCGGCGTTCTTGAAAAGACATTAAATAATTTCGCCACAGTGGAATAATAATGGAATCAGTAAAATATAAAACTTATCGCTTAGGGTGAATGTAGCACACATTAATTGCATATGTACCTTGAATGTGTATGTATTTGCAAAAAAATATATGGACAGTTGGCATAACACACTCAGTATCCTCCCATAACTAAAAATTCAGAAACACACAATCTGTTTGTCATTCAACAAAAGGAAGGACGAACAGAAAAAGGATTTTTGTGTCTCACCTTCATCCATTATCGAATTGACAATATTTATGCAACAAAAAGTACTAATGAAGTCTGGCCAGAGTCAAACGTCCATTTGTACGTAAAAAGGGAAAGTGTCGTCAGTATCGCAGAGATACAGATTTCTACTTTAAAATTAATACTTTCACAGTCAAGGTTATCAATAACATATAATTAATTATGATTCAACGGTGAATTCCCATTTTTTCTCAACTCCGCATTTTTGATGTTTTGTGATGCCAGTACCACAACGGAGCTTGTAAGGAACAACATTAGCAGTGTTAACGGTGGTGGTGAGGTTTCACAATGCACTTCCTTGCTCTGCATCCTGTTAACTTCGGGTGGTAAAGTTTTCAATAATTTTTGAATGATACTTACTTCGTAAAGAACTTCCGCACATTTCAATAGAGTGGCACGAACTGTTGCGGACCTTTGCAAGGCAATAGACCACACGCTGTGTTTGATGCTCGTCGTCCCCGTCCTGTCGTTCTTTTATTTGATGTTGGTTGAAATTGAAATCATTGTGTTCGAACGAACGACTATGATGATGGTGCAAAAATTACGGGTCCTGCTGCATTCACTTGATGCCACATATGGACTTCTGAGTGTGCCCGATACCATTGCAGCATCAACAACAACAATGTTGCTTCATCCAACAGGCACAATGGCTGAGGGCAGGGGCCCTCGCTCGATTTAATGGCAGCAGTAGTGCCAATTGCGATGTTTGTATTTTTGTCATTAATCATGGTTTATAATGTATTTCCTATTTCCCCGAAAAAAAGGGACGTAATGTTTGGATATGTCTGAATACGACTAGTTGGACTCATGCGGATGTTTTGTCTGTTGCATAATGTGCGAATGTGAGTGAGTGCAAAGTTCGTATGGAAAGAAATAGAATGGCATCATCGCTTGTATTTGAAACAAGCATTCCAATACCTTTTGTATTAATTTGATTTGTAAATTATGAAGTGTTACGAGTATAGTCTGGTCATTAGAAAAAATCATAACGAAATACGTGCATTCAATAATAAATTAAAGATTCGTCGTTAGGGAAAAATTCAAATCGAATAGTTGGATTTGTTAAGATCTAAGTGTACCATGTTTAACATCTACATGATTAATATATACAGCAATTATAAGCAAGGAGTTAATTATTTTATAACTCCTTGATCATCCCCTCATTAAAAAAATATGCTGTATCATTAGAGTGGATAGTTGTTGTTCATCCTTTGCTTGTTTTTTTGTTAGTCTCCAATATGGCTTTACAAAATTATTCACTGGAACCGGCCGTGGCATAGTGGTTAGAACACGCGACTACCATGCGGGAGATCACAGGTTCAACTCCTGGCTCCAGTCATCTTAAAAGAAAAATTATCTTTCATTGTCGGCTCCCCTCGAATGTTGTCAAAAGCAACTTCGCAGTATTAGTGTCGAGTAATTCGGCATGTCTAGTAAGAGCTTTTCAAAAAGTGACGTTCGCTTTCGTCGATAAACAAGTAGGTGCCGTTAGTTGTGAATCTAAAAATAGAAAGCGTGGTAATTCACAACAACGCGAGAAGCTATCCCATACCTCATTCATGGGGTGTAAAGGAAAATTAAGTAGTAGTAACAGTATTCACTTCAGATGGATTTGCGAGAATTCAGACATGAGCCCCGGTTTCGGGGAAACTACTTTGAGAACAGCCCCAGTCCAAACTTTCCCAGATTCTCTAAGAGTCTTTCGGTAAAAATCTTTTGCTATTTATTAACGCAAATGTGGAAATAACCTGCTTCCCGACGTCGCAAGGTGAGATTTTGCTGTGCCCCTTCTGGTACTTCCCATACAAATGTACCAATCCGCCCACATTAGAAATCGAGTAATAATATCAGTATAATAGAAATTTTTTTTGTTGTACTGAGGGTAATGGTATATGTAAGTCGGGTTGCCCGACTGAAACTTTCTTACTGGATTTTATAATAAAATTACAACGAAAATATCACAAACAAAAAATTTAAAACTACAATTTATACAACATTTACGAATGAATGAAAATTATTTGACATAAATAACTGTGCTGCCAAGTAATTTTTGTTTGTTAACGGTGAATCGTTTTGTTGGTGTCCTATATAAGATTTTATATATATGTAGATAGGAAAAAGAAATTTTCTACCTTCGGCTTGCCATTTCCGCCATTTTTATGAACAAGAAAATATTTTTTTGTATACTTTTTGGACATTTTACCTAATAGATGCTGCCAATACATTCGAAAATACTGCCAAAAATAATTTCAATTAGTGACAGCACTTTAAATTCGGATCGAAGGTTACTGCCATTTTTATTTTTAGCGTATGTTTGTCGGCTTCTAATATCTAATAAATTCATACAAGATTACGCATTCGAAGGAAAGCGACATTCATAAATAGCCTTAATCACTACAAAACCGCAAGTGACACTGCTAATATTTAAAGTGAATTCATCTTAATACCTCACAAAGATTTTTTTAAAACCTGAATTTTAAGCCGCTCTTGGATTTAACACCACTAGGGATTCCCAACAACAGAGTGACCCTAAAAGCAGGTGCAATGTAAATGACATAGCTTTTGACATGATTTATGGCAACTGCAACAGGTACGACCGATAATATTTTGACAAAAGTCACAAGTGGTGTGTGTAAACAACACACATGATATCTACTCACTCTCTCTCTCTCTTTTGGTTGTTGCTAAAAATACTGTAATATCCGTAACAAATGACTAAATTCAGGAATCATAAAGAAACCTGTGACAGGGATTAATGGTGGGAATTCCTTAGAGACTCGACAAGTAGACTTTTGAGGAATAAGCAATGCTTATAAGGTCATTTGGAAACAATCTATCATTAAGCAGCGATTTTCAATGACATTAAATTGTTTGAGTGATCACCAACGGTTGAGAATGAAAAATATTGATTATGCATATCACAGCTATTAATGTCATTGATTTTCCAGGAATTTTAAGTGCATAATTATCTGAGAGACGGACAGCGGTAATAAATAACATCCTTTCGCAAAACGGACAATGAAAACAAAATCAAGTTACTCAACATCGATGACAATAATGCGGTTATTTTTTTATTAATTTATTTAATCTATATATATAAAAATGGTGGCAAAAATGTATAGTAATTCATCAATTGAGAACGGCTGTGCCGATTTTGCTTAATTTTTTTTTCAGTTGTTCGTATTTGCGAAGAGAAGGTTTATGTGAAAGAAAATTTTGGGAAAATCGTCCGGAAAAGTCGGAAAATTGGAAAAATCGAAAAATGCCTTTTTGTACGGAGTTTTGTATGCAATTGTTACGGAATGGATTTTCGAATAGAAAAAGAGAACATTTTTTTGGAAAAATTCGGAAAATTCCGGAAAAATTTTGGACGATGTAACTGTGAAAAATTTCGGATAATTAGTCCGAAATGACTTTCGAATGGAAAAATAGAAAAATTAGTGGTGGAAATCTCGGAAAATTCCGGAAAAACTCGAAAACTTGGATATTTTTCGACGAAATTTTGCATTGTACAACTTGATTTGATGAAAATCGCAATTGAATTTTTGTATATAATTGTGTTTAAAATTGTTCCGGAAAGTATAAAAAAAAATTGTGAAAAATTTCGGATAATTATTCCTAAATGACTTTTCAAATGGAAAAATAGAAAAACTTTTGGTGGAAAACTCGGAAAATTCCGGAAAAGATACAAAAAAAACTGAATGAAACAGTTGACGTAAAAGTGGAAAATTCGTTTTGATGCGTGGAAAGTTTCGGATTGTTGTGGAATTTATTATGTTAAAAGACGTTTTGCTTGACACAAAAATATAACAGAAGCTTTCAAATGACGTCATTTGAAGCCGAAGTTGTTGATTAACCCGGCTAAAATCCGAGTTATAAGGTAATGGCGTCTCATTTCACAGTGGAACAGTGAAAACCCATACAAACGTAGTTATGCGTGTCTGATAGTATTACTGGAGCTGAGTAAAACCTTAGCTCGTTTCGACAAGAATAGTAAATTTCAAATAATATTGTGTCTTCGTCTCTTTTCCAAAAAAAAAAAAAAAAATTTAAAATTAACTATTCTAGGAATATCTTTAGCAAAGCGTTAACTAAGCTAGCGTTTACTCAACGTTCGGATGTTTTCGAAAAAACACCATCGAGCGGGAGCTTTGTTACCACCACCAAACGAAGATCATAAGTTCCTTCAGATCTATTTCGTTGGTGATTTGGCAATTGAACTAGATCAACGTTGTACAATTTTTACTGCGATTAAACTCGAGCAATTGCAAAATCTTCTGCATAAGCATAACGCATTGGTCGGATTGTCCAAAGTTGCATTGGATACAATGCATTTTGACGACCACAAAACATTATCAGAGCAGACGAAAGAACCTCTGGAGGCCATGCAAGACAATTCAATGCTCCCACTGTTAATGAAGTCGCTGTGGTAATTGTTGAGGAGAAATTGTTCTCAAGCGTCGGGATTGTGGACACTGCACATCAATATCCGTTGATGTTCTGTCGTGGAGAGGTGGCTACCAGCACAATTTAAAGATGGTCAATACAACGAAATGTTTGTTTAAAAGCCATCACTTCTTTTTATTTTCCATTTAAGTTCGAATTCTTATTTCAGAAGAAGAAACGAATTAAAAGGATAGCTTAATGAATTTGTATGCCTATCGATTGATGATTCGGCAAGATGGTGACAAACGTCTGTAAACATATCGCCCGTTATTTCAACAGTACTGCATTGATATGTACGTAAAGGTCGAAACTGAGCGTCTCAATTTTATTCGTTTTAATCAGTCGCCACATTTCGAGAAGCGAATCAAATTCGTACATTGTTTGCGATCATCATAGCCACGTGTCAACCGTCGAAACCGAGAGCATTTTGAGACAAATACAAGGATGAGATAGCTAACGACAGTTTGCACAGAGCTCGCACGACAACATCGAATTTTGATTTTGAAATTAACGAAATTGGGAATACCAGCGTTAAATCGTTCGTGACCGACGAGAATGAGGCGACCAACTATCCGACTGAATTTTTGAACTCCCTAGATGAGTCAGCTGAAGGTGGGATCATAATCATGTTGCGAAATCTTAATCACCCGAAATTCTTCAACGGTACTCGGTTGTCCGTCAAGAAACTGATAAACAATGTGATTAAAGCGCCGATCATCAAGGGCAAATTTAAAGGAGAGGAAGTCCTTATTCCACGAATTCCTATTATTCTAACCGATCGTCCCTTCCAATTCTAGCGAATTTAATTCCCCATTCGATTGGCTTTTGTGATGACAATCAATAAATCGCAAAGCGCATCGTTGGAAGTCTTCATTGTTTGTTTTTGCGCCGGAAAACAAATCGAAAAACATTGTTTATCAGATCGCTCTGCACTGGTTTAGATTAAATTCAAATAAATAAAATTAAAATTTGAACTGTCTGTGTTTTAATATTACCCTGGAGCTTATATGAAGGCGTTAACTTAGGAGCAAGACGAAGTTTGCCGGGTCCGAAGTTGTATGGCAGAACAACGTTTGCCGGGTAAGCTAGTTTTATATATACATCTACATATACAGGGGTGTTGCTTCGGTTTTTTGGGCTTGTCTACTTCTTCTTCTTCTTTAATGGCAGCAACAACAGAAATTTATCCATCAGTAGCCGCACGTATAAAAGTATTCCAAGCGATAACAGCTCTCTCACCTGGTCCATTCATCGGAGTTTTGGTCGCGCCCTCCTACGCCGTCCATCGAGTTTATTTCCGAAGCCAGCGCATTCGGTCTATTTGAACGCGCTTGTGAACATCGATGTCGTTGTATAGCTCATACAGCTCTTGATTCATTCGATGACGGTACTCGCCGTTCACTATGATGGGTCCAAATATTTTGCGGAGTATTTTTCTATCGAAGACTCCCAGAATAGATTGATCCGCTTGTGTCATTACCCAGGATTCTGCGCTGTACAGCAAGACAGGTAGGACAGAGTCTGGTAGAGCTGGATCTTTGTTCTTCGAGAGAGCGCTTTGTCGTTAAATCGCTTGCTTAGTGCATAGAAGCAGCGGTTTGCTATCAATACTCGTCTTTTGATTTCGAGGCTGACATTATTATTTTTGTTTATGGAGGAGCTAAGGTAGACAAAATCATCTATCAATTAAAAGTTATAGTTGTCAACGTTCACTCAGCGTCCCAGACGAGCGGACTCTTTGTTCGTTGAAACAAATAACTTGGATTTGTCCTAGTTTATCACCAGACCCACTTCAGCCGACTACTTTTCAATGCTCGAAAAAGCCGCCGTAACATCTCGCAATCCACGTCCAATGATATCTATATCATCGCCTTGTCTAAAGCCTCGCTTTGTAGAAAATTGTGCCGACAGATTTTTGCCAATTTTTACTGAAGACTTCGTGTCAGTCAGTGTCATCCCGTTCTACTAATACAAGGTAATTAAACCTATCAAATTCAAATATCCTTCCGTTGTCCTTTTGGAAGTTATAAAAGAAATATTAATTATCCAAAAATAGGTAATTTTGTATGGGAGATACCAGAAGGAGTGGGGCTATTCTACCTATTTACAATCCCATTACTTAACTCTGGAAAATATTAATACTGGTAAATTTTTATACCGATCAGTTATGGTATACTCGATTTATCCTGCTCACCAGCCATCCAGCCAGCCAGAGAGACGAACCTAGCTCAATCCGCTTCAAAAGTCCAGAAACGTCTCATTTAATGCGTTACCAAATTTCTCGTATCAAATGATATATCTAACCTAAGGGTGATGGTATAAAAAATTGTAGCGGATGTATAAAGTACGATAAATAATACATTAAATCTTGACCATTGGTACATACTCATTAGCCTAATATATAATTAATATTTAAACGTCACCAATTATTGTTTAGCATATAACCTATTTTAGAATCGATAAATTATTTTTTTTATTAGTCGAGATTAGCGTCTGTTGTTACAAGGTGTAATATGTGTTAAAAATTTATAATAAAACGACGCCCACAGGTGCAGACATTTGGCCTGTAAATTGCGCAGTGCTGTTGGCTACATTAATGTATGGAGAGAGCGACAGTTTAGCTATATCAGTCGAATTATTAAAAAGCAGTGTACTGTCAGTATAGAAAATTATAACCCAATTGTTTGATTTGATTTTTTGTTTTTACTTTATTAGTTTTTTATGTAATATGATTGGGTTTTATATTACAAATTACATTATATTATCAGGACGCGCGTTATAGAATTTATTATTAAAAACTTGAAAATTCGCAACCTTAATATTATTCTTATAAAGCAATCAACAATTTACCCACCAGTGCACACCCCAAATCGATTTTTTAGCATAAACTCGGAAAATATGGATACAGTTTTGCAACTTCGCATAGTTAATAGGCATAATACAAACAAATTTTGGATTTTCTTTTTGTCCCGATGGGACCACGCCCACTTACACCTCCCATATATGTCGACTGTTCGTGTAGAATATAGGCGCAAAGCACAGTTTTCAAATACGGTTCGATGGCGGCGAAATTTAACAAAATTTATTTATGTTGGCCATAGATTGAATATATTTAATTTTAAGGGAATCGGTTTAGATTTAATATTAGTTCCGGGTGATTTTGGTTTTATCAACCTGAAATGCGGCAATATTTCTTTTATAATTTTTTTTGTTGTCATTCATATTTTGATCAATTCGAAGAAGTGCTCAATCCCTTACACATACAGCAATTCCGTTATTCCGTAGAATTATTAGTTAAATTTCTAGTCTTAGAACACCCCGAATGAACATTTTTGTAAAAAAATTTAATGTTCATAAGTCTTAAGGCACTTTTCCGACTTACCTCGAAATAAGGACGAAAAGGACAAGTAAGCAGTCGAGGTAATGGTACAAACAAAAATTCTCATTAAATTTCATTGCAGACACCTGATATCGTAAATGCACTACAACAATATGTGTTTTGGACAGTTTAGGACCTATTTCAAATTTTGAAAACATCACCGGGCCATAAAAAGTTCGAACTGGGGTGGAATTTTAATATACTCACCTATATCTAAATGAGTTTAAATAATGACACAACAAAATTTGTGAGGGTATCATACAAACAAACAAATAAGATCAAGATAATATGTGAAACCGTATTGAAAAACTACTAATAGATTATAATGTTATCATGACCTCCCCACAATATAATCCAAAAAATGTAGGGGAATTATCGTCATTTGACTGGTAGGGGAAACTGATCACACAAACTGTTATATGAGTTAACCGAAACACATAACACACACACAAGCATTCAATTGCATTCCACATCCACTTCCAATTTCTCCTACCCGGCTCACTCACACACACACACTATCTGCCCTCATAATATTTGTTTTTCCTACCTGTACGAATTTCTCATAAATATTTAATATTTCTCAAATCTATCACATGGTGTCGCCCCTGTCGGCCACCATCAACTTGGCAGCATTGTTTACTCTATGCCGCAGATGTCAGAATCGAGTTTGTCAGTTTTCAGTTGACATTCTCCAAGCAGGGTGTGTGGTAGTGCGCTTGTTCAACAACAATAATAATAATAATAGTCGAGGCAACGAAATACACACGATTTTCAACACATTTTGACGTACGAAAAACGTGATAAATCAATAAAATAATTGCAAATTTGTTGCGATAAATTGTTATTCATCGATTGAATACGGCCGCGAGTGTTTTTACGGGATTTTACTTAGGTTTTGTTTACAATTACCTCCACTTACGACTGGTGAAAAGAAGAAAAGAGCTCCAACAAGAAGAAGCATCACAGTGAAAGAAAACAAAACAAATGTTCAAAATATAAAAAATAAAGAGAATAAGAGAGTAGTGCGAGAGAATATCAAAAAAATAAATAAATAAATCTCTGATAAGCAAATCGAAAAAGAAGAATATTATTATTTGTTAAATGTTTGTGTTTGCTGTGCATTTGTTTATTTTGTTATGAGCAAAGATTCGGAAATTTTTAATTACATTAAACGGAACAGAAAAGTGCCAATTTCTGCCCAGGAATATTGAACACAAAGCAAAACGTCACAAAATGGCGTGTTTACATTCGTTAACCTCCTCGGTCAGCCGGAGCAGGACGTCAGGGAATCATTGTTGGCATCAGGCCCTGGTGTTCATGCTGTTGTCCGCATTCTTGGGCGGCTGCTGTGGCCATCTGAATCTTTACCTTAATCCCCAGGAAGTGATGCGTCTATTAGGTGAGTTCAGTTGCTATCGGAAAAGACTCCTCTAAATGTTTGTTTACTAAGCGCACACAAAACGACCGACGGACGGACGGAGAAACATTGTTATCCAAAGCAATTTGGTATCGAATTGTAGTGCTGCTCTTTCAAAGGAATTAGCATATAAATATCACTTGTCCGAACGTGTTTTCTTTTCAACTCTTTGGCCCCGTCGGTGTGGATGGGATGTTGCTGGCATTGTTGATGTTTTCGTCGAAATAAAACAATTCGTGGAACTCTCCCTCCTCTTGCACCGCCACCGTAGCCCCGTGTTGATGGATTCACCCCTTTGGAGTGGCGTTGGTGCCTGTCTGCTTGTTTGGAGAGTAAATACTTGTCAAACAAACTTCACAATGGGCTGTTTGTTGTTATTGTTGAATGCCTTCCTTAAGTCAATATTTAAATGACGATTTTGCCTGGTTTCGCTCCTTCTCCACCTCTGTCTTTTCGTATGAATGCGTTAATGCCTCGATAATGTATTTTCACGTAACAATGCTAAAGTTTCGAAATGTTAAATAGAAATTAAGGGAATTGTTACTAATCTTACTAAGTATAATCAATAAATGTTATTCTATTGAACGAAGTGGAATGCAAACTGATAGCTGGAAGGGCACATTATGCTCGCAGGGCAGTAGGTATGTAATGATTCTGCAACTTGTAATCAAGGTGGGTGGTAAGGTGGCGGTAAGTTTCCATTAACCTAAAGATTTTTGATTATGGGCATTTCCTAGATTTGCGGACGCAGGTGTTTTTTTTTATTTTGTAGTTTTCTCGAAAAGTTTAAATATTTAAAATATCATGTTCATATGAAAAAAAGAAAATTTGGCCTGTGCTATAATGTTGTTTTACTGAAACTGCTTTAAGATTTAAGTTTAAAAAAAAGTTGTTTAATTAATAACACTATGTCACAAAGTTTCAAAAGTTTCTGTATCCGGAACATTTTAGAATTGATTTTAATGTAAAATTTCAGGCTGAATTTAAATCTGCTCTTATACCTATATGTGAAAAGTAGAACAGTTTTTGAGATATCGTAAAATTGTCATTTTATGTATTTTAAAAAAAGGAAGGTCTACTAAAATGCTATTATCTCTGGTTTTAGTTCACCGATATTTGTAAACTGGGACAAATATGAAAGATAATAAATTTTTTTTATTTAAAAACAACGATAGCTGTTAAAAATCCAATCATAAATAACAAAGTTATGGCACTTCAAAGTTCGATTTTTGTACAAATTTAGATGATTTTTCAAGTATTCACTGCTTTTCATTAAGTTTCTTTCCGTGTTCCCGTTAAAATTACTCCGGTTTCAGATTACTACATGATAGAATAATATCTTACAAAAATTGTTTGCCTGTGGTCATCAAAATCGGATGAAAAATAAACGCTACATTCACAATTAAGTACACATACCTCTTCTTGAGAATAGTAGTAATTGTTGTTTGTAATTGTCTTTTGGGTTTTTTCACCAAAAGCTGCAAATGCGGAAGTATTTTTTATCCGATTTTGATGACCAAGGGCAAACAATTTTTGTAAGATATTATTCTACCATGTAATTGCCTGAAACCGGATCAATTTTTACGGAAACACGGAAGAAAAAGTTAATTAAAGGCAGCGAAAACTTGGAAAATCATTAAAATTTTTACAAAAACCCAATTTTGAAGTGCCATAACTTCGTGATTTATAATTAGATTTCAAACAGCTATCTTTTTATTATTATAATTGTATTATCTTTTATTTTCGTCACAGTTTGCAAACATCGATGAAAACCAGAGAAAATGGCATTTTAGTAGACCTACCTTTTTTCAAAACACTAAAAATTAAAGTTTGACGATATCTCAAAAACCGTTCCACTTTTCACATATCTGAGAGATTTGAGATTTGAATTCAGCATAAAATTTTAGATAAGGATCAACTGTTTAGAAGCCGGGATCAAAAATGTTTTGCATTGTGTAATAGTATAAGTACACATATGGAGTTTATGACGGAAAGGACATTTACACAGAAAGGTCCAACGTGATTGAAAAATTAAAAGTTAACAAAAATTGTTTTCTCCAATAATGGTATAAAATGACCAGATAACTGTACAATTTTGATCTTATAACATTCCCTAATTTTGCAAACAATTTTATTATTCTTTCTTTATTCTTTGCCAATCTTTGTTTCTGTATCTGATTAGCCGTTGGTACTCATCGGATAAAATTATCATATAACTACTTTTCCTAGTAAAATAAAGGAACTTTAGTCGACTGAAGTTTTTTTTTGTCATAATTTGTTATTAAAATCGGAGTCATTTTTGAAATCACTTTACCCTTTTCCCTCTCTCTTTGTTTTCCCCCGAGTAGATGTTCTGTTTTGACTACAAGCAAACACCCAATCGTTCAATTCTTCCGCAACATTTCCCATTGGTTTTTTCACACACGAGTTCTATGGACTACTTGGAATTCATTGTTTGCCTCAACTCAAGACCAACACCAGCCATAATGACACACTTATTACGCACTAAATTGTACAGCCCTAACAAGCCCTTTAGTGCTTATACCACTTCCCTCCCAAGCAATTTGATCCGCAGACAGGGAATGCACTTGAGACATGCCGGTATTAACATAAACAAATATTTTAGAAAATTATTAAATTGTATCTCTTTATGGGCTTTGTAAGTCACCCCGTCGCTAGTCCTCTCTCAGAATGGATACTCTGGATAATGTACATAGACATAGACGTCTACTGCATGTGCATACATACATAATTTATGACTTGTAATAATTAAATAAATATTATTTTTAAATTTCCATAAATACACCTAAAAAATCTTGTTATTCCAAACATTTGTTATTAATTACAAGTGGGTAGACAGACGGACGTTGTATAAGCCGTGCCTATTTAACCAGTGGAGGTATTCAAGACACACTTACCCCTCTGGTCCACATTCATGAACACAAGTACAGCGAAGGAATGAAAAGCAAAACTCATTAATTTTTACCATGTTTTTGGTTTGTTTTCTAATGTTGCAAGCAGTAACTTTTCGTTGTTGTTGATTTTTCTGTAGGCTGGCTGGTTGGATGGATGGATGGCTTTAATGTATCGATTTGACTGTTGCCTCAAATGTTGGCTCAAATCAGACAGTTAATGATGGTTTGATGTATTGCTTGTAATTTTGGCATCTCCTCCCCTCCACCAAACTTCCAAATTGATTGTATCTCGTTTTCTTTCGAAATGGCATAACTAATTTAACGTCGTCTTTGTGGTTGTTGTTAAAAGCCAAGTATGAACTTTGTGTTATTGACTCGTTCGATGTTATAAATTGTTTTTCGTGTTAAAAACTTAACAATCGAAGTGTTCTTCCTTATGTTCATTTGAGTAGATTTAGGAATTTTGCTTAAAAACCGTGATTTTAATCGATTTTAGAAATTTTCCAATTTAATTGCCATCTTCTCTTCGTGTCTGCGATGCTTAGAGAGTTGTGAAACTTTTCTAATTGTGGCCAAGTGTAATTTGTATATGGTAAAAATGATTTACAACATTTACGATCATCAATCATTTAAAAAATTACAAGTTTTGAAATTGGTACCATCATGGTTAAATCTATAGCTGTCGCTGAGGGAAGTTTGTGATTTTGTGTTATAATGCATTTAGACTGTTTACAAAAAATATTTCGTTATTAAATTGAAGAGACATCGTTTTATATTGTCTTGTATAAAGTGTCATATAAAATGTTAATATTTTATTTTTTAAATGTTTAACGAGATATTTCTAAACGATATCTAATAATTCTACTATTACTTGGAAATACCACATTTGCCATGCAATTCTCTTGTTGAAATGTGGATTTGATGTGTAGAGTTCTACAGGTTCGATACTAGAACGAAATCTAATCGATCAACATATTTTAGCGCCGTGTTACTTCGAAATGATTGGTGAGTCGAATCAAATATTAATTCACTGCGACTCATATTTCTTATAAACTATTTTGAAATTCCGAAGAAATCGTTTTCGGTCACAAATCATAGTAATAATCGTCATTGTTATTTTATACTCTTATCACATTTACAGAATATAAAACAGCCAACCGTTCTTAACTGTAATGTATGTACGCATTTTATACTTCATGTGAATTCTCTCTGGTTTTCTTGCATTTGTATGTTAGTCATTAAATGCATTAACAAAGATTCAACCAAAATCCAAAAACTTTCCATTTTTCAACATAAATTTAAATTCTACTGTTTTCCTGCGTCCTATGTTTAATTTCTTATGTTTATTAAGACATTCTATGCTTAATTGCTGCTTATTGTTATTAGTCTATTGTCTATTTTTTTAATTTTCTAAATTACTTGCAATGCAACCACAACATTTCTTTCCATTTTTATAGAATTACCAAATTTCCAATGTAGTTTTGGACGAAAATGTTGAAAACATTCTACAAAATTAAAATATCATAAAAAAAAAACTTTTATTACTTAGACCCAAAACCCATGACCCAACGAGTGATATTCATTTTAGGCAAGGGAACGATAATGGTCCAATAAATTGCATACACGCTGATAGATAATGAAATCGAATCCTCACAACAGTCGCATATGTTGTCGAAGAGACAATAAAGTTTACCAAGAATTGTGTTGGAATTTAAATAAATTTGGGTAAAAAAAAATTTAATGGAAACTTAAATTACGAACGAGAGGAGGGATGAATTGCGTAACGAGGGCGAGGGAGGAGATATAGGAGGAAAGCAAAACATTCTGTTGTTTTTTGAACAATTAACAATCATTTAAATGTGGCAAATAAACCAAATAACAAACTAAACGCATAATTAGTTGCATGCATAGTTGATGATGCGACAACATCGCGGCTTTTGTTGTTTGGATGGACGGATGGATAAAGGGACTCATGTCGGCAGTGACAACAAAAAGCTATTAAAATATTTTCCCCGAAGGGCGACTTGCCGCGGAGGAGAACATGTCATCAATTTAATTACGAGTTCATCACAATGGTGCAGCCAGATAGGCTGGTGAAGATATCTCGTCAATAACCGACTAATGATGTTAACATTCGACAAAAAATTCAATGCTTTTCTCCTCTTCTTCACCACGACATTTTATGAAAGCATAAATTTCCCGCTCCAAACGGATTTCTGTACGGGATGCATTTGCATTTCTGCGCGGCTGATACTTTGGTGAGGTCATAAAATCATAAAAAATGTCATATCATACACATTCTCGCTCGCTATCTGGTTCGGGGCTATAAAAAAGTACAATTTCATACGAACGAGAACAAAAACGAAAGTATCACATATCGACCATAAAAAAGTTTAAATATAATTCTTGGTATCACCAGAGTTTTTTAGTTGCTGCGAGATTCATTTTTACAACATGATCCTTTGGCACACATGCGTCAACTGACCGAGGAGTAGAGGGAGAGATATGCCCGGTTGCAAATGTTAGAATCACTGTTGGGCTACAGGAGCAATGGCAGGTTTTTTTTTTTTGGGGAGATTCAGCAGTTTATATTTGTGAAGTTGTTAATTTCGGTGTATGTTTTATTCTTTTATGTTTCTTTACACAGCCATTAAAACGCTTAACCCTTGCCCAGTTTGGCTGGTTTACATTAAATTCGAATTGCTGAAGCTGGTGGGTGTTGCTGTGTCTCCGTTGTTGCTGTTGCTGTTTTTTTTATTAGTATGAAGCCCCAAATTTATGCTCTCCAACCAGACAATTTCAAACATGAACGTCCGTTGTGTCGCATTGGTTCGTTTTGAAGTTGTTTTATACCACATTGATGGTGCTGCTGCTGATCACTGATTGTTGTTGGTCGTTTTCGTTTTTTTGCTTCACATGAGGAGGCAACAACAGCGACCGCGGCCTATCACTATTGTTAATTTACGACTTAGCTGCACACTTTGTGCGTTTTTTTTTTGTTCTCTGTTTGCCTTTTTCTTTTTTCGACTACGTCTTGGGTAGAAGTCACTTTGTTCCAGATGAAGAAGACACTGCGTCTGCTGCAAGTTAATTATTATCAACAAGTAACAACATGAAATGTGATCATGGGTGTCGTTCTAACGCCCTACGCGTAGAGGTTTGATTTTATTTTCAATTTTGCCAGTAAATTTTAGATCGGAAAATAATCGATAGTTCTTGCTGTGTTGAATTCGAATTTAAAGGAAAGCTCCATAGCAATTAGTAGCAGAACATCCAGTCCACGAATTTAATTTTTTGCCTTACATTTTAAATGTTAATTATCATAATATTTTTTAAACAGTAATTAAAGTCATTTTTGAAATTGAAGTTGGCTGAGTTGAATTCCATTAAATCGTTTCTGATAACTTTATGGGCCTATAGAAACCTTCATTTGGACACAATAGATGTAACCAATCCACAAAAGATGCCTTTTACCTCATGTAGGGTGCTTAAATATCTTCAAAATAAATATTTTTCAAGCCAACGAAGTGTTCATAAATATTAATTTTGACTCAAGTGTAATTGTCTCCTCTCCTTCTTAGTTATGCGTTTTGTTTTTGCGTTTTGTGTTTGTTTTTTGTTTCCTTATTTCTCATTTGTTTTTATCCTTCGTTTTCAGTTTGACACTAAATCATTTCAATTTTGTTCAATTTATTACTAAATGACATAAGAAAAAAATCACATTTCAATGATTCATTTCGCTTTTTTTGTGGTTTGTGTCTGCAAATTCCACTTCAATTTTTTTTTTTTGAATACGAAATTTCAAAGATATTAATCAATTGAGCAAAAGATCGAAATTGAAATTTATGTGATCTTTAGTGAATCACGACAGTTTCTCCAAACAGTAATTTCTTAACAAATGGATGTGATCGCTGTTAACATGATTTTTATGAAGAGTATTGTAATTGTTTAAACTAAAACACGACTTGTGTATTCATAACTGAACATCGTAAAAGAATAATTTTAACGATTATTTCGGTAGGTTAGTTACATTTCGCAAATCGCAAAATGTTTTAAAGAAGTTGTCGAATTTAGAGAATTCAACTACTGCATTTTTCACACAGTAGATAGTTCCTGTAGTTTAGTTTAAATCCCAATTAAATTATTGTACAATTTGTTTTTTGTTTCCATATTTGCTTTAAACGCCTCAAGGTATTCAGCTTGTTTTTCTTATACACCAATCATTCTGTGAAATATTTTTATATAGTTTTGTTCAGATTTCAATTTCATTTATCTGACAATCAGTAATTATTGTCTTAAATTATTGAGTTATTTAAACAACTCCATTCTGTACAAAAGCAAATCCCAGATAAACGAATTTATGTCATCATCGAAAGTCTCCTGGCTGGGTGATTGGTTTCTTTTTAAAACAAATCCTTATCTCAGATGTTCATGTAAAACTGGATAATATGACATGTTTAGCGATTGTCGACGATAGGCGATGAACTACAAAACCAACTAAAACAAAAATCCAACCGAAAGATAAGGCCTCATTGAATTTCTCAAGAAACTAAAATGTACGACTACGTATTGAAAACAAAGCCAGAGAAGGATAAGACCGTAGGAATGGTTAGCTGATAACAATCTTGTCGAAGGCATTAACAACAACAGAGCATATACTGAACAGAGGCAACACGCTGGGCGATATGCCGTGCAACTAACTCCAGCAGCCACAGTCGAGGCAGTACCAGCAGCAGCAGCAGCCGGGCACAGTTCAACAAGAAAATCAGTGTTGCGTAAATACCGATATAATACGTGACGGTTGTAAAAGATAATAAATGCTACTCAAACGAACAACAACTACCAGCTCCTTCATGCCACCTACCTCATCTATGGGGAGTTCGAACAAAAAGAGCGACATGTTTCAACAAAAGATGAATATACCACAATTTACTACTATATTTCGGCACTATCGAATATGCAGAGTAGTTGTGATAAAAGCCAAAAACGAAACGAAAACATAAAACCCAATGACTTTGGTATCAGAAACAACAAAATGTAAAATATTGTTATTATTATGCCATTACGATTCAACTACTGAAATTGTTAGCATATCCTTGTTTTGTATTTATGGCCCTCCTATTCGAGAACCCATCGTCTTCTGTCTGGAATTCCTCAGAGATTTCAGAAATATCCTCGTCCTTATGGCCTACATTGGGTGCATGTTTGAATCCAATTCAAGTCATTGGTAAATATGACGACGAGCTGGATTGATGGGATTCATCATCATCATTGCTGTAGCTGCAGCGAATATCGAGCGATTCCTACTTATTGCTTCATTTTAATACTTTCTTGTCTGCTTGTGCTCCTTTGACTTCAACATCAGTTGTTTGTTTTTTAGAATTCAAGTGAAGGGTTATCACTGCTTCGAGGGCAAATCAAGACAACAAACCAACTTTGATTGTTATAATTTCATAAGTGTTGTTGTACTCGTTGTCGCTGCCAATATTGATTATTTTTAAAATAGAGTCACAGGCAGATCGCGTGTATAAGAGGGTGAAATTCAATCATAAAGTAAAGGGGAAAATATGAAAATTATTACTAAACTAATAAGTCATGGCTATAAATTACTTATGTGCTTAAGTGTGAGTGAATTTAAATGCGTACGAATTGATTCGATACAGATGAATGAACTTTCTCAATGAGAAAATACTAAATCAGTACGTCGTAAACGTTATTGCCATTTTAAATTAGAATTGGAATATTTTACATTAACTGATAGGGTATAGCCTTGCAATAGCTTTGTATTTGTTACGGAATTTACTCAGCAAAATTAGCACAATTTACATATGTACCTTCTGATTTTGATTTCCTTGTATGTTATGAAAAGGCGTCCGTTTAAGAGCTTTAAGAGTAGTTTTCAAGGTTCTGCGTCCTATGCTGCTCTGTTGAATCACAATCAGGTGAACAAGTATAGTAACTGATCTTTTAGTACATAATGCGCTCTGGGAACTACTGTATGCGATCAGTTAAAGACGATCAAACTATTAGTATACAGGTTTCTTTTAAATGAGGCGTGGTATAGCCCACTACCACCCAGGCTGTAATTCATACCATACCAACAACCAGTGATGGTATACAAAATTGGGCAAAAATCGTCAATTTTGGGTTTTGAAATCGTCAAAATCGTCAAAACCTGATTTTAAAATCGTCAAAAAATCTTTACACAAAAGTTAACTCATTTTATCCTGTATGTAACAAGCTAATGCAAAAAAATCAATAAAATACATTTGTTTAAACGTTTTATTTAAAATACTTATAAAATTAATTTAAATAAAATAATTCACTGAATAAAAAAAACTTAAAAATCAAACAAAAACTGAAAAAAACATAACAATAACCAAAAAAATTGAGAGGTTACATATTAATATATTTTTATACAATTTGTATTACATTGTGCTTTTAGAAAGCTATTACCTTTCTAGTTTTCTCAGTCTATAAAAATTATTTTAAAAAATAATTTTACATTTTAAGCAGATGTACGGTTATTTTAACATATGTCACTATTAAACTTTTTAAGTACGTCTGGCTTTACCTTTAAATCGTAACAATTTGCTTTATTTAATTTAAAGAATTCTTTTGTAAAAAGAATACCTTCCATTGGATCTCTTTCTAATCGGTTTCTATATTTATTTTTATTTAAATTAACTTGACTAAATGTTTAGAGTCAACACGCCTTAGCTCACAGACTGTTTTCCAAAATTTCAACAACTCTTCGTTGTTACTATTAATTATACTTCTAAAATCTAACTGGGATAATTCGCGGAACTCGGAGTCTAAACGTTGCAGTTCAATGTATTCAATAAAATGTTCATACTCTTTTGCAATAATAGAGAAAGACTTTTCTGGACCATTTATTAATATATTCAGATTAATAAAGTTTAATGATTTGAATTTATTTTTAAATTTAAATCGTTTCAGAACTTGATCACAAAGTTCGATGTAAAAATTAATGCAGTTCATTGTAATTTCATCTATTTCATCTTGTGTTAATTTTGTTTCAAACTTAATTTCACTTGAATATAGTGTGTCATAAAGTATTGTTGCCATGTATTGTAGTGAATTCAACATTTTTTTGGCATCAATCGCAAACTTGAAAAGGAAAGTTGTAATATGCTAAAATCGTCATTTAAGGGGTAAAAATCGTCAAATCGTCATTTCTGTTTTTTTGGACAAAAAATCGTCAAAATGACGATAAATCGTCAAATATACCATCACTGCCAACAACATATATCCAAATTTCATCTTCATACCTCTGATAGTTCATGATATATATCCATTTTAAATTTCAAGTTTTATGTTCGGTACCACGCCCCTTTATCCTTTCATAACAATTTGCCTGTTAGAAAAGCCATCAGAGCGATATTTGAAAAGGGTTACGCCCTCTTGATATATCAAAAACTCAAGTAGCCTATTTTCACCACCGACCACATTCTGCGATAATTTCTCTTCAGGGCACGCCGTATAGTTGTCTGATTTTGCCGCTCGAACATCACCAAAAATCCAAAGTTGAATTTTCACTGCTACGCTAACATATGTATTTAAGCATAGAATGGCCATTCGTCACTCTTCTCCCGTGAAATTGATTTCAAAAAAGACTTTGTGCAATTTATTGTTTTCCATCTCTGTATTCAACTTTAAGAGTAATTTATTTAAAATATGAATACTCACACACTAGTACGTGCAGTATGTAGAGCATTGTATAATAAATATGTTGTAAAATATCATGTGCTAAATGGTTCCACCACTCCTTCAGCATTTGTGTTGTGGCGAGGCATTCATGCATTACACGAGTACATGTTTTAAAAACAAATTGTACTTGTTACAACCGACTGGAGTCTACTCCTTCTGCTGTTGCTACCGCTGCTTCTGGGACTGGCTGTGGAGCTGGTTGGTGCTACTTTCCAAATGCAAACAAGAAAATTACTCGTATTAGTGATTGTAGTCGTAGTAGGTTCTTTTTGGAAAACGTATACTTCCTTCATCATGCAATGAAATTGCTACAAATGAGTTTGTTTCTTACCGAGAACGAGAAGAAGAAGTATAAGCAGGAGAGTACAACGACCAAACAACCTTCCCAGGCACGACAACATCATCGTCGTCGTCGTTGCCGTCGACCACTTATTGGTACACTGACTTGACTGCAGGGTATTTTGTGGTTGTCCGTCCTTCCGTCCGTCTACCCATCCATCTATCCATTCGTGTTACATGGCAGGGCATTCCCCAGTGCTATGCATACGCACACACAACCACACATACATCATCATAACAGCATTTTCCATAATTTGTTTTTCTAAAAATGAGTAAAAGATTATTATTAAAATAAATTCTTTTAGTACAAGAAAGAAAATACAAATGAAATTATGGGTATTTACATGAAGAATAACAAATGGGGTGGGGGAGGGTTGAGTATTACACTACGCATTCGGTAGGAGCTGTGGCCAAGTGCCATCAACGCTTAAGTACTTAAATAATGTTCTTTTCTTTCTAATAAGATACCAACTACATACTGCATCACCAACTGAGCCATCCCAAACTCCTCTACAATACTTGGACGGACAGAACAGCCACTTGAATGTGTTCGTTAGTCCTGCCCCCTAGTGGCTCATGTGTTTGTGTTTGTTTTCATTTTGTTATTGAAAAGCGTGTGAGAACTTAACCAAAACAATTTGTTCTCAATGCCACATACACTCTTCGGTAAATCTTTGCATTTTCCCAGACCCCAGAAAAATACTTGAGAAATTAGGGATTTTCTTTCTTAATCCTGGAAATGTTTTCATTTGCTTGCTTCCTTCGGCCACCAGTAACAACAATAATTAATTTCTGAATACATTTAGCCATTTTTACATCCATCTCAAGTGCTTAGTACATCGTAGTGTATATTTCCGTTCTTATTTTGCGAGTAAACCGAGAAGGGATGCCGTAGTATTTCATGGACCTCATTTCCATTACAAGTGTCATAGATGAGGCTGTTGTTGTTACATGTGTTACCATAAATATTTGCTATTGCCCTCTCCGCCCGTTTTATATTTTTATAGTGAAATCTGAACAGCTTAAGAATTTCTTTAACTAGAAATTGTATTTCATCTTCATTCCTTCCCAAATCAATGTTGTGCATCATGTTCGTCTTCTTGGAGACTCAGCTCTTTAACAATTTTCTGCCACAAGGAGAACAGCCAAAGGAAGAGGAGCAAAAGATGAGTGACAGACGATCTGTCAAAACATGCGCGCGCAATATGTCTTGTTAAGCGAAGACAAGCGCAAAATGCTTAAATACTGACATCGGATACTGAGAAAAATATAAATTATAAGAGTTGCTGTGGCGTTAAAGTTGATAGATAGGCAAATAAAATCGATTTCATTCAAATTAACATTAGAAGTTCAATACAATATCTCAAGATTAAAAACTATAAAAATACCTCAACCTGAAATCTTCATGCTTCTTAGCGGGATCTTCATGCCTCTTAGAATTCATCGCAATTTTCGATACCGGTGAACGATTATTGAGAAAAAAAAATTAACCTCCCTAATATACATATTTTAAAAATATATTCAGAAATTTTGTCTGATTGTGGCACTAAACCTTTGCTTTCTAACATTTCAGTATGTGGTTATTGGAGAGCCATCTATGCTGTATAATCAACGCATACTCCGAATTCTATTCAATCCTAATCTGTTTAAGTTGCTTAACTTTTCACACAGATCATGTTTTAAAAGACTGTACCATTTTGTAATGACTGCAGTACTAAATGTAATTTGATGTGTGACTCCCTCAACTGTTTCTTTCTTACAATACGTAAATTCGGTGACATAGGAAGACTGGTAAAAGTTGATTTATGGCATTTCTATATTTCGTTTATATATAATCAATCTATGTAGATAAAACTTGTCCCCGTTTTTTACCAGACACACTTTTGTATTCCTATCCAATGACCGAAAAGACTGCAGTGACACCTCTTTGCTTTCGGCTAGTGATCTGCGGCCTATGTTTCTGATGCTCACAGGAGTATCTATTGCATTCATATAATTATGTATAGGGCATACATCTCAGTAATTCCTAAGACTATTTATTTATTGTCTTGTAGTCTGAACACGCTACAATTGGGCAAGATCATCATCTTAAAATAAATGTGGCATTCATTAAAATTGTATACCAACATAAATTTCACTAAACTCTATTTCTTCCAGTGTAGGCAACCACATATGCGCTCTTGTTAGTTTTTGGCAGCATATCTGCAGGCTAATGTATTTAAAACACTTGAAAAAATATGTCAATTAATTACGGAAACTATTCAAGATAATGATTTCGTAGAATTCTTTAAATATTTTCATAAAATGCTAATGTATTCTAGGTAAGAACTGCTCCCAGAGTTGTCATGCCTAGAGTTGTCAACACTTTCTGTAAGTAACCAGAGATTAAATTTAGAATTTTCATTCCTTCGTCTCTGTGTGGAGATGCAGAGACGTGGTTTTTACAGCTGGAAGGAATGAGAAGTAGGCACAGTGAAACCATTTTGAATAATTTTCATTTGATGTGGTCTTGATGTGAGATTTGTTATGCAAATGTCTTCTTGAGATCTGTTTCGGAGTTTGTTGTTGTTTCTTGTGGGTTTCTTGCCTTTTTTGCATATCAGCACAACTTTTTGGTTTATGTAAAAATTTTTGACTAGAAATGCAATATTTTTTTTGATAATATAAGAAAAGAAAGGAAACCAGCCAGTGACTGGCTGGTATTTTCATCCATGCAACATTATGCATAATGCATTCATTCATTCATTCCGAGTTAGTCAGAGTCATTGTGTGGTGGTTGTGATGAAATTGTTGTGGAACCAAAGTAAAAGATTTAATGAAATTCGTCTTTATTCTTTTTGGGTTTAGTTGCATTATCTTATTTGCAAAGACGACAAACGCCGGCACTGAGTACAGACAGGCAGGAGGGAGGCAAGTCTGGTTTGGTCCAAAAAGGGTCATATGAAAATCTATTCAAATTCAAATGAGTGCGAATACGATTCTCTAGTTTTTAAGTAAATGTGTAGTCTTGTCTTTATGCATACAGAGGCTGATGATCAAGATGGAAACGATATTTTGTATAAGTTAACTTACTGAGTGACTGACGTCTAGTTTCCAGCTTTTCCCTCTGTCAGACTATTCAAATTTCCTTTCTTTCGCATATGTTGCATGATGCATTGTGCTGTGACAAGAGTTGTTGTTATTGCATTCGAAAAGCCATCAACAACTAGTCAACAATATATGTGTGGCAACAATAATGTAGCAGGCATCGGAGGCAGTCATCAGACAGCAGACTAGGCACTAGGAGTTTGTCGGAGGCAACATGTTTACTATGCCTACAATTCTTGTTTTGTATGTTAATGTCGCCTAATCAATCTCTCTCGTATTACTCAGTTCTCGTGTTGTCCGGATGGACGGATATGCCGCCAAATAAAATTATTTGAAATTCATAGATGTGTTGGCATAAATTTATTCAAAACGAAACGAAAGGGAGTCGGGCAGACAGAATCAACCGACCACTAGATCTCCAAGCATTTCATTACAACCCACCCATTCATTTGTTGCTATTTTGATATGCAACTCAAGTTATTTCCATCATTCGTTCCCAAACATGAGGAATTCAACATTGATTTTCCTTCTCTTCCGGAGCAGGAGTAGGGGGATAAATAACTACATATGTATGAGTTTTACATATTTCAACCGTACTGCACATAAGCAGTTTTAAATTGTAGTCAGATTTTAAGGCAAATATTTTAAATTTTCTATAGCGTATGCTTCATGTTGTCCTCCCCAAGATCTGCTGCGTGTGATTGTTGGGGAAGCTTGTTAAAAACATCTCATATTGAATTTTCCTTTTCCCTAAAACTAAAATGAAAAGAAAACACCAGCCATCCAAGCAGCCAACTATTACTGAATGCTTTCAGCACTTGCAGAGATCATCATCAAAATCATCGTTTGCAGCAGCAATGGCAACAGCAGAGGCAGTAACAACAACAGGCGGCAACTGCAACTCGAAAAAATTGCTTGGCCTTAGGGTTGCATAAAACATCTCCGGGTCCCTCCGTGTGTGCATGCCGGATATGTATGTTGTTGCTTGTTTAGTCAGTATATCTGTATGTCTGTCAGTTCGTCCGTGTGTGTGATTGTCTGTCTATCTGTTAACAACAAAGTCGTGTAGGGATATTTGGCATAAGTTCAAGAATTGTTGCAGAAGTTGTTGCTAACAACGAAAAAGCAAAAAAAAACCCGAATGATGCTCCTTCATCAACTGCTGTGGGTGCTGAATATTGTTATTGGCTACATGTCGTCAACAACATTCGAGCGAAAACAGCAACTACACCAGCAACATCATCACCACGGCCGACGTCGTCGTCGTCGTTGCTGCCCTCATCAGTATCCGCATCATTGCCACCGTCAGCATCATCACCATCGTCATCATCCTCATTTACTGCTGCTTCCCCAGAAAACATCATGTATGGCTCATATGTTTCTCTGTTGGGTACTTTCAATTCTGTCCTCTTCAGTTTTGTTTTGTGTTTGGTGCAACGAAAAAATCGTATTTTCAAAATCTTCAGACATTCATCGTTCGTTTCATTTCCGTGCGTGCAAGTTTTTAACCTTTAAAGAGCAAAAGTAAAAGGAAATGCGGTGAAAATGGATATTATTGATTTTGGAGTCATAAGTCTTTGCAGTATTTAGTGCAAAAATATCGCCTTTTAACGCCTGATACCTTAGGAACGGATAGAGATATTGAAAATATGCATATATACTTTTTTGTAGATTTTGACTTGATTTATGCTAAATTGTTGAAATATATAGTGGTTTATAATAACCAACTTCGTAATACAATTTCAAAATGTTTAATTGTTTTTTTTTTTAAATTAATTTTTTTTTTTCAAAAACACCCTTATTTTTACATCAAATATCTCGATATCTGTAAGAAATATGATAAGTGAAAATATACACTTTTATAGTTATTCAATTCACATATTCAACGGCATATTAGTAGTTTATATGTCTACAACAGAAAAATAAGTATGTATACATATTTTTTTACGAAATACCCAAAAATACCCCATAAGGAACACTCTAACACTCTGGTTATATTGCAAACTTAAATTACAAATAAATACAACAATTAAGGACACATTATAAAGAATATTATTGGAAAACAACATCTCCAAGACATAAGTCTGATTTTTTTGCAAGCCTGTTTTATGCTCTCGATACAGCTATTTATCCACGTGTATTGCTATATGACTCTGTAACAATAAAAATTAGACCGTAGTTTAGTGGAAACCTAGAGGACAGTTTTGTAATTTAGCGCCATTGTGAAGAAAGATGGCCTCCCTGATATTAAAAACCAATTTCGGTCACAAAAATGACTGGCAGTAGTCTAACAAGCTAATTACAAGTACAAGTTACATTTAGGAATTATCCTATTGATAGGACCATTAATTTTCACTGAAAGGCTGAACCATACTAAACCATGGTATCCTAATAGTGTCATTATAAATGTTTTACCTCTCCATCTACGTTGCATCGTTATATCTAATCAGGATGCAGAAATATCCTCATCTTTACAGTGTTTTGCACATTCATATTATTTCCTGATAATTGTCAACTTTTAATTTGAATGTTTGAATTATACCATTCATACTTTCTAAATTGTGATACTTTACATAATCTCTTCTTGAAAGGTAAATAATCAAATGTGTACCCCATATGACTTGCTACGCCATACAGAGGTTAAATTTTGCCTGTACCATAAACATTTTGTATTGGCGAATTTATTGTATTGCGGCTGGACGGAATGACTGGCTGGATGACTAGCCGGCTTGTTGTTGTTCATTCATTCGCCTATACAAACAGGCAAAATTAAAATCTTATCAACTCGTGAAAATCTTATAAAGTTCTTAGAGACCATGTTTACATTTGGGTATAAGTTTTGTGTAAATAAATATCGTTAGTAGGAATGTGTGACGTTGGTCTCTTGGCCTGTTATCGTTTCATTTCTGGCATCACCAGCACTGACTGGCCCCAAGGTGAAAACTATACTAAGTACATTTCAGCTTCACAATTTATTCGATATATTGGAGACCGGAATGAGACGCGGACTGTGACTGCATCAATGTATGGAAACCTTGTCATGTGGCTGGCTCAACATGTCCGGGTGATAACATCTCCTGAATGAAGTACACACGGATGTGAGTATGGGCGAGCATTCATAATGCTGACCTTTCGACGCTGTAGACCTCTTTACTCTTGTTTTCCATAGCGGCAAGAATGTGGCACCACTCGGTCGTTGAACAGCAAACTGATTTAGTTTGTGATTATTGTATAATAGCTCTGATTGTCGGTATTTATAGTTTGCTGCCCTTTCGTTACTCATTTATAATTGTGTTGACTTTTTATGAGGAGTAAAAGTGCAATTCATCTTTGGGTTTATGATGAATGTAATTGAAACATTTCCGCCTTCTTGTTTTTGGACAAATTGTTATGATTTATTCATTTACAATGACAGTGTAGATCTTTTGATGAATTGGGTTAAGAAGATGATTGTACGAAGGAATACTGCATGATGACGGGTGACTGGAAGATCTATGTTTTAATGTTTTTATTTGGATTAGATTTGAATTGTTTATTTATTGTTAATCAATTTTTTAATTACTATATACTTGAAATGTTCCTAGTGTCCAGTAGATAAGACATTGAAGTGTTACTGTACGAGCATGAACTTTTCAGATTCCAGAGTGAAGTTATACATGGGTCGTTGAGGCGTTAAAAAACAACATCACAAATGAATTGTGAAAAGAATCTCAACTATCGATCTTTAAGTCAGAATCTTCGATTGTGTTACTGTACTTGAGGCGTAAACGGCGGAAGCAGCAGAAGCTTCCAGCATTTAGAATGACTGATATAACAAATATTAAAGTTGATTACTTCTGCTCCTTCTGCAGAGCAACGAAGCTAAGCGTTTACATGATTATAATTAAATATTAAAAAAGTTATTAAAGCTATTAAATTTAGTTAGTAATTTATATTTCATAGCGAAATTGCAACCGTTTATTAAATTATTTTTCTAACAATTCAATATGTAACCATAACAATGAACTCCGAAACGATTGTTAATTGCAATTTCATTTCATTTTAAATTAGATATATTTTATATAATGTAATTAATTATGTGAAAATGGCACACGGACACATAGAATGACATGCCAAACAAACACACAGAGAAATAATAAATTTATTATTTGCATAATTTATGACAAACATAATTAAAATCAACCCAGCAGCAGCAGCAACAGCGACTAAACCGAAATTGGCACTACGACAACTGAGACAAAAGGCAAAAAGAGGCCACAACTGAAAACAGGAAAATGAAGTCAACTCACAATTGAATGGGCGACAGTTGAAATGGACTCGTCGTAAAACTTTAGATTATTTATGTTATATTTTGTTGTTTAACGTACCTGACAACATAACGTTTTGTGCACCATATTTGTCTATATGCGGCAACACTGTCAATTGCAATTTTTACTGTGTAAGTTTTTAGCGGCTGCAACAACGACACCACCAATAACGCAACTGACATAGGCAGTCCATATTTGTACAAAGTGTAGGTGCAATGACATTTGTATGTTATTATGTTCGTCTTCATGGGGCCTTCTTATAGCTCTTTTTGTTTGGGGCACATTGTCTCGCTGTTGTGGCAAAGGGAATAATCAACATTTTAGTGGAGTGGAAATGCAACTCACCAAAAATGACGTGTGATGATGCGCGTGTTCAAAATGCAAAACAACAAAAAACGGGAGGAGGACGACAATGAAGACAATGAAAAAACAAAAACAGAACAGCTCTTTGGTAATTGAATAGCTTGAGCTGCTGTTGAAGTTGCTGCTGATATAGGAAGGGGAGGACACCAAACAGCAGGAATATGGAAGAAGATGTCTCAGATTCTCCTGCTGTTTAGTGTTACTTAAAGAAACCGAGGGACAGTGGAGTGCAACAGTCCTAATAGAGGCAGTATATGTTGAACTCTCATGGCTCGAAGGGCCACAATTACTTAACGTAACATCGAACTCAATGAAATGTGGGAATCGTGCTCATGATACTATGAACAATATATTTTATTTGGTGTCGATGCGTTCTATTCGACACTTATAGTTTTATTGTTTATACAGGACGAAAAGAACACACATAAATCAATTTTCACGGACTATAGTTGTGTTTTCGAATATGCCGTCTTCGATAAAGTTGTTGTAAATAAGTCAAGCTTATCCCAAAACACAACAATGGCTTGTCGAAAATCTTTGTAATCCCTAAAACCACAACTCAAAGCACTTAAAAACTTACTTAGTACTTAAAAAAAAAATTTGTATGACACCGCCATTGTAACTCAAAAAACTAATGATGCAGTTCGATTCCTCGTGTCCGAATTAGGGCAAAACGAAAATATTTGTCAAAAACTATCACAGTGTTATAGTTGTCAAAGATCACTTAGCCTCAGAAACATGTAGACTCTTCATTAGCATTTGGTGTTGCTTCAAGTTCAGTCTAACATTAGCTTTCTAGTAGTTTTCGACAAATAATGGCGCTAGTAAACAATTCATGTAAATTAAATGTATACGACCTTTTTGTCCCACTGTGCTTACTTTGGCGTGATTAATAAAAATACGACACAAACAACAACTTTACAAAACAAACGTGCCAATTCTGAATACCAGCCGCTATTACCCGCTTGTTCCTCTCGTCCATGTATATTTGGTAGTTATTTCGTGTCTTGCAACCCCATGTGTCTCCCCTTCGCTTCAAACCATTCCCATTTTCATCACAATTGCAAATGCCGTTGCACATCGCCCAAAGTCAGAGAATGCATAAGCACCAACAGCGGCAGCATCTCAAGTGTCTCGTGTCTACTTTGCCTCCTGCCCTCATCATTGTTGTTGCTGTGTTTTATTTAACAAGTCTTGTAATAAATTAACAAGCGTTTGCAAATTTTTGACATATGTATTTGCCTCACACAAAACTCTTCTCCTTGCCTATGTATGGGCGCAGTAGCACAGTGCACTGCAGAAGATGAGGGAAATTTGCATGTGCATATCATTTTTTGCCAAGTCAGCATGAGCCACGACGAGATGCAACACCGTAGAAGATGACGGCTGAAACAAACAACAACAAAATAACTCACAGGCGGATAAGGAAACCCATGGCCAACTAGGGTTCCCAAGCTGAGAGTGCCAGCATCAGAGAACGCGCCACATCATCTTTGTGGTGGCAGCACCCAACCGCTCGACTGTGGAGTTAAAATGCAACATTCGCAACGCTCATTTTCTGCTTATGCGCCTCGTCATCATCGTCGGCAGCTCGATGGCTTTGCCTGCCTTTAGCCGTTAAGCGGACACGCGAATATGTACGCGGGGATATGTGAGTAATATTTCATGAAAGTCACTCACTTACATATGTACATAATTCTTGGGCTCCTTTGGCCCGCGTGCCGCCTTTTTTGCCCACTTCTCGTTTGGTGAAACAGGCCAATGCATAAAAAAACGAACAAACAGTTTTAACATAAATTGTTGCAGCTACAAACTTCCAGATCTACCTTGGCTTAACTCTTCTGAACGACTATGTCAAATCTTGCAGCGCCTCTTGCCGGTGTTGGTGTTGTTGTTGCAGTAGGTTTGGACGTTTTGCCTGCCACCTTAACTTCCTTGTGCGATATATGAAGCCATCCATTACAATTCTTGGTGGGTATCTTAGCAGCTTATGTGTCATTTTGTTTAAGAGCAGAAAAAGGTTTTATATGGCATCTTTACTCCACGGCAGCTTATTTCAAGTGTATGTTGTTTTTGGGAATAAAGGTGTTTGGCGAAAAGGCAGTGATCAGTATTGCCATGTAATGATATTTGTGGAATGACTTTGTCGAGTAATTGTAAGGGAATGTGAAGAAATTTTTGCCTCAAGAGATATTTCTTTGGGTATCTTATTGCAAATGTTTTAAAAGTTAAAAGTACATACTACAAAAATTATAAAGTGTTCTGGATAAAGAACATGAGGCCTTATATTAACTAGTATGAAATACTTAATTTATTGGCTTCCAAAATATTGCCCACCAAAAAATCGTCCAAAAATAAAAATTAAAAATCTGCCAAAAATTAGCGGGCAATAAAACAGTGCCCAAAATACAAAAATGAAATATTGCCCAATGAAATAAAACTTAAATATAATAAATAAAAATAATTTTATGATTTAAATTATCAACATATTGATTGATAACAGTGTGACAAGAAAATATACCTGAGACGTGATATTATTTTTTCTGGTAGGCGCAGCTGAATACATCTTTAGTTACGGATAGTTAGTACCCGATTTTGGGTGGTTGAATATCAATCGAATTTAAGTTTCTCAGCGGGTTTGGAAAGAGACTGCGGCTTTTCCAAAGATTTCTGTCTGCTTTTGCATCGAAATCGCAAACTTTTTGGATTTTTTTCACTATGTTTTAAGTTTGAAGAAGTTTGTACACAATATTACATAAGGACACTTTAATTTTATATAATATATAACGCATATTTATTTGCAGAAATCGGTTAACAAATGGTTAAGTTATCTATTTCAAATTTTTTTCAAACAAATATTCGTTTTACGCATGACACCGTACACTTTCTGCATAATAAATTAAATATTAAGGTGTCCTTATAAAAAAGTGGTTACAAATTTCTTTAAACTTAAAAAATAGTTAAAGAAATCCAAAAAGTTTGCGAGATCGGGGCAAGACAGACAGATTTTAAAAGTTAATTATATAAATATATATATCTTTGGATATGCCGCAGACGCTTCTATCCAAACTAACAGGTGTCTTGTCAACTGCCTCTTTTAATTAAATCACCATAACTGAAATTTTTACTTTAAGTTATGTTCAGGTTTCAACAACATTGGCTTTCAATCGCAAATAGGCTGTACATAAGATCCTTAGGAAAACCTTCTAAATTTTTCCGACGGATACGTTTAACATCACTAAAAATGCCATACTGCTATCGGCTACTAGCAAGTCATTACACATGTTTACCTATTTCTGCACCAGGCAATGAATGTGGCAGCACTGTATGGATATACGAACCAACTCATTCCCTTGGTCTGCTCCTATTTTCGTTTTACTGTCATGTTACTCACACATCAGGCGACGCCATCGCCGTGCCTAACTGTCACTTTTCGTGACATTAATCGCAAACATGCCACAAACGTATGTGCAAGCGCGTGAGTGCGTTTTATGTTTAACCTTTGGAATTCCTATAATATTTACGGATATCTGCTGGAGTAGGGGAACTATTGTTAAATGTAGCGATGGGTTCGAATGATATTATTGTTCAAATTCATAATCTGATACAAATTCACTGTTTTGTCTTTGGCTAATTTCTGACTACTTAACCGAACTGATATAGCTTCGACAGAAACCGGGTAATAATTTATCTGTTAGTTATTTTTTTTTACCAATATGTAGTCATAAATTATCTTGCGGACTTGCGCTAGTTTTCTTTTGAATGTAATAGTACAGGAAAAATCTTGAATCTTATTTGTCATTTCTGCACGAAAATCGCATGTATCACAAACACCCATGCTGAGCCGCCTCATCAGACATACAACTGGACAGACATGATGTTCCGCCATGAAGCCAAGGACTCGTAATGCGTAAAGGAAACAACAGCATGAAGAGGATAAGAGCTTCCAAATCAATGTGAACAGAGCAGCAGCAGCAGCGTCAACAACAAAAAGTGGCAATATTTATATTTTATTGGTTTTGTGCGAAAATTTCACAAAAAAGATAAACAAACTATAACCATAACACGCAGCATATAAAATTGAACGTTACAAGCTTTTTGGCCTCTGAAAGCAGGCAGCAGCAAATCGAGAGTCGTGTGCAACGGGTGAGTGAGTAAGACACCAAAGTTCAGTACTGTCTGTCGGCCGTTATGTCTGACTGCCTACTCCTATAGAGCGCCTTGCCTCGCATTGTAGATGATGAAGCAGCAGCCGCTCTTTTCTCAGTAGGTGGCAGTGGCAACTAAAAAGTCGTTCCAATATGATTTGCAACTAAGGCGCTGTATGTTTATACTATTTAGTAGCAGCTCGTCGGTCCCTCCGTTTAGTGATTTTCATTTTCGTTTTCGCCTGTTTCTCCACATCATCATTGGCATCGACAGCAACAGCGACAAGTTAACAAGACAAAAAGTCAAGTTGTTTGGATTATGTGATGTGTTCTTCCAGGCCAGACCTACCAGACCCCAGTAGTACTACTACCTCAGTTGGAGCATCATATGTATAAAAACGGATTTAAATGGCTTAGTATTGTGGTATGACGTCGACGAAGAGGATGTTGTGGCTGCGGATGAGCAAAAAGCCCCTCAAAACCCATTCGCTGCAACATTGAAAGCGAACAGCTCTAAAATGTAATGCTCGCCGTGTTGCTCCTCTGCTTCGTAGTCGTTGATGGTGTTATGTGAGTAATAAAACACCATCATCATCGTCATCGTCCTCCGTGTCATGAAACGCTTTGGAGCGAACCCAAGCACCAAGACCAGAAGGATCGACAAAAACCAACAACATGCCAAAACCAGCAGCAACAACAACAACAACAGAGAAACACTTTAACAAGCCAAATGGCAGTAAAGGAGAAAAAACTGGAGAACGCTAAAACGAACAAGTAAAAAAGTCACGAAAATATGGTGTTAAATGGAAAATTATAAATGATTTAAGGAAGCATTTTTAGCTCTATCTCTGCGGCAACAACAGCGCACAAAAAACGTTTGATTTTTGTTGTTTTTGGGGTTCTCCAAGGAATTTGCCTTTTTATCGTTCGCAATTTTTTTTTTTTGCTTTGCCTCCTTTCTTTCCATTTATTCGTTAAATATTACAAAATTATGAGCCGCACATAATTAAGCCCCACCGAAAACGCAAAACACCTGTTGATTTGCTAAATGGCATTTAAACACGATAACGCAGAGGTTTAACGAAACGAAGGCGTAAAAGCGTGAACGCCGTCCGCTTAGTTGTCTGAAAGAGGGAGTACCCCTAAGAGTAACACCCGAAAGAGGATATAAATCAATAAATTAAATTTTTTTTATATTAAGGTTGAGGTTAAAATTAATTAAATTTCTGTTATTGGATAAAAGCAAAACAGTGATGGAAGATAGTATGTGGGAAAAATATAATCTGTTCCCTTTATGCTTTCTTTCCATAACGTAATTTAGGTTACAGTCACAAGAGCTAATGAAAGCTTGTAAAGAAGTGTGTTGCTAATAAATTTTAAACAGTTAAATAATGATTACAGTCAAAAGATCTTAGTACAGAAAGCGCCGAAAAGTATTTTAAATGTGTTGAACATTATTTAGGGATCAGCCAAATATTTGCTCATATTTCAATCGATTGGATGTTTAAAAATACTACATCATCGTAACGTTTGAGCTTGCTGGCTTTCGGTTAATAATTAAATTTTTTTATTAGGTGCGTTCTATGCGTCCCGTATATACGATTCGGAAATCGTGAGTTATTCACAAATTGTAATTTTAAATGATTTCAAAATTCCAAGTGTTAATTGCCACTATAACAAGTTTATAACATGTGTGGGATGTTCATTCCAACATTCTCGAGAATTTGTGCACGACATTCGGCGACGCTGCCACTGCATCGCATCGACCAACCGAAGAGACGAATGCCACAATATTTCCAAACATAACATAAAAATTGTTAAGAGGGAAATCTCAAATCAAAATTTATGATAATGTTCTATGAATGAATGAAAACGATCATCGATCGTTACTGTTGCATTTTTATGTTTAAATTTACAAAATCCATCTGATATCTTCTTTCTCGGGTCTAACGCAATCAGATTATGGGATAAGTGTCACTCGCAACAACGACGCAATTCATGGAAATATCCAATTGGTCTATATTTTAATATTGAATTCGAACTACATGTAATTCGATTACAAAAAGGCAATATTACCTGACTAGAGACATTTATTTTGTAGTATACACAAAGAAGCCGTTGTCGCCAAACAAAAAAAAAACGGATAATCCGTAGTGATTTTGTCGTCGATTCAGGCAATTAACACACGACTGACTAAACCTTTATTAGCTGTTTGGAATCTTTTTTTTTCAAGAATTCATATAACCAAAACCTTAACTTTGGTACCCGCTGTGAGTTCACTAACTTGGTCTTCCCTTTTTTTCCTGAAAAACTCCACGGGAGAAAACATGATTTACATTTTGGGCATATGAGGGTCGGTCACTTGGTTTGCGTGTCTTTTGTTGGCCGTCTTTGTTTTAAGAATTACATCCCTATTTCCAGGCATTTATTGTTGTCTTTTTGTTCTGGTAGTTTGTTGTTGTTGTTTCCAAACAACATTCAATCCTATTTCCTGACAATAACGAACAACACAAAAAATACACAAACTGAATGAGCTACAAGGTATGTCAGCAACAACGACCACGGACGTGTATTCGATGCAACAGCCGAATTTGACATTTTTATGGTAAATAACATCGTTGCAGCAACTCAGTACGATGTCTGTCGGTTGGATACGCCCCGCGGTCTCATATGCGACATAAGTCAAAAATGAACTGCCTCAACATCGGCAAGGTATAGACAGTATTTTCCCCAAACATTGCCGCCATCATCATCTAAAACATGTTAGCAAACCAATCTTCTCCATACAGAAATCAACTTTGTATTCTCTTGCTGGGTGGCAACAACATAGAAAGAGGTGCAAGCGCCCGATCACATTTTACCCTTAATGAATGTGAAACACCGCACCGTGACATTGTCACCCAACAACGCCCTCTGATGAACAAGCAGACATGCAAGCGGGTCCACCGGCGGAGGCATCACTCAAATCGAGATGTAGGTCCTCACAGATAAACGTATCATCATTGGTTTCGTATCGGATTGGGATTGCATTTTTCGTCTGTTGTTGCTATTTTGGTGTTTCAAAATGATTTCAAGCAAAAACAATAATTATAATAACACAAAAAAAAAAAAAATCCCATGGAATGTATTCAGTGGTTCCAATGGCTTTATATGTATGAACCAATCTAGTGGCATGGAAGGGGGAGGCATGTGAGATAAAATAACATGACATAGGCGGGTTAAAGTATTACCATATGTCTTTTGTTGCTATTGTTTTCCAGTGTTTTACATATAAAAAAATATTTATTTTTTCTATTCGGTTCCCATAAAAAATGTTAAAGAAGAAATAAACAAATATAAAGAAAATTTATACATGGTTTGGTTGTACCCCATTCATGGTTTGTGGAACAAACAAATGGAAAGATTTTTCCTATGAGGTAACAATATTTACTGGGAATAATAATATTATAGACGGCACAAATGAATCACTTTATAACATCATGAGGAACAACGATGTAAATTAAATTCTCCACAAATGTTCTTATAATTTTTCCATTTTTTTTTATCTTTGTTGTACGAGACTATATTAAAATGATCCTTCTACTGTAAGAATCTATTTTTGTTTGCCAGTTGGTCTGGTATCAATATTTCCTTGCCTCTTTCTTTGTCCCAGAACTCGAAGGACAATAAAATAATTGTTATCGTTAATCTTTGGCCTGCCCCAGATTTGTCTAGTTGAATTCGATATTTTAAATTTATTTGCCTTTTTGAACAAATTGGCATATCTTTCTACATTTAATCACATGGATTTGGTAAGGATGTGATTTAAAGGCAATCTCAAAATAATTATCCTCACACCAACGCTGACAAATCAAACCACTAAACGCATTCTCATTTCATTTTAAAATTCGGTCAATTGTCTAGAACTTATGTTGGCCTGCGGGCCAGGATGCTGACCGAGATTGCTGTTGATGTTGCTGTCGCCTAATCCCAACGCAAACACAATTCCTCCTTACTGTGTCATATTGGGTGAACTTGTGAGTGTGTTTGTGTGTAAGATCCATTGTTTTGGGTCATAGTATTTGTCAAAAGGCCAATGGTCCACGTAAGCAAGGAAAAATTTTATTTTGTTGAGAATCCTTGGTAAATCCTCTGCAGTGTTTAAGATTTTATACGTTATTTCCAATTCGATGGGCCTGCAAGGACAACCAAGGGTAGGCGCATCATAATCTTTTGAAAAGTAACCCGCTGATGTCGTGTTTATTTGACCTTAAAATAACCAGCGACAAAGCATGAAAACGATGAAGAAAACACGACTCCCTCTCCCTCTTGAACTCAACCGAATTGGAATGCAAACTAAATACGAAAGGAGCCACACTAATGATCAACAATAGCAAACGGCAGCAGCAAATAATAATCCTTGAGAGTGAACATAACAATAACAAACAATAATCATAATACAAATTTCATACTCTCGAGTCACCAGTGAGTGCTGCTGTCCAAAGGCTGTGCCCGGCCTGTTCCCTTTCGTTAAGTTGGCCAAAGGAATCTTTTGGCTCTTGGTTGAAAGTATGAGTTGGGGGCATGAACGTAATAAACCCATTCGTGGAATAATTTTAACAAAACATTTTGCAGTAGTTGCTGGTGCTGCTGCTTCTGTTCCAATTTTAAGGCGTTAAATGCAGCATAAAACTTAATTAGACACGCTCGCATTAAATGAGAGAATGTTGTATTATAATAATGCCAAAACAGAAATACAGTGGAGCAAAAAGGTGGCACATGGGATGCTGTGATAAAAAAACTGTAATGACACAATGCAAACAAGTGAATATTGACGAGCTTTTACAATCTCAGCAGACATAACTTGGGGGTGCCGCATTTCCTTACAGTTCAAAAACGTCATAAAAATATCTATATGGGTATTTCCTAGCGTTGCGGACGCACGTTTTTTCTCTTATTTTGTAGTTTTCTCCAAATGTTGAAATATTTTGAAGATTATGTTCATATTAAAAAATGGAGATTTTGGACCGTGCTATAATGTTATTTTTACGAAACTTTATTTAAAATTTTGTATTTAAAATTATGACTCACACAAAGTGCGTTACGGACACACACAATTTTTCACAGCAACTTGAAGTGTCTACGAAAATTTGTAAATTTAGCGAAATTTTTTATGTGATCAGTACATTCTTTTTTGTAAAATAAAGAATACCTGTTTGGGTGTTATAAAAAACTTGCTTCACATTTAAAATAATTTTACCTTTTATGCTACTTCAATCTAAATGTGCGTTGCGGACACATGATTTATTCTATGGATAACACAGAGCGACATAAAAACAATAACTGGTAGCACCTACAAAAATCTGTTTTTCAAATTTCCCAAAAACCCAAAATCTTAAGTTACAGGTAAAAAATCGGTTTGTCGTACTTTTACGCACTTATAAGCCAGTAACGGGGATAAATATAAACCGATTTAAGGTTTCTCAGCGGATTTAGAAAGAAGAGACTTTCCAACGTATATATAGTTTGTTTTAATAAAGTTCTACAAATTCATTATATGTTATGATTACAAAAACAAAAAGCTACAAATATAGCAATTTTTTACAATGAAATCGTCCGTTCTTCTGCTGGAAATACCCATATATTATTCTCAAGTAACGAAAACAACATAACAAATTGTAATAGAATTTGAAAGTCGACTCTTTTTTGTGAAATAAAGAAGACATATTGGGGTTATATAAACAACCTACTACACATTTTAAATAGTTTTACCTTTGATGCTACTTCAATGTGCGTTGCGGACACACACATTATTCTATGGATAACTCAGAGCGACAAAAAAGTTAATACCTAATATAATAAATATATAATTTTTTTACTCAAAAATCGTTCGTCCTTCCGCTGGAAATACCCATATCAAAAAATGCAGAGGCCAAACTTTTGAAATTTTAACTAAATCAGTCATTGTAATAATGTTAACCTTTTGCTTCTTAAGACTTTTTCCACATATCTAAAGCATGGTTCACACAAAATCTGAACCCAATTGAATTATATAATTTTTTGGAAATATAAAAGTTAAATAAAATTGATTACACTATGACACAATTTGAGGGTCATTGTCTCGGGGGTGAACCAAACCAATTTCAAACGATAGCATTTGACCTCAGTACAAAACCCTAAACTCCATTGTGCTCCACTACGTCACAAATTTGTTTAACAGTGGTTTGAAGTTTGAATTTTTTGGTCAAAAGTCTATTCAAAGAATATGAAAAATCATCTATAAAAGTACATTTGGGGTATTTCATGTCTTCGGAGACCTATACTAAAACATTCAAGGGAATATTTCCTCGGAACATTTTAACCCCCTAGCTGCCACCCTTGTGGGACATTTTTGGCCCAATTTGGAAAAACTGTTTATATGTCAACTTTGGAGGGAGGTCAAGGCTTAGAATCTTCGATAAAAATATTTTCCGGAAAATTTCACTAACAGTCACCGAAGACAAATAGCCTCTACGAGTCAAAGGTTATAAAATAAAATCAAAATTAAATGTTTAGAAGACTACTTTTAAGCAAAGAGTGCAACAAGCTTTTTCGGGAATAACCAAACTAATATCAAACGATAGCCTTTGACCTCAGTAACAAAACCCTAAACTTCATTTTGCTCCACTACGTCACATATTTATTTTACAGTGGTTTTAAGTTTGAATTTTTTGATAAAAAGTCGAATCAACGAATTTGAATAATCATGTGTAAATATACATTTAAGATAGTTCATGTCTTTGGAGACATACATTAAAATTTTCTGGGGAATATTTCATCATAACATTTGAACTAGAGATGGGCACGTGAGTAAATTTGACTCACGTTCACGCACGCTCACGTGATTGAAATTGTCACTCACGCACACTCACGCTAGAAAATTTTTTCGCTTCTCACATTCACGCACGCTCACGTGAGTAAATTTTGTACTCACGCACGTTCACGTGAGCGTGAATCACGACAATCACGCCAAATAAAAAGTAAAAATAATTTATTGTTATGTTCCTATAATTTCGAAGCAAAACAGAACGATATGACAAGACAGCAATATAAATATATATATCGATGGAACAGTCTCTTCTTTCCAAATCCACTGATCAATTTAATATCGGTTGATATTCAACCACATTACTGGATTATATGTGCGGAAAGGTACGAAAAACCGGTCTCATAGTCGTCTTTATGAGAAATTTAGGGTATCTATACACAATAGGATTGTATTGATATGTTCACGAAAGTTGTTCAACGTTACTGTGGCTACAATTTGACGAACATTGTTAGTGAAAAATTTAGACACCCTCAAAGTAATGCTGCAAAATGTGAAAAAATAGTTTCTTCCTCAATTTTTTAGAAAAAAGTGCAGATATAAGTGAAATTTTTGGCATACATTGGTAATAATATTTGTGCGCAAAACTACAAAAACTACATTACTACCGAATATAGTTTGGTGCTATCATGAAGTCTGAGTAAGTTGTTGGATAAAAACTGATGACACCTTTTCCAAGGGGCTCACCGAGTCCGATAATCTTTTGGGGTCCATAAAAAAAATTGGTCACCAATCTCGTCAAATTGAGTGTAGGGTTTTATTACCCTTCCAACATATAATCGAACCTATACTGTTAAAGCCTTGCCTTCTGTTATATAATAAATTTTAAGTTTTAAAAATATAATAGATTAATAAAGAAACAAATAAGTTAAAGAATTCATGAATACATAACATCAAATAAAATATAATAATTTTATGTGTATTTGTTTTTGTTAGTTTTTAGTCCATCTTACTGATGTATCAATCGATACACTAACGTAAATTGATATAATAATTTTATTTATTTTATTTTACAATAAAAATATTTTAAAAATTTTTGTGTAAAAACGACTTTTTCTTTATTCTAATATTCTTCCTGACACCTTTTCACTTGCAGCTGAACTGCATGGGATACACAAAATATAAGCTGGGATGTTTTGTAAAAGAGGAATGTCCCCATTTTTTAAAATATTGAGCAATCTTGTTTTATTTTTTTAATTTCTACAGTCATAGTTTTTATAGCTGAATAAACTAGATCTTTTTGATCCCGACTTCTTTAAAAAGGAATAAAGCCACATATTGAATATTATTAGATTTAAATCTTTTTAACAATAATTGTTTTATAGATGTTATAAATTTAGTTATGACTTTTGGTTCACACATTTCTTCTGAGCAAATTTTACAAAGTGTTTCGTACCTTAAAAGGTATTCGCTCATTGTTGGACTTTGAGCAATCTTGGAAAGGATTTTAAAAAGTTAAAAGATAGTTTAATAGATCAGAATCCATTAAAGCTGTCATAATAGATTAAAACAAATATTTTAAATTTTTCTGGGTATCTGAATTGTGATTCCTATAATTATTAATATCATGATTTCAAATATGTTTTCAGATTTTTTTTCATCAGGCACAGTTTTTTAGTAATTTAATTTTTTTTTATTCTTTTTTTCAAAACTTATTTTCAAATAACTAAAAAACTATGCGTGATAGCTAAATTCTGATTTCGTAATTGAATTTTCCATGTCAAAAACACTTATAAACACATAATTCAACAAAAGAAAAAAATCCTTGTCGAACGGTGTAACTTTTGAAGTTCTGATTTCATAATATTCCCTCCAACATATAATAAATTGAATTCCATCGGGTTTTAACATGTTGTTTAACGATTTACTGAATTTGCTATTAAGTTCTGAGCGTTTAAAGTATCCGACAAGTTCTTTGCAAGCTTTTATAAGTGAGGAAATATCCGATTATTTTATTATATTTATATATTAAAAAAATCCTTGTCGAACGGTGTAATTTTTGAAGTTCTGATTTCATAGTATTCCCTCCAACATATAATAAATTGAATTCCATCGGGTTTTAACATGTTGTTTTTACGATTTACTGAATTTGCTATTAAGTTCTGAGCGTTTAAAGTATCCTACAAGTTTTTTGCAAGCTTTTATAAGTGAAGAAATATCCGATTATTTTATTATTTATATATTATACTAGCTTTCCCGGCTCGCGTTGCTTCACCCGATCTTCTTAGGCATTTAAGTACAGGTATACTGCAAACACATTCGTATCGCACAATTAAAATTGACTGGTAACTTCTTTTAAATTTATAGGAAACATGCCCATATACAATTAAAGCTTTAGCCGCTAAGTCTTAGTGATGGTACCAGTTTTTTTTCCTTTTCGGCCTTATTACCCCTAAATGTTCGAATTTCTAAAATCCCCTCTGGCGGATTTCTAATTCTAAAGGGAGTAATTCAATATACATTTTCGTAACTTTATCTTTAAGCCTTTGGTCTGGGCGATGGTACCCCTTTATCCCTTTTTCGGAATTTGTACACCTAAAAAACGAATTTCGAATAATTACTTCACATCGCACAACTAAAATATTCACTTCAATTTTGTCGACTATACCTTAAGCCGCGGCACCGCTCATTTCCCAGCGAGACGTAATCTCCATTGGTCCCTTTATATATGTAGCAAATCTCATCTTCGTACCTTACATGGCTAGTGAAATATGACCGATTAAAATGTTGGTTTGTGTGGGCGGTGCCCCTTTTTGTATATTTATGTTTTCATGTTGCCTATGATAAAGGACAAATGGATAGTACTACACAGTGAAAATGTTATTGCAATCGGGCCATTCATTTCGCCTATATAAAGTTTTTTCAAAAGGGGCGTGGCACCGCCCATTTGCCAGCGAAACGCAATCTTTCTTGTTCCAGTAACATATGTAGAAAGTCTCATCTTCATACCTCTAATGGCTCTTGAGATAAAATATCGGTTTCTATGGGCGGTGCCACGCCCCTTTTTCTAATTATGTTTTCATGTAGCCTATGATAGAGGCCCTATGGACAGTGTCACACATAGAAAATTCTAATGCATTCGGTCCATTTATTTAGCCACTATTACTATTTTTAAAAAAAGGGTGTGGCACCGCCCTTTTTCCACAAACAAAGTATTTATTCTAATACGACTGATATAGGTACCAAATCTCGACTTCGTACCTATAATGGTTCAAAAGATACAGTCATTTTAAAATTCCAGTTGTATGGGGCGGTGCCACGCCCATTTAACCCCCTTTAGTCCAATTTCCAAAAATCCCTTCTAAGTGCGCGCCTACGTCATAAAAGAAACCTACATTCTAAATTTCACGGTTCTAGCTTTAGCCGTTTGGGCTGAGGAGTGATCAGTCAGTCACCCAAATTTATATAGATTAATTTATATTTTAATATTACCAAGAATAAAGTCATGGTTTCCTAAACATTCACACAAAAATTGAAATCTTTATCAATGTAATGACAAATGCAAATACCCAATTCTGTGTAAAGCTAATTTTTTTGCTTTGCGTGATTAGCGTGAGTAGCGTGATTTTTTTGATGCTCACGTTCATGCACGCTCACGTGAGCAAATTTCCAACTTACTCACATTCACGCGTGAATCACGCGTGATTCACGCTAATCACGTGTCGAGTGCCCATGTCTAATTTGAACCCTCTAGCTCCCACCCGTATGGGACATTTTAGGATGAATTTTAAAAAACTGCTTAAAGGTTAAATTTCTTAAAATGTTCAGCATGGATGGCAGATAGAGCGTTAAAATGTTCCGAGGAAATATTCCCCGGAATGTTTTAATGTACGTCTCTGAAGACATGAACTAACCTAAATATATTTTTACACATGATTTTTCATTTTCTTTTATTTAAATTTTGACCAAAAAAATCAAACTTTAAACCACTGAAAACAAAAATTGTGACGTAGTGAAGCAAAATGGAGTTTGGGGTTTTGTTACTGAGGCAAAATACTATTGTTTGATATTGGTTTGGTTCACTCCCGAAAAAGTGTGTTGCACTCTTTGCTCAAAAATAGATATTTTAAAGTTCCATTAACATTTCATTTTGATTTTATTTTGAAACCTGTGACTCATAGAGGCTATTTGTCTTCGGTGACTCTTAGTGTAATTTTCCGGAGAAGAAGATTCTAAGCCTTGACCTCCGTTTCAAGTTGACATATAAACAGTTTTTCTAAAATGGACCAAAAATTACACACACGGGTGGTTACACACCTTGAATGTTTTAGTATAGGTCTCCGAAGACATGAGATACCTCAAATGTACTTTTATAGATGATTTTTTATATTCTTTGAATCGACTATTGACCAAAAAATTCAAACTTCAAACCACTGTAAAAAAAATTTGTGACGTAGTGGAGCAAAATGGAGTTTAGGGTTTTGTTACTGAGGTCATATGCTATCGTTTGATATTGGTTTGGTTCACCCCTGAAAAAGTGTGTTGCGCTGTGTTATCAAATAAAAGTCTACTTATTTGTTATTAAAAGCGAAAAACAATATTTTTTAACATTCATTATGATTTTCTTGTATTTTGTGCACAATATTGTCCCGATTATGCTTTTCCATCTCTTGTAATTCCTACAAACTTTAATTTAGTTAATTACAGCTGGCTTCAATATATGGAAAAACATTCGTCCTTCGTCCGTTATGACCACTGCAGTGCCAATTTTACTGTGTCCAGATTTTCCGTGAATGATACTTTAAACTAACATAACCATAAAACATGTTATCCTTTCCTCTATATATATTAAATTGAATTAACAAAGAAACATAAATCATGATCGCCAAACATTTGCCTCACTTTAAGAATAAATTGTAGCCCAATTTCATGGAACCCCTATGCAGTATATGAATATTATTGACAATGGTCCTTAGAGAACTAAGATCCACACTGCTCTTTGTTTATTTTTTTTCTTCTACTTGTCCCACTGTCTTTGTGGGCCGTCCAAAACAAAATGTTCGTTCTTCCATGTTTGTATTTGTTGGTCGTTGGGTGTCCGCTGTGGTGGGGTTGTGAAATTGGGCCAAGAGTATTAAATAAATTTCGAATAAAAATAATACGTTTTTGAGTGCCAAAAAATGAAAATTAAGAAAATAAATTTACATACAAAACAAAAAATATTCAACTTTAAAAGCTCTCCACTGGAGAGATGGAAAATTCAACCAAAGAAATTCTCCTTTTTCATCTAGGAGGGGAAACCAAATCCCTTCGAAAAACATATGATATTAGTATTAAATAAATAAATTAAATTCTTGCAGTATTATAGAAAAGAAAACCGTTGTTGTAGTTGTTGTTGATATGCAAATTCGTTGTTCGAAAAATGAACTAAAGAGCTGCTGTTTTCTTACACACGATGGAAAGTAATCCTATCGAAAGACTGAACGTTTCCTAAGTGGTATCAGATGTTTCATTGCTTACGCTGGCAATGATGATAAAGTTGTTGCCCAAATCAATATGCTGCTGGGTCTAATACCCCCATATCTATCAAAAACAAAAGAACGACATGAAAGAGGATTTCTCAAATAGTTAAAAACTACATGTAATAGCAGCACTATAATGTGTCGAAAATGATTGACTTTGGGAAATCCTCCTAGTCCTTGTGTCGTCTTAATGTCGCTTATTGTTGTGCCCTGCCCCCCTCTGCCTCACAAAAATATGATGAGCATTTGGTTACATCTTAATAGTCTGGCTGAGCTGTTCTTTCTGTTGGCGTTGTAGCACCATTTGTTGGGAGGGAATCCTATTTCAGTTCAGCCTTATTCTTTGTCCTCCTCATCGTGTTCATCATATTTCCGGCCATAATACAGCTAAAGCCAAGTTAAGACATTTATTCGGCTATTTTTTGGGTCTATGATTATATTTTCTTGGTGTTGAAGTTATTGTTTTTTTTTTTGTTTGTTTTGCTGGTCCATTGTTCGGGTTTGTATTCTATTATTCGGTTCGTTGTCACATTTGTGGGCCACATTACCGTCCCCTCCCTACAGCCCTAGTCATTAACTTGTCCATTTGCCCCGGTCGTCGTCGCCTTTTGTGTGATACGAGTAGTTTGTCAGTCAGCTTAAGTTTCCTATCTTGGCCTTTGTGTTTTCGTTGTTTTGCCTTTATTATTTATCACGTATTTATGCTGGTTTACAAAGAATTTTAAATTTGATTTCTATTCCTCCGACAAACAACAAATATGTATGTGTCTGTCCTTTTTGGTTGTCTCTTCGACGATTCCATCTGCCAGAATGTTAATTCGAGTATGAATAAAAACAAAATTGAATAAGAATCGCTAAAAGAATGGGGGATTGTGAAAGAGGACGGCGGCAAAAGAGTCTAGAACAGGAATGAAATTAAATGATTTCTGATGTATATATGTATGTATGTATGGAATGAAATGAAATTTTATTTACATCTCAATGCCATTTAGAATCATACCACTGACATTTTACATCTCAAGCTGTGCATTCGAAACAGTAAAGGTCTAGGAAATTAGAACTGTGCGGGGTGGTATCACAGAAATGTTAGTTTCGTGTAAAAAACAGTATCGGTCAGAATTAAATTGACATTATAAATGAAATATAATGATGTAAATAATCTACATCACATTTATCACAATTTGTAACGCATAGGTAAGTCCGCGATCACGCAGGACATTTACATTATTGTTTCTTCTGACATGCTCAGTTGAACAAATGTTGTAAGAAGTGACGATTTACGGAGTAATTTCGCACATAACGTACACAAGACCACAAAAAAATTCAGAATCGTCTACAACCAACTTCAGGTAGAAAATTGCGATTACGAACAAAAAAAATTTAACCAGCACGGGCAATTCTGTTACCTAGTGTAAACGCAGACTAATTGTGCTGAGTATAATTTGTATATATACTTTTATTTGCAAAAGCTTTTACCCAACAAACAAAAATTGCTGTCTTTAACATCAAGGATACCGCCAATCAAAGAAATGTAGAAGGCTGTGACAGGTTTTGAGCCGAGGTTACCTTATAGTCGCATCTTTTAACCGTAATGCCATGATCAGTCTCAGCTAAAATATAGTTTAATTTTTTTATTTGGTGAAAATAACTTTCATAGGTATAAACTGTCAAGTCTTGGATGTCTTTTTGGAAACCTATGCATTTTGTTGGTTCACATCACTTGTCCTAAGTAGTTACCAGTTCAGATTCATTCTTTATTTTACATTGTCATTTAAAACTCTCACAGTCAGTTGGTTCACGTAACAGTTTATAAATCGAACTTTTAATGTCGAAAAAGTTCGACAATATGTTAAATATCAACTAAATGCTACATGCATTGATGTAGTCATAGCTGTATGATCAAATTCAAATGGAAATGTACTGCAGTTTTTGTGAAATCACGGAAATAGAAATTTTCGCACTAGAAACCTCCATCGTCACAATTGCTTGGCCATTTTCTGTACCTATTGTCTCCTAGGAGTTTGTCTCTGACTTTGCCCATCTTGCTTTCTTTTCTCATGTCTATTCCTCTGTTACGGAATCAAAAAGTATTATTTTAAATGTAAAAAAAGTAATAAAAAATACAGGGAAAGAATAAAATCCTAGAATTGAAAACAAAGAGAAAAAAACGAAAACGCACAATCCTAAAGTAACGTACGAACGCGCTTAAGACGCCAAGCGGGCACAGTCATAGAGTGGTGGCATTCAGAAAGAATAAAGGAATCTAAAATAAAAGGATATTTGACACTTTTTTATGAAGGTCTATTGTTGTTGACTACAACACAAAACGTTTTAAAGGCGATAAAGTTGAGAGATGACGACGACTACGACAATGACGAAAACGATGACGTTGAAGATGATGACAATAATGATGAAGACAGTGGCAGCGGCAAAATGTTATAGCTGATTCTGAAGCTGATGATGTGCATTGTTTCCCTTTCATCTCATCCTTAGCCAGATCCTAGCACGCCGTTGAAGTTTAAATAGTGAATTTGATGTGGTGCTCTATTTAACATTTCTCATATCATTTCCCTCCAACCGTTCTCGTATTCCCTGAAAACTTTTGAACCTTTTCAGGTCCTTTTCTTTTGGATTTTATACTACTGCGAGTGTGTATGTGATTGTATGCTTACGCGCACAAAGTTTCTCCGTTTTTTTATTCAATTTTCTATTGTTTGTATGTATGTGAGAAAGTACATACATATTTTACATTTTATTCTCATTGGCTTTTTAGTCGCTACTTTTTTCACTCTGTTGCGCTATTTTCCATAGACCTGGAAACAAATCTCTTTATGTTGTAAAACATTTACTTTCTTGAGTGCTTCCGCATTTATTGTTATTTTCGCTTCTCCCCCATATATTTTATTGTTCACCAAACTATTCGGTAAAGCAAAAAAAAAAACAAAAACAGGAGCACAATTTCCTTATAAAGTATAAAGTGACACTCGGAAAAAAATATGAATACAACTTTATGCATATTTCAGGTGTGGCTTTTGATTTATATGATGCTGCGTTAATTTATGTAATTATGTCGAGATAATAGATTAAGGCTATTTTTAAAATTACTAATATTGTGCAGGGACCGGCCGTGGCATAGTGGTTAGAACACGCGACTACCATGCGGGAGATCGCAGGTTCAAACCTGGCTCCAGTCATCTTAAAAGAAAAAAAATAAATAAAATTTTCTTTCATTGTCGGCTCCCCTCGAATGTTGTTTGACAGCAACTTCGCAGTATTAAGCGTCGATTCAATCGTCGTGTCTAGTAAGAGCTTCTCAAAACAGTGACGTTCGCATTCGTCGATAAATAAGTAGGTGCCGTTAGTTGTGAATCTAAAAATAGAAAGCGTGTTAATTCACAACAACGCGAGAAGCTATCCCATACCTCATTCATGGGGTGCAAAGGGAAATTAAGTTTTTTTTTTTAATATTCTGCATAGTTTAGAATAAATTTCTGTCCCGATGTCTTTATAGCCATAATTTGTGAAATTCTTTGCAACGTCAGTAGTTTTTCCTGAAATTCGTGTACTACGTCGTCCGGTGCACTAATTTCTGGCTTTAATTGTTCGCTTTCCTTGGGGGTATTCCATTGTTTTCATCGCGTTCTCAATTTCATCCTCTAGAACGGAGATCGCTATCCATTTTGCGTTAGAGCATAAAAGCACTTTTGACATTTTAATTGTTTCAGTTTGCGCGTTTATAATCTCATTAATAGTTTTAGTGTTTATTATACAATTTGAAGCGGATAACGTTTATTCGGCCAGCCCTCTCGCCCTGTTGTCATTCCTGTCGTCTTTTCTACATTCTCTTTTTTCCCCTGTTAATTACTTTTCATTGTATTTAATTATGAAAAAATGTTACATCCCACTCCGTCGATGTTCTTCTATTAAAATTTATCCTATTACTTTCAGTTCCATCACAATTTTCCTTTAGTCTTTTGTCATTTGGAGAAAATCCTCTTAAAAGAGTTCTTCGTTTTCTTTTGCTCTGTCAGTTTCTGTTTTAGCTGTCATGTCACCAAAATGACAGAGGGATATGTGTTTGATAGATAGGTATGTAGGGGCATCATCGCATCCTCAAGTAAAGGTGGCTGCAGTGCTTCCTATTGTATCCTATTTTGTGTCAGTTCCAAAGGTGTAAACTGTGTAGTGCATCATCGTCATTATTATTATACATTTTTTTTAATCTCTGTCATGTGTGCAAGGGAGTGGTGAAGGAGGGAAGAGAGAAAGGATAAGCCAGACGAAGGGAGAGCATTTATTACAATAACATTTCATTTCGTTATTGCTATTATACGTTTGTCTTTTCGTTGTTTCTCTGAGCTGTCATACCAACTGTTAAGTACTTTTAACAATTTAGGATTAAAATGATTTAAATAGTCTTAGCATTAAGGTGTGAAGTGTGGAAGTATTGAAAGTGTAGAACATCAAGGACTTAATTAAGTAGAAAGGACATGTGCGTAATGTGTCTAATTACACTAAAATTGGGATGATTGTCAGTAATCGTCCTTTGGGTTTTTTTCATTAAATTTTAATTTTTCTAATAGCTTTCTATCCTCGTTTTTTTTTCAATTCAATTTCAAAATTGTGCTCCGAATTCTTGCATTGCAAGCATTTCTAACCGATTTTCATCCATCTTCATTTAAACAATCTCTCTCTCTCATTTTATATGGGCCATGAATAAAGTCCTACTCTGTCCCTATGTGTCAAATTCATGTCACAAGCTGAAATTTAATTAGAGCACAATTCACTCAACTCACAACAACGACCACTACATAAATGGATCTTTAGGCCAAACTGTGTTTTTTTTTTTTGAAATTTTAATTGTCGTCCATACAAATCTAAGCAAAGAAAACAAACAAAATTCCAAAAACTTTATCCGATAACTAACCTTTCGAAAGTTTTCTTGTATAAAAAAGAGAGAGAGTGCAACATGAAAACAATGAAAACTGTTCTATAATACGATGACATCCTTTCGAAACTGACAAGTTCCACATAGGACACTTCATTATTGTATGTGCGTATGTGAGTTATATGTATATTTGAATTGAGTACATCTATAGATGGATGTGCACTTTTACCACTACTCGTTTGTTTATTGTATTGGAATCCGAATTAACAAGTAACAAAAAGCCCAAGCATCTGATAGATGTGATCTTTTGGTATGCCTGTTTTGCAACTTGATTATGTGCAGATTTATTGGCAAAAACCGCAACGATACTGATGTGGACAATGGTTGGCCAGAGTCTGGTCGGCGTGATGGTACGGGGTCCGAAGGAAAGGCAAACTTGAAAACACATGTGGCCCCATAAACACATTTACACATCTTGTTATGATACTAATGAAGTGTGCGTGACTTGATTTGATGCGAAGTTTTTTCTTGTTCTATTCTAAGCCACGAACATTGTCTTTTTCTGTGCAACATCTTTGGATCAGGATACTAACAAAAACTAACTTTACCTCTCCTCTGCTCGCTCTGTATTCTCCTCGTCATCATGTGTTTAGTTATTTTTTTATCAACTTCTATCAGGATTGAGGTGCCCAGTTAATGGATACGTGAAGCTATGGCAAAGTTGGCAAAAGTTTTTGAAGTAACAGGTGCCAAAATGAAAAAAATAATTCGTATTATGATATGATATTTAGCATTTGCAGCCTAATAGTTTGAAACTACGTGAGAATCTTCACCTGGAACTTGGCGATGTAAATTCTTATTAATAACTGACCCAACTCCACTTTAACGGTTCTATTTGAGTGCAGTGAAGCTTATTTGAAATTTAGATTCCATTTCAAATGGGTTAAAATCGAAACTTTCATGTCTGAGAAGACGAAAGCATATCCTTATACTATTGCATAAGTCTAGTCGAACATTTTATCGCGCATACTCGTTTTTCAGTACTTGATGTTAGCTTACATTTTTATGATTTAAATCTGAGGTACTCCATACTCCATACTTCAGTGGAGTTGTTATTCAATGTTTATATTGTTATTCAGATACACAAGTTTATGTATGTATTGAATTATTCTTTTTTGTTTTGCTAATAAAATTTTACGAATTTCTGCTTGGGAAGATATGAACAACTTATTGATGTGGATACATATGTATATGATTTCAATATATTCTGATAAGTTAACACGATAAGTTGCCTGTATGGAAAACAAAAAGTTTTCTTCATCTAGATGATGATGTTATCACTCATTTGTAAGGGCAAATGGCAACAAATGAATACGGAATATGTCAACAAGCGTCTACTGTTGGGTTTTGCGTTGATCAAAAACTTTTTCTGTTATTTTTAAGTTGCTGCTATTCTTCGTTAGTAAGAGATTGAGATTCTTTAAGAATTTTAACATGAACTTTGCAACTTGCTGTTCGTGTTAGAAAATTATGAGATTTTCTCGGGTTATCTGACGAATGCGAATAGAAGAACAGCGATTGAAGAGGAGAGCAGAGCACGTTGCTTTTTGCAATTTTTCTAACTCACAGTTTTTCTATTACATTCCAAACTTTAGTTTCTCAATAGTTAAACATTTTTTATTTCTCTTTTCTCATTTCAGGTGTTTCCGCCGAGGTTTATTACGTGCGTGATGGTCACATAAACAACTACGCCTTGAATTTTATTGTCCCAGTGCCGGCCAATGTACGAGACATAAGCTTCACGTGGCAGAGTTTGGCCGGACGCACATTGCCCTACAGTATTAATGTAGTGACATCCGACCAGGCCGTGCTTCCTCGCCCCTCCATGAATATTTCCCAAATTGGTGAAATTCCCATAGCTGTGCAGACCTTCACGATTGGACTCAAGTGTTCTGGCATACGGGCAGCCGAAGTGGACGTTACAATTTCCATTGAAGTGATACTCAACAGAGCTTTGAATAATGTCACCCACTTGGTGTTTCGCAGAAAGAAAATTTGTTTGCTGGCAGAGGAAGACGAGGCGAACATGGACGACCCTTTGCTTTTAGAGACTGTTGTGCCACCGCCTACGGGACTGATTACTCTGGTAGTAGGCTGTGTTTTGGCTTTGGCATTAGTTCTGATATTGCTCCTAGCGGCCTATTGTGTGCGAGGATCAGCTAAACGACAAAATCATGGTCAGCCCATGAGAACTTCTAGTTTTCAGAGGCTCAATACAAATCCTGCGTGTCAATCGGCTTCCTATATTACACCCTCTATAATCGCGCCTATTCACAGTACACTGCCGCGCAAGATTGAACCCCAGCATCCTGAGGAACTGCATCGTCGCATCTCGGAACTGACCGTAGAACGTTGTCGTGTCCGCTTGTCCAGTCTTCTGCAGGAGGGAACTTTCGGTCGTGTCTATCGTGGCTCCTACAACGACAATCAGGATGTTCTAGTTAAGACTGTAGCTCAGCATGCCAGCCAAATGCAAGTTTCACTTCTGCTACAAGAGGGCATGTCACTGTATGGTGCCTCTCATCCAGGAATTCTTTCTGTTTTGGGTGTTTCGATAGAGGATCACACGACGCCTTTTGTTTTATATCCCGCCATGAACAACACGCGCAACTTGAAGATGTTCTTGCTAGATCCATCATGCGCCCGTACAATCACCACCATACAAATTGTGATGATGGCCTCTCATCTGTCGACGGCTTTGAGTCATCTGCACAGTCATGGAGTGGTTCATAAGGATATTGCGACGAGAAATTGTGTGTAAGTATAAATTATATTTAAAACTATGTTAAATATACTTTTGCATCGTCAATTAAACATTTTGTTAAAAAAAAACCTTTTTCCATTTTCTTTTATTTCAATATGTGCAGCATTGATGATCAGTTACGGGTAAAACTATCGGACAGTTCACTTTCAAGAGATTTATTCCCTGGGGATTACAACTGCCTAGGTGACAGCGAAAACCGTCCTGTCAAATGGATGTCTCTCGAAGCACTACAGCACAAACAATTCTCAGAGGCCAGTGATTCGTGGGCATTCGGTGTTCTAATGTGGGAATTGTGCACGTCGGCAAAACAGCCGTATGCTGAAGTGGATCCATTCGAAATGGAGCATTATCTCAGAGATGGCTACAGATTGGCACAGCCATTTAATTGCCCAGATGAGCTGTAAGTACAATATACTTTACAATATTTTTTTGGGTTTGAAATTTTGTTTTTTAATAATATAAAATAAAAAGATGCTTATGGCAAATCTGTTGAATGCGAAACCAACAACAAAAACATGTTGTTTGAAAGCCGGCTGCTTTTTCAACGTAAACAAAAAAACAAAGAAGAAAGTTGTAGCTAATGTTTTCTCATAGTGAATGGTTGTGAAGTATTTCGAGTCCATGCTCTTAAGAAAAAATTCTAATTTTGTTGTGAAATTCTCGTGCATAAGATGAGAATTCGTGGCTGAATACAAAACAGCTGTACAGACTCTGACATTATGAGAATATCATTAAACTTCTTTCAAAAACAATTGTGTAGAGCTTGAAATATATTTTATACACATATGTATATATATTTAAATAATTACTTGCTACCAAGATTTTTATGCGATCTGTTAATAGTCTAATAATTTCTAACGTTCAATTTTTTTCTTCTGTTTTCTTTCTTTTCAGCTTTACCATTATGGCTTACTGTTGGGCACTTCTTCCCGGCGAACGCCCCTCATTTGTACAATTACATGCCTGCCTTTCGGAATTCTATGCCCAGATTACACGTTACGTGTAGTTTCCCCAATCTCCAAGTTTGTCTCGTAGACTGGACAAGGAGCATAGTTAACTTTCCACTGACTACTGATTCACAGAGTCAGAATTATCGTGACGTTGTGTTAACTAAATATTATATCTCATATTTCTCTCTGACTACTCTAAATCCTATAGATCTATTCTGTATTACTCAACAAAAAGGACATCTAAGCAAAACAAAAACATTGTTCTTTGTTTACGATTAGGGTGGTTTATATGATGTATGATTAATTTAATTGCCAAAATGTATCCTTAAGTTGTGATCATACGTTGCAATTTGTTTATTGAATCACTGCCAGGTTGATGGATTAATTGATGGGTCACTTTGTTTATTGTAAATATAATTCTCATATTCAGGTTAAATTGACATCACATTAAGTCATTACGTATTACAAGCAAACTGAATCAAAATCATGTAATGGTAATTATATTAATTTCCTGTAAAAATCTCATTCATATTCATAGTGTAATTTTATTTTATTCCCATTATTTTTTTTATACCCTTCCCCCTTTCCACTTTTATTTTGTGCGTTTGTAAACAGATCTGTTTTACCATAACTGTTAACAGTTCTGTTCCAGGGCTGGGTGGGACGGAGGAAAGCGTTACAATTGGATTGTATTGAAAATTATAGTGATAATTATTAAATAGAGTGCATATTTTTTACACTTGCATTTTTCCATCAATACACTCGTTTTGCCTTTTTCCCACCAACACATGAATGTGTACACAAGGTGGTTTTCATTATTATTAATAAATTATAGTAATCATTGTAGTTGTAAGGTCCTTTTTACATATGTATGTACGCCAATAGTTGATAGATATGTAGGAATAAATAATATTTTGTATTGTATTGTATATTATTGTATTTGTAAATGATAATGACGGAGTGCGTATAAAATGTTCACATCATTTTGTGTGAAGTAAATAAATGATAATTATAAATTGAAAAAAAAAACTTCAGCGTTGCATATTTTTATGTGGTTTTTGCATTTCAGATGGGAAAGCATTACTCGCAATATCCAGCGACAGACTCATCAATATGAAGTGATTTGCATTCAAATGGCTAGGTTTAATAGCCACAACTCGGCTACTTATCCTGTATTAACCAAACCGCATTGGAGGGAAATTTTTATTAAAGTTGTTATTATTAACATTGTTGCATTGGATAAGTGGCCATTAAATGAAATATGTTAAAGAATTTATAAACTTAACAAAAAAAAAATATGCTAAATGTAATTAACATGCTGAGGTTGCATATTTCATGGATGGATGCTTGCTTGCTATTGGATCAATATGAAAATTAAAAAATGCTGAAAATTTTAATTGCGAAAATTGTTTTCTGTCTGTTGCGCGTTGTTATTGTTGCAGTTGCTTTAGAACTTCTAATCACTATATATCCCTATAGGGGGATACTTTGTCGAGGGTACAGATTGCTTCGTAAAGATAAGAGGTATTATTCATAACTGTGTTACTCAGGTATTCAACGCGATATTGGCTTCTACATAGTATGATGCTTTTTCCCTGATTTACACAAAAAAATTACGGCAAATTTCAAAATGGTAAAATGCAATTTATAACACTATGACACAAAAGTCGAATCAAAGAATATGAAAAATCATCTGTAAAAATACGTACGAATCAAAGAACTTTATTAATCATGTGTAAAAATACATTTGGGATGGTTCGTGTCTTCGGAGACATACAATAACATTTTTAGGGGAGTTTTTCATCAGAACATTTGGACCCACTAGCTCCTACCCGTATGGGAAATCTTAGGATGCATTTTGAAAAACAGTTTAAAAGTCAAATTTCTTAAAATGTTTAATTTGGGTGGCAGATAGAGGATTAAAATGTTCCGAGGAAATATTCCCGGAAAATTTTAATGTAGGTCTCCGAAGACATAAACTATCCCAAATCTATTTTTACACATGATTTTTAAACTTCATTTACTTGACTTTTGACCAAAAAAATCAAACTTTAAACCACTGTAAAACAAAATTGTGACGTAATGAAGCAAAATGGAGTTTAGAGTTTTGTTACTGAGGTTAAATGCTATCGTTTGATATTGGTTTGGTTCACTTCCGAAAAGGTGTGTTGCACTGTTTGCTCAATAATAGACTTTTTAACATTTCATTTTGATTTTATTTTGGAACCTTTGACTCATAACGTTTTATAAAACATACTTGCTTAAGTCACCCATTACAATTTACTAGCGTGGTTAATAAATTAGAGGCCACACGCTTCGGTATTCTGCGTGCGTTCTCTAGTTAGTCCTACCAGATGGTGGTTCGTCGCCTGACAATATGTTATGTATGTGGCGCCCTAACGTTAAGCTTTACCAACTATTATTACAAAATACCAGTTACCTGGAAAGTACCAAGTACTCAGTTATTTACATTCCAATTTATGTTTTCGACAACACTAAAGAACACCAACCGATCTCATTACTTTTTTAGCAATAGCCGCGACACATCGTATTTAATTTTGTACAATTTTCATATTCAATAAAGTTTATCATTAAATTTATAAACCACCATTCATTTTAATTAATGGTAATATCACGAAATTACCAAACTGGTGACCCCGACGTGATTGGTGGTTTATTTTCAACAAATTTGTGAAAGTCGCATTGAATTTTTGCAACAAATTTAAATTTACGGTAAATTTCGGCCATTTTTGATTTCGGCAACCAACAAGTTGCACCAAGCGGCCGCCATACTTTTTCTGGAAAATTTGCAAAAAAAATTGTTTTCCAATGGTGAACCCTGACGACAGCGGCACATCAACGGCAGCGTCCAATGGAGATGGTGGAGACAACAGTGGTGTTTCCCCTCAGCCTCTTTTACAAACACCGCAAAACATTTCCGTCGTGTATGCCAGATTGCCAGTTCCTCAAATGTCCAACACGAACATTGAGGCATGGTTCACCACGATGGACTTCTGGTTCACGGCGTCCGGCATAGTTGCAGATAAACAGAAGACGGCTACAATTTTGGCAGCGCTGGACCCGAATGTAATTGCGCAGCTAGCCGAGGTCATAGCATCCATGCCGCTCACAGATAGGTACGAGTACGTCAAGTCAAAAATAATCGACCATTTTGCCGACAGTGAACAACGCCGCCTAAACCGTCTTCTGTCAGAGCTACCTCTAGGGGACAAAAAGCCATCCGAATTGTATTTCGAAATGAAACGTGTTGCTGGTTCTACATTGGGAGACGCAGCATTGAAAGGTTTGTGGACGAAGCGTTTGCCGGAGTTTGCACAACCTGTGGTAGCAGCTTCAACTGGTACTGCGATTGAGTTTACCAAAATTGCATACTCAATAGTTGACGCAATGGCGTCCAGCCAAATTAACCGCGTACATGCACATTCATCAAATGAAATTACGGAATTGCGAGCAGCCGTCGTTGAATTAGGAAAAAAATTCGATAGACTTTCAACCCGTTCACGCTCTCAAACACGCTCCCGTAGACCACGCTCCCGCGACCGATCGCAGAATTGTCCAGCTTATACCGAAAATACAACTGGTGACGAGTGTTGGTATCACAAAAAATTTGGTCGTAGCGCCCAAAAGTGTCGCAGCCCTTGTAGACATAAGCAACGCCAGGTCAATACATTGTCTACAGCTACATCGTCAACTTCAAAGTGACTCGATGGGCCGGTGGCGGAATTCGGCGGAGGCCCCCCCATCAAGTGCCAAATATTACGCCTCCAGGTGAGAGATAAATACACGAATCAACATTTTCTTGTCGACAGTGGCGCAGATGTTTCCGTGTTGCCTCTTATTTCAAAATCTTTTGATGTTCGTCCTACTGCCATCACGTTATACGCCGCAAACGGCTCTCCCATTAAGGTAATCGGGGAAAAACGAATTAAATTGGACCTTGGCCTACGCCGTGATTTCCATTGGTCATTCGTTATTGCCGACGTAACATCGCCTATCATCGGATCCGATTTCATCAAGCATTACGATTTGCTTATCGACCTACGACGGAACCGACTCATAGACAACATAACTAATCTAGTATCACATCTAACACCATTAACGATTTGCGAAGCTGCTGTGATAAAAACCTTCGACACAACAGACCCTTTTGCCGACATTTTAACTAATTTTTCAGACGTTACCAAACTCTCGCCATATGGTTCTACGACAAAATCTTCGATCGCACATAAAATCGAAACGACAGGCCAACCTGTTTTTTGCCGTCCACGTCGCCTATCTCCGGAAAAGCTAGCGGCTGCTAAAAAAGAGTTTGATTTTTTGATGAAAGCCGGGATTTGTCAGCCATCCAACAGCAACTGGTCCAGTCCGTTGCACTTAGTCAAAAAAAGTGACGGTACTTGGAGACCTTGCGGCGACTATAGAGCCCTGAATGCTCAGACGTTGCCCGATCGTTACCCTTTACCGTATTTGACAGATTTCACCACAAACTTGCGAGGTAAGAAATTTTTTTCAAAAATCGACCTGCAAAAGGCATTTCATCAAGTGCCAATACACCCAGACGACGTACCGAAAACCGCCATTAGTACCCCTTTCGGCCTATACGAGTTTAAATTTATGACGTTTGGACTTTGTAACGCCGCCCAAACTTTTCAGCGGCTTATAAATGAGGTACTACGAGGGTTGGATTTCGTTTTTCCATACATTGACGACATTTGTATCGCATCGTCATCGGTTGCACAACATCGCCGTGATCTTGCCGAAGTTTTTCGTCGCCTCCGTGAAAACCATCTTGCCATCAACCTTAAAAAATGCGAATTTGGCAAAAAGGAGATAAAATTCCTCGGTCACCTGGTTAACGCTGATGGCATCCGCCCTTTGCCTGAGAAAGTAGCTGCAATACATGATTTCCCAAAACCGAAAGTGGCTCAAGAACTTAAAAGATTCATCGCCATGTTGAACTTTTATAGAAAATTCTTGCCACATGCAATTTCTTATCAGACGCAACTTCAAACGCTCATCACCGGCAACAAAAAAAATGATCAAACGCCTATAACGTGGACACCGATCGCAGAAGCTGCTTTTGCCCGCTGCAAAAACGAGCTAGTAAACGCAACGCTTTTAGCACACCCCGCTGCCGAAGCCAAGTTAGCAATTTACGTGGATGCTTCGGATATAGCTGTGGGGGCAGCCCTGCATCAAAATATAGAAGGCGAATTACAACCATTGGGCTTTTATTCAAAAAAATTTACCAGCACTCAACAAAAATACTCAACATATGATCGAGAGCTTGCAGCAATGTACCAAGCTGTGTGCCATTTTCGATATATGATAGAAGGAAGAAGCTGTTACATTGTCACCGACCATCGTCCACTTATTTTCGCTTTTCAACAAAAACTTGAAAAGGCATCGCCTCGGAGAATACGACAACTAGATTTTATAAGCCAGTTCACCACTGATATTCGCCATACACCCGGTTTGGAAAACGCAGCAGCTGATGCACTCTCTCGTATAGAGTCAATCAATACAACTGTAGACTACTCCCGCATTGCAGACGCGCAAAAAAACGACGAAGAGCTCCAGCGATTGCTTCAAAACACAGGTACGCAAATGAACTCGCTAAAACTAAAATATTTTTCAATCCCAGGTTGCAAAAGTCAACTAATCTGTGACGCAACGGCATCCCGTATTCGCCCGTACATCCCAAAGGAATTTCGTCAACAAATTTTAACAACGATCCATAATTTGTCACATACAGGCGTCCGGGCCACCACTAAATTGGTCACATGCAGATTTTGTTGGCCTGGGATTAGAAAAGATTCAGCAGTCTTTGTTCGAAACTGTTTACAATGCCAACGATCCAAAGTTCAACGACACACCCGATCGTCTCCTGTAAAATATGAACCTCCTAAAGAACGTTTCGATCACATTGACATTGTTGGTCCATTCCCTTTATGCGGAGGACAACGATACTGCCTTACGATAATTGATCGTTTTACACGCTGGCCGGAAGCGATTCCAATTTCTGACATGTCGGCCGAAACAATCGTCAAAGCTCTCTTAGCTCAGTGGATTTCAAGATTTGGAGTACCGGCCCGAATAACATCCGATCGTGGTCGTCAATTTGAATCTTCCGTTTTTGCAGAATTGATAAACACAATTGGAGCAACACATCTTCGCACTACACCGTACCACCCACAATCAAATGGGATCATTGAAAGGTGGCACCGAACGTTTAAAGCTGCAATTTTATGCCATAATCCAGCAAGATGGGTACATCATTTACCAACAATTTTGCTTGGACTACGAGTAGCTTTTAAACCAGACATCAACGCTTCCCCAGCCGAGTTGGTATATGGTACAACTTTAAGAGTCCCTGGAGAATTTTTTCAACCCACTAAAATTTCCGACTCCGCCAGCGATTTAGTCTCCGAATTTCGAACAACGATGCAAAAACTGAAGCCAACCGACACCATTCATCACACAACGCCTCGAACCTTCATTTCAAAAAATCTTCGAAACTCGACACACGTCTTCGTTCGAAACGATTCCATCCGACCTTCACTCACACATCCGTATGATGGTCCATACTTGGTGATAAAACGTTACGAAAAGTTTTTCACAATTTTAATTAGAAATCGCCAAAGTAACATCAGTGTCGATCGGCTGAAACCAGCATTTATCTCAAGCTATGATCTCCACGATAACTCAACAATTCCTGAAGTTCCTACAGCTGTCTCAGAAAGCAGCGCACCCAATTTAGAAGTTCCTGACTTAGATGATCTCAACTCTGACGCCACACCAACTGATGCAACATCAGCCTCCAGTTTTTCACCAGAAGCGCAACTCCCTAAAGCTACTACAAGTGGTAGACGGGTGACGATTCCTTTAAGGTTCAGGTGAACCTTCTCCAGCGCGGGGAATGATGTGGCGCCCTAACGTTAAGCTTTACCAACTATTATTACAAAATACCAGTTACCTGGAAAGTACCAAGTACTCAGTTATTTACATTCCAATTTATGTTTTCGACAACACTAAAGAACACCAACCGATCTCATTACTTTTTTAGCAATAGCCGCGACACATCGTATTTAATTTTGTACAATTTTCATATTCAATAAAGTTTATCATTAAATTTATAAACCACCATTCATTTTAATTAATGGTAATATCTCGAAATTACCAAATGTATATATCATGGTAAAGCTCATATAGCTTGTGGTTCATCCGATATCGAAACTCACCGTTGACTCAAATATGTCAATATACTTATATTGTAAGCACCCACGATTCAGCAGTGTTCTTAACGATGAGATCACTGAAGTAATTTCACGCAAATTTTGGGCCAATGACGTCGATATCATCGGGGTAGGCTAGTGGCATGTGGCTCTTATGGAATATGGTGCCTCCATAATTATTGCTCTTAAATTAAAACGGTCCAAATGTTTCCGACTTAGGCGAACGTTTGTATTGTATTATCAATATTCCCAAAATATTTCAGTGATATCAGTGGTATTTACGAACATTTATAAAACAAATCACTCTTTCATTTAAGTTGGCAACTTCGGGACCTCTTTTTGGGGCCATCTTAATATATATGATTTTATGTAAAAAAAAAAACAAAAATTAACAAAAAAACAAATCGACGAAATATGTATATATCGAAAAAATTAATTCAATTTGACATGAGTAATGGCACTTAACAAACAAAAAAATTTAAACATACTTAATCGTTATAGACATAGCTCTGTTTTATAGGTTAATAGTAACGTATTAAATACATGACATACAAATTCAAGTTTCAGGTAATAACGAAACATATGGACCTATCTGTGTCGAAGGCGAGTTTCGCCATCGGATGAACCATGAGCTGTATGAGCTTTACCACGACATCGACGTAGCTAAAAGAATCAGAATCCAACGACTTCGATGGCTGGGTCATGTTGCCAGGATGGATGTTAATGCTCCAGCGAGAAACGTGTTTGAAGGCGAACCTGAAGGACGGCGCAGAGCAGGGAGACCCAAACTCCGTTGGAAGGACCAAGTGGTAGGCGACGTGCCACCATCTGGTAGGACTAACTGGAGAACACACGCCCAAGACCGAAGCGTGTGGAATTCTTTAGTACTTCATGCCTCAAAGTTATGAACCTCGTTTTTAAGTTGTAATGGGCCACTTAAGTAAGTAAGTAAGTAACTTATTCATTGATCTCAACATTCCTAAAATGAACAAATCTATAATATAAAAATAAGTCGCTGAATGTGTTGCTAAGCGCAAAACTCGAGAACGGTTGGACCGATTTGGCTCAATTTTTTTTTCAGTTATTCGTAATTGCCAGGAGTAGGTTTTTACGAAAGAAAATTTTGGAAAACCTTCCGGAAAAGTCGGGAAATTGGAAAAATTGAAAATTGCGTTTTTGTATAGAATTTTGTGTGCAATTGTTACAGAATGGCTTTTTAAATACAAAAATATAAATTTTTTGTTAAAAAATTCGGAAAATTCCGGAAAAGTCCAAAAAATTGGAAAATTTTTTTCGACGAAATTTTGCATTTTATGGAATGAATTAAAAAATTTGGAATTTTTTTTTTTCGGATAATTATTCCAAAATGACTTTTCGAATGGAAAAATAGAAAACTTCTTGGTGAAAAATTCCGGAAAAACTTGGATTTTTTTTTACAAAATTTTGCATTGCATCGCTTGGTTTGATAAAATTTATTTTAAAAAATTTCGGATAATAGAAAAATTCTTGGTGGAAAACTCGGAAAATTCCGGATGCACTGTGAAAAGTTGGATTTTTCGACGAAATTTTGCATTGTATCGCTTGATTCAATGATTTCAGTCGACGTAAAGGTGATGCTTGGAAAATTTCGGATTATTGTGAAATTTGTTATGTTAAAAGATTAAACGCGAAATGATCTTACATCTGTTAAGATATCGCCGGTTATTTTAACAGTACTGCGTTAACATGTACGTCAAGGTCGAAACGGATTGTTTAAATTTTATTCGTTTCAATTCAAAGCTCGCCAACGTTTGCATTTACTCGAAAACAATACCCATTAGGAGACAACTGTTTCTGCTCTAGCGAATCAAATTCGTACATTGTTTGCGATCATCGTAGCCACGTATCATCTGCGGAGCACGAGATTTGACGACATTTTGCACAGAGTTCGCACGACAACATCGAATTTCGATTGAAATTGAGTTCAGATTGAAGACATGTGCGTGCTCATGTGCGGCAGTCTACTGTCGAAATTGGGAATACCAGCGCGAAATCGTTCGATGCACGATGCATTCAATCGCGAATTGCAACGAGATCCAGACTTTGATCGAGATGATCGGACTAAAAGGTTCCGAACAAATGTGCCGCCGTTGAATGCAGAGCGAACGTGAACGATTCGCTGATGATGGTTGTTGCCGATGGAATGGGAGGCATTTACTTTCTCGATGCACCCGGTGGGACAGGCAAGACATTGGTCATTTCTTTGATTTAGATCGCAAATTGCGTTAGCTGTTGCATTCTATGGTATTGCTCCCACATCGGTCAAACTGCACATTCCGCTTTGAAGCTGCTGTTTAATCTTCACACGGTTGACAAGCCAACGTGAAGCGTAATTGTTGCGAGAATGCAAAATCATCATTTGGGATGAATCGGCTACTGAATTTTCAAGACAGCTACTGGAGTTTGGCAATGGTCAAAAGGACGTCGATAGCTCTAATGTTATTATTCAAAGTAGAATCGATGGAGAAATGCATTCATAAAAATCCGTTGATAGCGTGACCAACGAGAATGAGGCGACCAAGTATCCGACAGAATTTTTTAATTTCCTAGATGAGCCAGGAATTCATCCGCATAATTTATAGCTAAAGGTGGGATCGATCATAAGCATTTTTCGAAATCTGAATCATCCGAAATTGAGCCACGGTACGTGGTTGTCCGTCAAGAAACTGATGATCAATGTGATTAAATCGGCGTTCATCAAGGTCAAATTCAAAGGAGAGGAAGTCCTTACCCACGTATTCCTATTATTCTAACCGACCTTCCCATCCAAATTCAAGCGAATTCAACTCCCCATTCAATTAGCTTTTGCGAAGACAATCAATGTCGCAAGGACAATCTTTGGAAGTTTTTGAGATCAGTCTCGAATATCCCTGCTTTTCACAAGGTCAGCTGTACGTTGCCTGTTCGCGTGTTGGCACACCGTCTTTATTGTTTTTTTTACGCTGGAAAACAAATCGAAAAACATTGTTTTTCAGATCGCTCTTCATTGATTTCGATTAAATTCAAATAAAACACATTAAACACATTGTGTTTTACTTTTACCCTGGAGCTTATATGAAGGCGTTACCCTAGGAGTGACACGAAGTTTGCTGGGTCCGAAATTGTATGGCAGAACAACGTTTACCGGGTCGCTAGTGTTGAAATAAAATGATATAAATTACACACTCTGACAAAATGGAAAAAATTAAAGTAACTTGGGGGAGAGACTTAGTGCATTTTGTAGGTCTGGTCGAGTACAACATGAACCTGTATACCAAAGTCTCCTAACATCCTCATAATCTTGACTTACGGTTCAAAAATCGGTTTTTCGGATTTTTTCTCACTTATGAGCTTGTAACTCAGGCAATTCTCAACCGCGTTTTGATTGGCTCCACGAAAAGCCCCCCAATGAAATAACCCCCAGGAAATAACCCCCAATGAAATAAACCCCAAAAAATTGGAAATAACATCCAAAAACAGTGAATGAAATAACATCCAAAAATAAATGAAATAAACACCAAAGCGAAAACGAAACAACCCCCAATATTTGGGAGTTATTTCATATGAAATAACACCCAATGATGAAAATGAAATAACCCCCAATGAAATAAACCCCATCAGCAACAAAAATGAAATTATGCCCAAAATTCATAAAAGTCAGTTTCACCAAGGATTTCACGAAGTCAATATGGACCATCAGCAAAGTCGCAAAATTATTGAAATGAATCGTGTGGATAGTAGATCATTGTAGTCCTGCTCTATTTTTGCAGTTCGGAAGACAATTTGCCTTTTACGTTTGGCTTTTACACAACCACCTCCAGTGTTCACAAGCAAATCAAACTCTCTGCTTTTATTGAATTCTTCCTTTTGAAGAACTCTTACAAATTTAAAAAAAAAAAATTCCATTCCTAGTGTGTGCTAATCAAATTTTGCATTTTGTTGATTTTCTAACCGCCAGTATGAACATAAATGGAAATATCTGTAAACATTCAAAAGATATTGTCATATATTCACAGGCTAAAAGTTTTCTTGTAAAAGGCCTATTTTTATATAATTATATAATTATAACCCCTTAAAACCATCAACTTTAAAATGAAACAACCCCCGAATAAAAAATGAAATAACACCCAAATTATACACGATATGAAACAATCCCCAAATTTAAAAAATTGGTTGGGTGTTATTTCATTGGAGATTATTTCATTATTTGAAAACCCCAAATGAAGAATGAAATAATTCCAAAAGAAAAATGAAAAATGGCCCAAAAAAATTGGGAGTTATTTCATATGAAATAACACCCAAAAATGTATGAAAAAAATTTGGGGAATATTTCATTTCTCGTTTGGGCGTTATTTCATTGGGGGGCTTTTCGTGGAGCCGTTTTGATTTCTGAACGGAAATAAGAGTCTTAGACCTTTCCAACGAATTATACACTTATATCGATAACTTGTCACATCTGTTTATTTTTTCCTCGAGATCGCAAACTTTTGCGCTTTTTTCACTATTTTTTAAGTTTGAAGGCATTTTTAGCAGTGCTTTTTTGACTCTCCCAAACCCAGATAGGATATGCAGCAGATATGAAAGGCAATGCCTTCAGTCTTTTATTAGATGAATGAACGGACATAACTGTCGAAAAATTGCTAGGAGTCGTAGTGCGGTATTTTAGCCATCAAAGGAATACTTTTATTACAACATTTTTAGGTCTAATTGATTTAAATGGAGGTACGGCTGATGAATTACTTATGGCGTTGGAGCGACTCCTAAATATTTTTAAATTGGATTTTAAATATTAAGTGGCAATCGGCACCGATAACGCTGCAGTGATGACTGGTGCTTATAACGGTTTGTACCAAAAGATACAACTCAAGTATAATTTAAAGAATCTTGTCTTGGTTCGTTGCGTGTGCTACTCGCTTCAATTAGCTGTGTGCGCCGCTACAGAAAGAGTTTCCCAAATAAATTGGACAATTGGTTTAGCCATTCTCCTATGAGACAAAAGATAAATGATGATAGTTCCAACCCACAAAAGATTCCAATGATGGCAAATACTAGGTGGTTGCTGATTGCAAAGGCTGTTAATGTAATTTTAAAAATGTGGTTCGAGTTAATTGTACCTTTTAACGCAACAGCTGATTGTTCCTTTGTAACAAATATATGAAGAGATATGTATAATGATAATATTAATTGTGTATTTTTGTTATACCTGGGTTCAAGTTTGGGTGACGTCCAGAAAGTTAACTTAGCGTTTAAAGCGGATAATGCTGATCATGTTAGGTTGTATAACGATTTATATGATTTAATCAGAGGCCTAACAAATAAAATGATCATACCATGTGATAATTTTGACTACATAAAAGGTGATATAGACAATCATATAAATCGTTTTTGCTACCTGGGTTATAACTTCGAAAAGTCTTGTGAAGACAATAATACGTTCACTCAAAGTCTTGTGACCGAATTGAGGTGAAAATTGCCAAAAAAAAATTCGAGTTATTAAAAAATTGATCATTTTTTAGTATAAGTTATATTTTTAAAGAAACCCAACATGAAATAGTTACTTTTATAAAAGAATTTATACATGATCCAAATATATTCACAAAAATGGAAACAAGCGTAGAAAACGTAAAACTTCACAAATGTCAATGAAATGAAAGAACTGATACATTTTGGTTTAAAGTTTATAATTTAAAAAATTCGGTAAATGAGCGTCCTTTTGCAAAATTGTCTAGTTTCGTTTTACAATTATTATCTTTTCCATATTCTATCGCAGAAGTGGAAAGAACGTTCAGTCTAATGAATTTTTTTAAATCCAAAATTAAATGTGGAATTAAAATAGGAAAATCTTGCTGCAATAATTACAAACTTCCTTCAAGTGTTTATAGCAAAAACAATTCAAGTGAATGCTATAAAAAATCTAATTAATTTATTTAAACTGTTTTGTGGCCGAATGACTGCGATGACGAGAGTGAAGTCCTTGTATTTTGAAACTGTTAAGAAGAATGTTATATAATTCATGTTTTATACATATTATTTTTTTTTTGTTCTTTATTAATATAAAATTATGTACGTAGTATATGAATATAACCAAGTGATCTCACAATAAAGACTACGTATGACCTAATAGTTTTAAATGTAAACATATAATTTTGAGTTAAAAAATTAATTTAATAGTGGTTTTTTACCCGTTTTAAGGTAGTTTTTTACCCGAATTAACGCTGTTTGAATGGTTCATAGTGCTTTTCAATGTCCAAGACTTGGCAACACTGATTTTTAGCCTCTATTTTTATTAAGGTACGCTAATGTTTATTATTTTATTAAGAAAGTGCGTTTTGTCATGTGTAAAACGCATTTTTGCTGGTAACAATTTGTGCACAAATGGGTAAGTAATTCGTGTTTATCGTTAAGTTATTTACGTTTTTCTTCTTCTTTAATGACAGCAACAGAAGAAGTTTATCTATCAGTAGCCGCACGTAGAAAAGTATTACAAGCGCTTCGGTCTTTTGAGTTCGGTAGATAGTACGTCACACCAAGCTTAGATTACAGCTCTTTCACCTGGTCCATCCACCGGAGTTTTGGTCGCCCCCTCCAGCGCAGCCCATCGAGTTTATTGCAGAAGACTTTCGAGCCAAAGCGTTTTCTTTCATTCGTACAGCCAGCGCATTCGGTCTATTTGAACACGCTTGACTACGTCGATGCCGTTGTACAGTTCGTACAGCTCATGATTCAATCGATAACGGTACTCGCCGTTAACGATGATGGGTCCAATATTTTCCGTAGTATTTTTCTCTGGAAAACTCCCAGAATAGATTTATCCGCCAGCGTCATTACCCAGGATTTTGCGCTGTAGAGTAAGACAGGCAGAATAAGTGTCTGGTATAGTTGGATCTTCGTCCGTCGAGAGAGGGCTTTATTATTAAAATGCAGGCTGACATTATTATTTTTGTTTATGGCCGAGCCGAGGTAGACAAAACCATCTACCACTTCAAAGTTATATTTGTCAACGTAAACGCATCGTCCCAAATGAGTAAACTCTTTGTTCGTTGAAACAAATAACTTAGTTTTGTCTCATTAACCAGCAGACCCACTTCTGCCGATTGCTTCTCAATGCTCGAAAAGGTGGCATGAAAATCCCGCAGTCCTCGGCCAATGATATCTATATCATCGGCATACGCGAGCAGTATGTGGCATTTGTTCAATATGGTGCCAGTCGTGTTTACTGCTGCCTTCCGCATGATCATCTCCATTTTAATATTAAAGACATTAGATTTGTTAGATTTGTGCCTATTTTCTCTGAAGTCTTTGTATCATTCAGTGGCATCCTGCAAAGTCGTATAAGCTTCGCGGGTATACCAAACTCAGCCATAGCATCTAATAGTTTCTGTCGTATCGGACTGTCGATAGCAGCTTTGTAGTCGATAAACAGATGGTAGGTGTCGATCTGCATTTCCTGAGTCTTTTCCAGAAATTGTCGGAGCTCTAAAGCCACACTGTTAAAGTTCAATCAGGTTTGCTAAAATGGGATTTAGTCTTTCACATAACACACTAGGCAGGACCTTGTATGCGATGGGTAAAAGGCTGATCCCGCGTTAATTGGTACACGCACTTGAATCGCCTTTTTTAAGCAGAGGACATAAAACACTTGTATTCAAATCATCGGGCATGCATTCCTTGCGCCAAATCGTGTTTATGAGCTGGTGCATGCACGTCGCCGGCTCATTGCCGCCGGCTTCAAAAAGCTCTGCCGGTAGTCTATCGGCTCCCGCAGCTTCATTGTTTTTAAGCCGTGCAATTGCCGTGCTGATCTAGTTTTGGCTCGGTGGTGGACATTCTACTTTATGATTGGTGTGATTTCTACACATATGCTCGTGAACGACTAGAGATCGAAAGTGTTCCCTCCATATTTGCAGCACACTCTTAATGTCAGTGATCAGATTTCCGTTTCCGTCCTTACAGGTGGGGATCCCTGATCCAAAACCTTTACTTTTTACCATTTGGTAAAACTTTCGCGCATCACCTCTATCCCTGTAATTTTCGATATCCCGGCTCTCTGTTTTCTTCCGTAGACGCTTTTTCCGCCTGAAGAGGCTCCGTCACTGCAGGCGTTGTCATTGGCTGAAGTTTCGCCCTGTATGCAGCATCCTTGCCTTCAGACATTCTGCAACATTCCTCATCGTACCAGGGCTTGTCTGAGCATGGTACAGGGTCATACTGTACTCGACCAGACCTACAACGTTAACTATGTTACTTCCCAAGTTCCAAATGACTGTCACATACTGTTATAATTGAGTAATTCCATAGGAAGCGATCACATTACATTTGACGAAATTTTGCAAACATGTACCTTAAAGTGCACAGAAAAAGCATTAGTATTTTCATTTTTTTTAAATTTGAATTCGTTGCGTGAAGATTTCGGCATTTTTTTTAAATAATCTTCTAACTTTGATCTGGATTGAGGAAAGTCAAAAATTTTTGTAATTGCTTGTTGAAAGACCATTCCGAATAAAATAGTACGATATTGAATTTTTTTTAAATTTTTAAAATAAAATCATAACTATTTTAAAAAAACCTGTCTGAAAAAACACTTCTATTTGAGGTACGTGACGGTGTTAAGTTTTCTGCTGGTACAGTAGAGCGATGTTTGAATAACTCTATTCTTTTTAATTCTCCCAAAGGGGAGATGGAGTAGTTTTTGCTTGCTATTGATCATCTTAGCAATTAACCTCAGCTTCGAGGATAAAAGCTTGCATGTCAAATATTAAACCGATAGTTCTTCAACTACGAGCAGACGGACATCATTATCATTTATATGTATATTCATACTTATCACTCCGGCTTATGGGTGTTACAAATGGAAGAACAAACTGAAACTCCCAGATGATCACCAAGTCGCTGGAGATGATGATTTAAACAAAATCTCATTAGCCTTTTTCTCCCAGACGATTTAATATAAAAATGTATGCAACCGCAATTTCAATATTGCGTAATTTGGAATAAATAAGACAGACATCCAAATGATTTCTCTTCCATATCCTATTTCTATTGAGCGACACCATTCAATGCTGGAAAAAGTGACGTGGTTACTAATTGACATAATAACAATAAAAAAAAACATAGTGCGCATAATTCAATTTGTGGACGTAAACGCGCAAAAAACGAATCGTTATTTAAACAAATATTAAATTACCTCAAATATATTCAACTGCCGCAGCACTTTAAATCTTTAATTTATTTTTGTCAATTACAATAAATTTGTTTAATGCCGAAATGCTGAAAACAAAAACAACGAGAAATATGGAGCGAGACCAAACCAAACAAAATGAAACGAAAGATACAGATTTTAAGGATCATTAAAAATGAAAAAATAAAAAGTAAAATGCGGTTTTTATGTTAAATACTCTCACTCACACACATACACCAATGTCGACGTGAACATGGCAGCACAGTGGGTGCATGTTCTCTGTCCGGCGAATAAGATTCGTGTGTTAATTACTACTACATACCTCTTTTAAAGTAACTCGACAAGAAGAATCACTATGAAGGGGCTGTATAATGGATGTTATTTTATCCAGTGCTCCTGTGGTATGTAGACATAAAATGTCAAGTTCAAAGTCAGCAAATGACAGAAATATCGATGAATTCCATAAGACAGACATGTTGTCGCCACATTCGCCCTGACCCTAGTGTTCTTCATTTGAGGACAACACGGTGCCATTTGCATCCGCTTAGCTTACTCTGCGCACTTTAGGGTGAATGTTTGCAAAATTTTTGCAAATTCGAAGATAAGACCCAAAATATATGTGATCGCTTAACATGAAATTACTCAATACTAACCTGCAAAATTAAAAAAATAATCCGATTACTCACACAGAGTAGTTATTACGTTTTGTTTTTGTGACACGATTCGTGCGCCACACTGTATTTCACAGTTACATGAAAAACTCAGCATTGCTCTTAGTTCAAACTGCCAAAAGGTCAGTATTGTTTTAAATTTTGAGCTGAAGCTTAAGATTCCTATTTTGAGCTTCGGCACCATAATGACTTAATATATTATGAATCTTATAGTTAAAGCAAGTATATAATTAATTTGTACATAATCCATTTTGGGAATTCCTTCCATGGTGCGCTGATGATATTCCACCGCTTCTGGCACAAACGCTGCATGATACCAATGAAAGTGGCACCACGTTGTTTGGTAAAGCGAACGAATGCAAGAAAAACCTCGCCGCATGCATATCCCTTCACACGAAACATATCCCGAGTCAGCCACCAATGCTTAATAAATACAACAAGTATAAGCCTGAGAGTATGCTACATTTTGTGTGTTGGACTACACTACCTTCCGTTACTTTGCATACAGAGAAACAGAACGCACACATACACATGTATCCACCAGAACACAAAGTATTGCCATGGATATTGGCCAAAAATGTTATTAATTTGGCCAATATTAAAGCTTTTTACACCATGTAAACTAGCAGATAACTTTATGGTGCATTCAACAGAGTTGTACAACGATTTGCACGATAATAGCATCTTGTTTCAAAATATGGGTAAGGAGCCAAAGCAAATCAAGTACGTTTGTTCGTTTTGTTACAATTAAGTGCATACAAAATGAATTTAATCTTGAAGCTAAATGACAATTATTTTAAAATAAGTCAGTAAACAAAACCCTTGGCCGGTTTTTAAAAAAAACCTTTTTTGAAATTCACAATATAAGAAGTTTTTTCTGAGATGAAAAGTATTTGTGAAATTTAATATATTCTTCAAAGTAATTCCTAACAAAACATTTTTAATGCATAACACATTGCAGCAGTAAAACTTGAACCAATTGAGACCGCCAAAATCTGAAAGCTTATGATGGTAGAAGAAAACCCCTAGCTGGGTTTTGAATTATTAGCTAAGGTTTTTTTATTATTCATTTTTGAAAGTTCAAAAATCATGTACTGATTCTTAAGGCTATATCTCGAGAACTATTCAAAATTTTGAAGTCTCTCTTTGGTAAAATTTTAGCTCTTAATCAGATCTAAAAATTTAACCTTCAGATAAAATCAAAAACACAACAAAATCTCACTCAAAACAACAAAAATGTAAAAAAGTCGTAAAATGTCATCATAGATTTTTATCGATTTTTGATTTATTTCTATTTTGTATCTATTTCATTTTAAAAAGCATAGCATTTTTAATTTCGATATACGTACAATTGAAAGCGATTTCTGTACAGTTTTGCTGTTTTGAGTAAGATGTTGTTGTTTTATTGATTTTATCTCAAGGCATAATTTTTAGATCTGATTAAAAGCTAAAAATTTGCTGAAGCGAGAAAAGCTATATTTGGAATAGTTCACGAGATATAGACTACTAAAATCATCCTCTCAGTCGAAAACTTCAAAAATGAATTAAAAGAAAACCTCAGCTAATAATTCAAAACCCAGTTAGGGTTTTTCTTCTACTATCATAAGCTTTCAGATTTTGTGGGTTTCAATTGGTTCAAGAGTTTGAAGTAGGAAAATGTGCTACTGTGTAATCAGAATAATTTCGGGCAAAATGTAGCTTTTGTTATCTTAAAATGTTTTAATTACGAAAATTTGTTTAATAGATCTTTTTTTTAAATAGTGAACTTTAATAAAAAAAAAGAAATAGTAATATATAACTGATATAACTCCCAATTTTTTTGGGCCGTTTTTAATTTTTTTTGGGAATTATTTCATTCCTCATTTGGGGTTTTCAAATTATCAAATAATCTCCAATGAAATAACACCCAACAAATTTTTAAAATTCGGGGCTTAGCCTGTATAATTTGGGTGTTATTTAATTTTTTATTCGGATAGAAAATCAACCAAATGATATCAAAGAATGGAAATTTTTTTAAAAGCAGAGAGTTTGATTTGCTTGTGAACAGTAGAGGTGGTTGTGGAAAGGCCAAACGTAAAAGGCACATTATCTTTCGAACTGCAAAACCACACGATTCATTTCAATAATTTTGCGACTTTGCTGTGGTCCATATTGACTTCATGAAATCCTTGGTGAAACTGACTCATTTATGAATTTTGGGCATAATTTTATTTTTGTTGCTGATGGGGTTTATTTCATTGGGGGTTATTTCATTTTCATCATTGGAAATAACTCCCAAATTTTGGGGGTTTTTTCGTTTTCACTTTGGGGTTAATTTCATTTATTTTTCGATGTTACTTCATTCACTGTTATTGGGTGTTATTTCTTATTTTTGGGGTTTATTTCATTGGGGGTTATTTCCCGGGCGTTATTTCATTGCGGGGGCTTGGGGGGCGTGGAGCCGTTCTTTTGTATGCTGCCGAATCATGGGTGCTTACGACAACGGACATACAAAACCTGGGAGCATTCGAGAGAAAAGTACTCCGAAAAATTTATTGACCTATCTGTGTCGACGGCGAGTTTCGCCATCGGATGGCTGGGTCATGTTGCCAGGATGGATGTAAATGCTCCAGCGAGAAAGGTGTTTGAAGGCGAACCTGAAGGACGGCGCAGAGCAGGGAGACCCAAACTCCGTTGGAAGGACCAAGTGGTAGGCGATGTGCCATCATCTGGTAGGACTAACTGGAGAACACACGCAGAAGACCGAAGCGTGTGGAATTCTTTATTACTTCAGGCCTCAAATTTATGAACTACGTTTCGTAAATTGTAATTGGCCACTTAAGTAAGTAAGTAAGTAAGTAAAACATGGTGTCAATCTACTATTCTTTGATTTTTGATGTGATTATTCCCCAACAAATCACGTTATAACATATTTAACAGTTGAAGGCGCTAAATAGCATTAATGTGTATGCGGGAAAAAGAAACGCTCGTACAGCAGGGAATTGTTGTTTGCGACCCGTTTTCTTGTATGAAGAAACAGACAACCAAAAATGTTGTTGAGCAGTAAACTGTTCATTTAGGCCTTTTATTGGCCATTATATTTTAATAGCACACGCTTTGCATGCCATACTAACGCTTTGGCTGTTGTTGTTGTCATTATTTTATTTTTGATAATGCTGCCAATTGGCAACTATCCATATATCAACGCGTCCAAGCTTTGGTCCGTCCGCCATTGCATTAATTTCGACGTTTTTGCACGACTGTTTGGAGGTGTTGTTGCTGTTGTTGTCAAGCAAACGAAATGGTGCTCCATTTCCGTTGTTGCCGCCGTTATTGTCGCCATTGTAACGGTTTTTTGTTCTCTCGGGATTTTCGCTTTTCACTTTGCCTTTATAATCGTTGTTGTGTGTCGTATTTGTTATGGTTATTACGGACGAGTAGGCAAAAGCATAAGTTATTAACTGTAAATTAAATTTAAAACATGAATGAGCTGCTGCCAACTTCACACATCCGGTTCGCCAGAGTGTGCCATCTCCACCATTCCGGCTAGTGGACGCAACTGAAAACTGCGATTTATTTACAATGTATATGTGTAATTATGTATGTATTTACATTGTCGATACGAACAACGATGTTGTTGTTGTTTTGGTTGAATCTGCTTATTATGTTTAATTATAACTTTCCTCAACAATAAGATAATTAGCTGAAATCGGCCAATATAATATAAAAAGTGCACTGATAACGTAAAATAATTCAATTTAACAGAAATTGTGCACAATTCTGTTACAACAAAACATCGTACATTAAGCGTCCATATACGTATATTTGTGCATATCTATAAGTTCAAATCTCATGCCGATATCCCGTACTATTAGTTCTTTTTAGTTGAATCGTATGCTATTATAACCTCATTCAATGAAGATCTGTAGCACCAGAGGCATTTCTGCATATTGATTGAAATGTTATATTCAGAATGTAGGAATGTCAACATAAAGGCTATGGTTAGGTTAGGTTAGGTTTGGATATGGAGACAGCCAGATAAAATCAGCTCACATAAATCAATCACGGGCATGGTGCGACTCATCTGTACCAACCTGTCTAAATACACCGGTAAGGTTCGTCAGATCTCCTAGTAAGGCTGACCCTGGTATATCAAGAAATCGTTTACTTTAGGCGGGGCAATAGCAAAGCAGGTGCTCAACATTCATTGCTTCTTATACCCACAACTTTTGCAAAAACTATTGGACAATGTCCCGTCAAATGCAACACTAACGATGACAGTATTATCTTCTCTAGTGCGAGGAGATATTTTGATCTCTTAAAATTTTATCCTGACCAAATTTGTCTACTACCCTACAGGTGTCGTAATTTGTCCAACTCTTATTGTACTGCCTTACACTGTGTACTGCGTCGCACTGTGGCCCCATTTGAGGTTTTTCGTTGCAAAAATCATTACTTTTGAACCAAATTAGATAATACAAAAATTTAAAGGGCTTATGATAGATGGTTGATCGACCTATGAAATGAGTGTTTGAAAAGGGTTCTACGCCTTTTAGGTGCCTAATTATGGGTTAGCAACCCAATAAACAATAAAAACTTATTATAAATTTACTATAAACTTATATTAGTTAACATGACGTTTTGAAAATCTTTATCGTAGGCATTGTAACTTGTAAAGTTCCAATTATTGGATAAGCGAAAGGGATCCCTTATTGTACAATTGTATTCATGTTTGGAAAATATTTGGAAATACATAATAAAAAAGTTGGAAAGCTTGTGGAAAATTTATATTTTTATCTATTTCCAAATTAGATATAAATACCATTCCAAAGAAAGTACAATAGTTTTGTCAATTTCATTCCAATTTAATTAATTTCTTTTGATAAACTCTCTATATTTTCAGTTTTCAGTTTACCAGTTGGAGTTAAGACTATTGAATTTGAGGACGACACTGCACTATAAGTTGTAGCTTAAAATCTTCAAATCCAAATGAAGCCAAAGCAGTAACTAACGCCAGTATTAATGCGGTAAAACCATGGCTCGCTACAATGAGCGTTTCACAGGCAGGCCATAAAAAGGAATCGTCATATCTAGCCGACGAGGTATAGAACATATAAAAATAAATGTTGCAGACTGCGAAATTCCTTCAAAGGATAATTTGGTCGTAATGATAGATAGTAAATTGTCTATCATCTGTAGCTACTCTTTGCAGTTTAACGCCAAATACGAGAGGTCATATATTCCATAGAAAGCATAAATTATAGCTGATTTAGTATTTAAGAGCATCATACTATATGCCTCACCTATATGGGTCGACTGCATGAAGTTTAAGTCATACTGAGGTTAACTTAACTCGTTATCCAGACTTACACCAGTGAGAGCAAGCTGTGCAATGAAAATGCATCCGTCATAGCGGGAATGGTACCAGTGGACCTGTTAGCAAAAATGTCACTACAAGAGCGGAAGTCAGAGCGACAACTATGGAAACCTGGCAAAGAAGATGGTCTACTACAACAAATGGAACGTGGACATTTAACTAATATCTGAACTAAATAACTAGTTGGAGAGGAAAAATGTGGTCATTGAGTGCTATATAACCCAGTTCCTGAGCGGACACGATGCTTTTAGAAAGTACCTTCATCATTTTGAATTTGTCAACACACCATTGTGTCTGTGTTGTCAAGATAGGATTGAAGATGCCGAACACGTTTTCTTCATATGTACAAGATTCATTAATTTTTGGGGAGTTATAAAAATCATGGGACCGGCCGTGGCATAGTGGTTAGAACACGCGACTACCATGCGGGAGATCGCAGGTTCAAACCTGGCTCCAGTCATCTTAAAAGAAAAAAAATAAATAAAATTTTCTTTCATTGTCGGCTCCCCTCGCATGTTGTTGACAGCAACTTCGCAGTATTAAGCGTCGATTCAAATCGTGTCTAGTAAGAGCTTCGCCAACAGTGACGTTCGCATTTGTCGATAAACAAGTAGGTGCCGTTAGTTGTGAATCTAAAAATAGAAAGCGTGTTAATTCACAACAACGCGAGAAGCTATCCCAAAAAAAATAGAAAGCGTGTTAATTCACAACAACGCGAGAAGCTATCCCATACCTCATTCATGGGGTGCAAAGGGAAATTTACAGCCTAAGCCACTATCTCAAATGTTGACGTTCGCATGGCTTCTACACGACAAACAGCTGATTTCGAAGCCACTAACTCATATTTGAACGACAACTAGAACGAAAATCTATGCGAACGAAACGTAAGCATTTCAGTACAAAATCGGTAGCCACTAATTATTTTTTATGTCATCTGTGCGAAAACAAATGTCAAAAACACTCACTTGTGTTTCTGCTTTCGTGCAGAGCCAAAAAAGCACAATTGAACTGGTTTATATGTTATTCGATAGTAGTTAGTAGCTACAGTTTATAGTTATTTAACTCATTTAATGTTTTTAGTGCCCCGCTGCACATTTTTTGTCCTAGTTTTTGATTTAGTTAATTATTTCTTTAATGGACAGGGCTGCAAATATTAGCAAACGTGCATATTTGCCGAATCAGTAGCAACTATAATTTTTTATACTAATGAATTGTCGTTGAATGTCGTTGTTTAATAAATATCTGATGTTTTTTGTTTTTGTTGTCATTTATTTCCAGCTGACTTGTATTTTGTATGTAATTTTTTAATAATTTTAGCGCTTATTTTTGATATGGCAACTTTGTTGTTTGACAATTGTTAAATGGCTTTGTTTACAACACGTAAGGCCATGCGAACGACAACTCGCAAATTGTTGGCTACCGATTTACAGCAAAAGTGAGTGCATGATTTTCGCTCGATTAGGGTTTCTTTCGACATCGTGGCTTAGGCTGTAAGTTTTAAGTTTTTTTTTATAAAAATCATAAAAATAAGCTCCAACTCATTAACTCCTAAAATTATCGGTAATTCGAATAAAATCGATACAAAGATATTAACAAAATGGATGAGTGAAGCTAAAAGTAACGTCCACTTCTCACCAACGTCCCTGTTTTGTGGTACAAAATTTAATAAAATATAGTTGTAGTGCAAATAACCAGTTTTACCACCATTTTTACAAATGGTGAAGCGAATCTGAGCTTCGGCATAGCCGAAGATAACCGCCTTACTAGTTTTTTATTTGGATCGTTCTTATCATACCATATCATTCCCGGAAAATTATGATTTTGACGAAAATTTTATTATTTTTTAAGTTATTAAATTCTTCCATTCACTATGCGCTGGGTTGTATAGTAGCCAGTGAGTGTGTGTGTTAGTGATATGTACAATATTATAAAATTGCTACATACATCGTAGCGCAATTGTTTATTGTTGGGAAATTCGTTATCATTCAAATATATAACCAAATATCAGTATTGTTATTACAGAATACCGGACAATTTTCCACTTTATATACATTACACAGTACAACACATGATTTTAAAACTCAATTTTGGGAACTGCACGTGAAAGTAGCCCCAAAAAGAAGAAGTTCTGCATCATTCGTTTTGTCAAGTTACATGTTATAATAATTTAATATTGATTTGAAGTTAGTAAGTATCGTGTAGGGGAGTTTGTCACGTTTTAGGCTCTTTTGTTATATTGTTATATGGTGGCGTATGATTATCATAAGTAATTTCCACATAAATCATTCGCCACTGAGTTTTATTATAACTGCTACAAAATAAACCCAGTTTGAAATCATTTGATGAATGGAAAAGTGAAACTGTTGCCTATGTAGGGATCAGATTAAAGAATTGTAATTCTTATTTTTTTTTTTAATTTTTTTCAACTAAATCGGACTAGTGGACCTTTTTATGGTCCGGTGAAGTTTTTAAAATGAGGTCTGTTTCTTATTCTTTTAGTTCATTTTATAAAAACTAAAAACTGACAAAACATTTTTCTGTGGTTCATCTGGTCTAAATAAATCATCCAAATTTGTTTAAGAGGCGTACATCTCACGGCGCTTCGCTTCCTTAGATTTATCATCCATTTTTGATGGCGTCTCCTGTCCAAATAATTCGACGTATTTGGCTTGTAAAGAATCGCAAATAGTTCTATTAACAGTTTTAGTTGAGGACGCTGACATATTCATATTTCTATTGTTTTTAATTTTTAATGCGACGCGAAAGTTTCAATTGCTCTGTGCTGTTGAACAGTTAATTAGCTTGTGATGAAATGCTCTGGAAATTATACTGTTTTATACCCTTTCTTCTAGACAAGCCCGGCATATTCAGGTAATAGTTTTAGTGTGTACATGGCAAGCACGCATAATTTTTTCGTAAACAAAAGTACTTAAAATTTATTAAATTAAAATGCCCAAAGCTGTTCTTAATTTCCGCGATTTAGATTTAGATTTAACAGACTGCAAAATTTAAATTTTATTATCATTTGATGATGCAAGTTCACCCTTATCATAAAATGTTATTTTCAAAAGCGAATAAATACAAGAAGACTAAAAAATTATCAGTTAGCAGCAACATTTTCATTTTTATACCATCACCCTTAGGGATGAGGGTATATATCATTTGATACGAAAAAAAGTGTAATGCATTAAAGGAGACGAGTTAGACCCCAAGTATCTTAAGACCAAATTCGTTTCAGGACTTTTTAAGACGATTGAGTTATGTCCGTCTGTCTGGTTGGCTGGCTGAATGGCTGGTCTGCAGGATAACTCGAGTAACCCTTAACGGATCGGTATGAAAATTTACCAGTATTAATATTTTTCAAAACGAACTTATGGGATTGTAAATGGGCAAAATAGCCAAACCCCTTCTGGTACCTCCCTTACAAAATTACCTATTTTTGGATAGTTTATATTTCTTTCATAACTTCCAAACGGACGATCGTAGGATATTTGAATTTGGTCAGTTTATTTATCTTGCAAAAGTAGACAAACCCTATGAAAACCGAAACCTTCGCCATACCCCTCCTGGTACCTCCCATACAAATGACCTAATTGACTCTTACAGTTTTACATACATATAGTTTTTGTAAGAAAACTGAATTCACTCAAATTTTCAGTATGATGTTCACTTATGAAATGGGACTCAGGAATCAATAAACTATATTGGTCCAAGCCTTCTGGTACCTCCCATACAAAATTACCTATTTTTGGAAAATTAATATTTCTCCCATAACTTCCAAACGGACTCTTGGGGGGTAATGAAAACTGGTCGATTAATTTATGTCGTTATAGGAGGTAAAACCTCAGAGAGCCTAACTATTTGACACACCCCTTCTGGTACCTCCCATACAAATGACCGAACTCACCCCTTAGTCTTACCTACATTTCTTTTTTGTAAGTACACTGATTTCAGTCAAATTTTGAGGAATTTGAATGGTTATGAAAATTTGAATTAGAAATTAATATGGATTATATCGGTTCACGCCTTCTAGTTCCTCCCATACAAAATGACTTTTTTTTTGAAACTTTATATTTCTCCCATAACTTCCAAACACAAGCAGGCAAAAAATTATATATGAGTACTTTTAATTTAAAACCAAACAATTTCATTAAGTCAAGACTTAAACAATCTCTTATATTGGGTGATGGTATTTATCAGTCAGTTTACCTGACTGAAATTTCTGTACTGGTTTTTATTAGCGTTCTGACGTATCATTCGTGATCAACAATTTGAGGCGTATAACTTTTATAATAATCTCCAATTTCACAAATAGACCATTTTTTTTAATATATATCATTAATTATTATAAAGTAAATGTATGTCACACCAAATAACTTAACGACACGTGAAGGGTGTTTTTGTTAAGCAGAAAATTGTAAAACAAAGTAAAAATATTCTAAACCATATTAAAAAATGTTTTATCAAAAAAGTTCGGCCTGTTTTGCATTTTTGTAAAAATAGAAAAAACTGACTTCTTTTTTTGTCACGTTATGTCACCCTATTTATTTGCTAATATTTTAGGATCGTTCAGTAAAATGAATTTCTTCTCTCTTACTAAATATAGAGCTTCTTATGTATTACACAAAAAGTTCAAGAAGCAGTAAAAAACAAGTTTTTCATTGTTTCTCGTCTCCTTGAAACATACGACTGTCACATATGTGACCATGGAATTGTCCAGATATCTTCAAAATTAACAAGAATTGTTTTTGTATTTTATTTTCCTTACTGTTTTATCACATTTTTGCTATCGGATGTCTTCAATGAAATTTAACGAGAATTTCTTCCGGGGAACATTTAAATATCTCTAAAGGACATGTCCTTTTTGTCCCTATTTCGAGAAAAGTCAGAAAAGGACCTTAAAGAGGGACTTTATAACATATTATACGTTTTCGCCTCTAATCAATATCAAAAACCAGTACTGAAATTTCGGTCAGGTGAATTGACTGATAAATACCATCACCCATACAACTCGGTCGCCTACCCAGACAAGATGTAAAATGTTAAATTCAATATCTCTAGGCATATGGTATTTTAATTGACGTTAAGAAAGGGTCCTTTACGGTAAAAACTGAAGATCAAAGAAAAAGTCCCTAATTCGCACAAAACTCTCAAAAGAAATCATCATTTCTAATGGGTGGGGTAAACCGTCCGGTTTCTTAGGTTTCACCTTTAGTTTCAAATTATTAAAAGTAAAATATTCTCAACGTCTGAAGGGTTTTCTGAGCGGTATAGGTGACCGGCCGTGGCATGATGGTTAGAACACGCGACTATCATGCGGGAGATCACAGGTTCAACTCCTGGCTCCAGTCATCTTAAAAGAAAAGAAAAAATGTTCTTTCATTGTCGGCTCCCCTCAAATGTTGTCGACAGCAACTTCGCAGTATTTGTGTCGAGTCAATCGGCATGTCTAGTAAGAGCCAGAGAGGGACAAAGAGTACTCGGCAAAAAAGTATACTTAAGTAAATACTTATAATTTGTATACTTGCGTGTACCCATACCTATAAACCAGTGAATGCTAACAAACTCACATTTGCATTGAAATAGATATGTTTGCACATTATTTTGTTTCTACATTCCCAAAAATAGCTTGAAGTATTATAAATCAAATTAAGAAATCAAAAAAGTGGCGTATATCGCAATTTGCAAGTGCAGAGCATGCAAACAGTGCCTCTTCCCACATAATTACCTTCTTTTCAATATCACAGTGCGACATAACAAATTACATGAAAAATTATACTACATATTTTTCTGGTAGGTGAAGCTGAACACAACAAGACTCTGTTTTTTAAAAATTTCCAAACACCCCCAAAATCTAGTTACGGGTAAAAAACCGGGTTTTCGTACCTTTACGCACTTATTAGCCAGTGACTTGGCTAATTGATTTTAAATTACTCAGCGGATTTGGAAAGGAGAGACTGCGGTCGCTAGATTTTTCACCAAAATTTTTTTTTTAATTTTTAAATTTTTCTTAAAATTTTTTTTTTTCATTTTTTTTCCTTTATATCTTGGACAAATGATGAAAAGAAATGCTGTCACTTCATGGACAGCATACGAATGTGTGCTTGTTAGTCATTTGTGTAAAATGTAAGAAAGCGTTTTGGGAGATGTGAACAATTTATCATTGCTATTGTACGAAAAAAAATCGGAATTGCTGCAAATTCCTCTTATACGATAACAATTGCTGGGAACAATGCGGGACAGGTGGATTGGAATTGAACTGTATGGTAATAGTCATTTGGTCTTATGTCTGGACTACGAGGTGGCCGGTAAATGTCACCTCTTATGAATATGACTTTTTTGACACACCTTTAAAAAATACAAGGCTGAAATCACCGCCATACAGGAGATGTGATAGACAGGACAGGGATGTTCGAGACGTAAAATTGTGACAGTTATATCAGTTGCCATGCGGAAAAGAATTAATGTGGATGTGGATTTGTAATTGGCCAGTGACTTAGACATTTTGTAGCGCGTTTCAATCATTTTAATGATCGAATAGTCACAATCTTGATCAAGGCCAAATATTTCTACATCACGCAGATTTGTGCAAATGTTCCGATGGAAGAAAAGACGATGAGATTAGAGATATATTCTAGATGTGCCTAGAGGAAACATACGACCGCTGCCCTGGCCACGACATTAAAAGGTGTTCTTGTTCCATCGATTGGTGTATTCAGCCTACATACCCAAACGTCCGATAACGGGGTTAGGCTGGTTAGCTTTGCAGCGGCAGGGAACGTGGTAGTGATTGAAACTGTATGTCAGTCTGAAAGTATTCACAAGGCAACTTGGCTATCTCCCGACGTGGGACCGGCCGTGGCATAGTGGTAAGAACACGCGACTACCATGCGGTTAGTCTATATTCATTCCTGATTCAAATTTCAATATGTTTATAACTTGATCACTTATAAATGAATATGTATGTACGACAATGAGAGTGAATTCGGTCATTTGTATGGGAGGTACCAGAAGGTGTGTGGCAAAAGTTTCAGTTATTTTAAGGTTTTGTCTTGTATTACAAAATAATGAAAAATTACCCAATTTAAATATCATCCAGTTGGAAGTTTTGGAACAAAGTACAATGTTTCAAAAATAGGTAATTTTGTATGGTAGGTACCAGAAGGGGTCCGTCGATGTAATCAAAAACTGTCGCACGGTGTTATACTTCAAAAACACATACTTATTTAAAGGAAATTTAAAAAAAAATAATACAAAATTGTATTAAAAGCTATACATATTATTAGCTATATTAAAAGCTATACGAATTTTGGAACTCTTGAAGCGGAATATTAAGGCTTGTGATCTAAAAGAATTTCGAAATTTTTTTGGGATTTTTTAAAGATGGGTATGGTGTCGCTGAAATAGATTTTATCAAAAAAATTAGGTTATGGAAAACAAATTTTTATATTATTTTTTTCTGGTGCTTTTTGTTCATACAACTAAACAATTCTCTTCGTAAGGATCCGATCCAACGACAAACAAATTATTGGTGTGAAAAATTATTATATTAAGGACCACTTTTATAGTCTTAAAAGTGAAAAATTGTTTTTTCCTAGATTTCAAACCTCGATAACTTGAAAAGTTTTCAACATTTTTTCAAGATGTAAAATGCGTTGGAAAGGTCTTTAAATTACATAGATTTATTTTTACCTGTTGGGAAAATATAAGAACAAAATTAAATTTTTTGATTTTTTTTTTGTTTATCAAATTTTATGAAAATTAAAAGAATTCCATTATGTTTCTTTCATGGTTAAATAAAAAAAAGACTTCTAAAATACATTGCTTTAATAAAAATATCAAAAATTCAATTCATCAATAAATTTGTATTCCCATACAAATTCAAAAGATATTAAATAAACAAAATCAACATATTTAATGAACAAATTAAAATTAAAAATTAAAATTGTATCTAAAATTACAAAGCATTAACCATTAAATGTGGAACAACCATTTTTCACACCAATAATTTTGTTGTCGTGGGTTCGGATCCTTACGAAGAGAATTGTTTAGTTGTATAAACAAACAGCCCCAGAAAAAAAAATATAAAATTTTTTTCTCCATAACCTAATTTTTTGGATAAAATCTATTTCAGCGACCCCATACCCATCTTCAAAAAATCCCAAAAAATTTTCGAAATTCTTTTAGATCACGTTTTTGTGAAACGCCCTAATACATATACTTGTATATTTTTTAGGGTTTATTAGAACGGCTGCTCTGGAGCCGGCCAGCCTTAGGAAGATTTCATGGTATCCCAGACTCATCAAGGCGAGAGGCCAAACGCCGCAGTGTTTGTCCAGTTGGTCCAGTCGTACGGCGCCAACTCAAACTGTTGTTGATTTCGATTTGCATTTGTTTACTTCACAAATGTTAAAACCGAATTGGCACTTGGCCCCGTTTGCAAAAGTTTAAGCGAAAAAGAAAGTAAGAGAGAACATTGATTTTTGGAAAATGTTTTTATAATTTTAATTAGCTACGATTTATCAAAAATTTGGTCGCTGCGAAGTGTTGAGGAAATCGATATATTTGGTGGACTTAGATTAATCAACTCAAAAAGTCTATTTCATGTTATTAGATATCATAAACGCTTCCTTCTGAGTGTAGAAATTTTTACCATAGTAAATACAATCTCAACCGAAGGGCAAGATTATGCAAATGTTCAGTTTAAATTCGGATCTACCGAAAACCACAGAATTTGATTTGTTGGTTTGTCTCAATGCTCAAAAAAATCTAATACAACTAATATTGACTCCATATGTCCAAAGCTTACTACATATCTCTCACAGCCTCAAACTTCTAATCTTAATTTAGTCATTATTATAAAACTTTTGTCTATTTATCAATTAGCTTTTATTATATTATATTTATTATAAACTGTGTCATTGATTTAAATTTTTTATTCACACCGAGTGTCCAAGTTGACACCAACAATCAACAACTCGATAAAAAATGTGTGTTTCGTCCCATTACTGCTAACAAATTGAATATTTGGACAGTGTTAAATGTCATTAAAAAAGCTTTTCATAAAATAAACAACCGAATGTTTACACAATCAACTTTTAAGCGAACCACTTTTCTCCTCTAAACACTACAATAACAATAATCTTCCACGCGCATACCACTGCCTTCTTGTGCCACTTCATTTGCGATACAGCGTGTCGGCGGATGAGGAGGGTGTGCCCAGCCACTTTAGTAAATGTAACTATTGTTTACATCCTATGGAGGACATTCCTTCATTTTTTTTTATTCCTCGTCGCATTCCACTTTCTTGTCTTTGTTGCTGTGAAATGTAATAAGCCTGTTTGCAACGATGCCATTAGCCAATATCTCGCAGCGCCAGGCAGATCTATCCCGTCGGCGCAGCACTATTTTGACTCCCCGCTTTCGTTTTACTTTTATTTGCGCGAATTTGAAAAGGAATCGAAAGGAATACGACAAAGGCTACATTGAAATTGAATTTTGTTTACCCACGCTTTAGGAACCAACATCAGCGAAAAAAAGCATCTTGTCATCATCGTCACCACCATCATCTTGCTGTTGTTTCCTCTCCAACACCACCTTCCACTCGTCATCATCATCAATGCCCTCATTATGAAAGCCATTCAAGAAGAGAATGAGAGCGATATTTCTTATTTGTGAAATGTGAATGTGCAACATTAGTGGATTCGTATTAAATTACACTGACTCTGCCAATGGTGGATGCTGCATATCAATAGAGTTTCCCAATGCCGCCCCTCATCCTGGAACACGGCGCGTTCGCTATAGCACTAATCGAGTCTAATTGGTGCGTGGGAAAACCTTAAGTGTTCGCGAGTGTGTTGTAAAATGATATTTTATTGAGTGCTCTTCTCCACTGCCTAACGCTCCCGCCCCTTCATTACCTCCATCATCATCGAAATCATTTGCTGTTTCCTTTTAGCACGAGCGCGTTCTCATAATTCGCTTGTTTAGGGAGACAAGGATTTCATGGGCCCTCAAAAGTTTTCATTCTTCAGAATAAACATTCGTTTCTGGTTGGATGTTGGCCTTTTGCGTGTATAACCACCATTGGTTGAGTGCGTCGAGGAGGCGAGGAGGACTAATGAAAACAGTCAAAGTGGTCCTTTCATAATTTCATTTATGAATTGTAAATGATATTGAATGTAATTACTTTTATTGTATCTCATATCTGTTTGTGCAGAGTGCTCGCTATCACAATAAGCCCATGATTTATTCATTCGATATTTAAGTCATTCCATTAAATGAAGCCATGAAAATGGTCATAAACTGAAACAGCCAAACTGGCAACAGACAACGGCTTCGTCAATGAAGCGAATTAAATCTAGTGAGTAATGATTAACACAATAATTTAGTAGGACAGACTCAATTTAATGCTGAAAACTTAATTTGTAGTGTAAAGTTTAAAGTTTACACTGTAAACTTTAGTTAGTCTCGTTGGGTACTTAGTCTCGATACTCTCTCTCTCTCTCTCTCTCCCTCTGTAGTGAGAGACGAATGCGGTGGGGGGCACTCCCATTCAATCGGGAAATAAGGCCATATGGCTTTATTCCCTATGGCTTTATTGCACGCCACCGCTTTATTGCACGGCTCCATAAAAACATTACGATATATCATGAAACATAACGGACAATTAAAGTAGCAGTTCTTTAAACAGGTTGGCCCAGAAATGCTATTTATAAAAATTAAAGACTGAAAATACGAACATAATCATTTACAATGAACATATATGAAACACTTCTTCTTACGTGGAAGGGAGTAAGGACAGAATCATCCATCAGTAGAAAATAATTCCAACTCTTTCACCAGGTCTTTCCAATGAAGGTAGGTTGCCTACTTCTTCGCTGCCCATCTTATGTATTCCCGACTATGTCGATGAGGTTATATAGCTCATGGTTAATGGACCACACTCGCTGTTAACGGTGATGGGTCCAAATATTTTGAAATTACTTGATCCGATTGTGTCATTACCCAGGATTCTGAGTTGTAGAGCTAGACAGGCAGGATCAGCGCCTGGAGGAGTTGGATCTTTCTAAATGGTTAAAAGGACATTCGGCCATTGATATCTATATCATCGGCATACGCGAGCAGCATGTGGCTTTTGTTAAAGATGGTGCCAGTCGTGTTTACTGCAGCCTTCTGCACCACCATCTTCATTTGTATGGTAGAGAGAACACTCATCCTTTTAGCCCAGGGCTTCCCAACCGCTTCGTCGTCACGGCTCCCCAAAGGCATATATAAATTGCTGTGCCCCTCCAGTAAAAGTAAATAAAACTAATGTTTATAAGCAAATATTTATTTATTAAATACACACTCCTACGTAATGGTGGAGTGCAATATGAATCTTATCTCACGGTTCTAAACCGGGTCTTCAGATCTTTCCTCATTTATGAGCTAATAAGTCAGCCAGTTCTGAACCAATTTTTAATTTATTAGCAGTTTCAGAAAGAAGAATCTCAGACCTTTCAACTGTACATACAGTTCTACAAATAACTACTACTCACAAATTTCTGTTTTTGCTTCGAAATCGAGAACTTTTAGTGCAAAAAATTCACTTTTAAGGGCATGTTGCATACTAAGTTTACTTACAATATTAAAGAGAGAACAAGCATGTTGCTGATGTTGTCACCTGTTTGTACTAAATTTTTCTGCAAAGCTGAAAACTTATTTTCAAATAACCAAAACACTATGCCTGATAGCAAAATTCTGATTTCATATTTAAATTTTCCATGTCAAAAACCCTTAGAAATACATAGTGCAACACAAGAAAAAAACCCTTGTCGAACAGTGTTATCCATAAATAGGAAAGTTTGCATGGGATGTACCAGAAGAAGTGAGGCAATTCTGTACATTAACAATCACGTAACTAATTTTGGAAAATATTAATACTGGTAGGTTTTCATAAGGATAAGTTAGGGTTTACTCGATTTATCCTGCCCACCAGCTAGCAAGCCAACTGGCCAGCTAAACGTATATGGCTAAATCGTCTAAAAAGTCCTGACACAAATTTGGTCTTTTGTTAAAAAGTCTCCTTTTATGCATTATACTTTTTTACTTATCAAATGATATATACCCCCTTCCCTAAGGTTAAGGATATAATAAGACGACCGGTTAGTATATTAAAGACTACACGCATTTCCGAAAATTTTCGCATCTAACTTTAACACTTTTAGAAACTTAAGACTCAGATAAAAACAATGGAAAAGAAATCTAAAGGGGGATCTGGGGGAAACAAGTCCAGACCGATTTGAAGTGCACTTTTGTTTTGAATTATTTGACCAGGGATCAGCTGCGCGAACAAATGTTCATGGAACCAGTAAGAAAGTTTCAGTCGGGCGACCCGACTTACATATACCATCATCCTCAGTACAACAAATTTTCTACTATTCTGATATTATTACTCGATTTCTAAAGTGGGCGGAGTGGTACATTTGTATGGGAGGTACCAGAGGGGCGAGTATAGACTTCCAGATTATTTCTCCAAAACTTTATCCTGTTATAGCTTTACTAAATACAGAATTTGGGCACGATCGCGTTAGGTGTATTGATATTATTACTCCATCTCTAAAGTGGGCAGAAAGGTACATTTGTATGGGAGGTGCCATAAGGGGCGTCGTTGGACTTCCAATTTTTTCTCCAAAACTTTATCCTATTATAACTTAACAAAATACAGAATTTGGGCACGATCGCGTTAGGTCTATTTATAATATTAATTGATTTCTAAAGTGGGCGGTACCAAATGTGTATGGGAGTTACCAGATGGGCGTGGCTAGACTTCCAATTTTTTTCTCAAAAACTGTATCCTGCTAAAGATTTACTAAAGAAAGAATTTGGGTACGATCGCGTTGAATTTATTGATATTATTAATCCATCTTTAAAGTGGGCGGAAAGGTACATTTGTATGGGAGGTACCGGAAGGGGCGTGGGTAGACTTTCAATTTTTTTTTCCAAAAATGTATCCTGTTATAGCTATACAAAATACAGAATTTAGGTACGATCCCGTGGGGTGTATTGATATTATAACTCGATTTCTAAAGTGGGCGGAATGATGTATTTGTATGGGAGGTACCAGAAGCGGCGGGGCCATGTAGCCTACTTGCAATACCGTAAGTAGTTTTGCAATATTTCAAAACATTTGGTTGCGTCTTTCGAAAGTTATCGTGCGTACCAGCCGGACAGACGGACATGGCTCAAACGACTTAAAAAGTCATGAATAGAATTTGGTTCAAAGGAACCTAGGGTCTAAAGTGACTCCTTCTATGTATTACACTTTTGGGTCATATCAAATGATAAATCCCCTCATCCCTAAGGGTGATGGTATAAAAATCTGGTTTACCATTATAAAGCTTAGCCATTAAAGGGATAATTGGTATACATTTTGTTTTAATTCTTCAGTTTTTTTCGAAACCATCGTGAATTGGTAGAGATAGCACACTTAACTTCTAGCTTTAAAAGCTAATCTGAATCCGTTAATTAAGATGTTGTTGTGTAGATTGAATTTGTCGACTGCTCACCAAAAGCATATTTTCTTCCTATTTTAGCTTTAAAATCTCCTAGAACAATTAAAATGTCATGAGCAGGGCAGCGGTCATATACTTCCTCCAGTCGTTAACATAATGGTCATTAATGTCCTCGAAAAAATTAAACCGAGAGACCAGATGCCGAAGTCTCTTGTCAAAAACTCGTGTTTTTCTGCATAGCATCTTTAAAATATGTCCCATTTCTTTCGTCGCTTTCATCACATTTGAGATGGACTTTCATTCAATTTAAGCCGATTCAAAAACATTTTTAACAATTTTTCTAGCGTGCAATTCTTTTTCTCTTGCTTTGCTGTTAACAGTGGTTTAGGATTTTGCTCTTTAACACTGGTGGCAATTGCTCGAACTAATTTGACACTAACTATTTTGACAGTGAAGAACATAAAAAAACAACTGTCAAATAACTAAAGTATTGTGGGCATATTTAAAATCAAACTTATTCCCTTTTTTATTTATTCGTCGTACAAGAAAGACCTAATTTTCTCCTACAAAGATCAGTAAATTTCTTCAGAATCCGCCAAAATCTAGAAAAGTGTAGACTTAGCTTGTGCAAATCAATTGATCTAATTCCAATCAAGGTAAATATCACAATAACTTTATAATTTGGTGATTTAAACCTAAAGTTGTAGCATCTATGCATTATATAGGTTATCCAAACCTGCTCTAGAGGAAAAGCGACATTAACATTCGTGTAACCCATCAATGTGATGGGCCACATGCCTCACCTGCCCTCTAACTTCAGCAGAATTTGTTAATTTACGTGACAGTGAAACACACAACAAACACCAAACAATTCCCGCACCACGAAGCCATACGCGGATTCTCATTTCCAACATCGAGGAGGGTGTAACTTTTTATGAAAGCGTTCTAATATACTCAAAGCGGCAGCTGTGATATTTGATACTTTCTCAGCGTAAATATTTAAGAAATATTGAAAATCCAGCTTTAATGGATATCGAAAATTGGAAGGATTAACATCTTCTAGTCTCTATAAGACACTAGCCTTGTCATCAACATAATCTTCTATCATCCATCTTCAACCATTTTAATGGATTCAAAGGTTATATAATGTTAAAAGCTAAAGAAGACAGCAATAACAACCAAAGCAGTCCCCGGTCTCCAGCCCCGCGAAAACCTCATGGCTAAGTCAAGGTGTTACGCAGTAATGTTAAAAAAGTGAACTAAAAGCAGAAATATTCATATAGTAAACGTAATAGAAGTGAATTTAATGAAATAGTGATCATAATATTGAAATATATTTTACCGATACTTCAAGTAAATAACGTCAAACGACAAAAGCTCACATTACCATAATAAACATTCGAAGTGTAATATAATTAATTAAATGTTGAGCAAAAAGCCTTAATTTTTTGTAATGTTCAAAGAAAATTATCTAATGTTCATATATTTGTAACAGAGTTCTGATCATTATGTCTTAAATTTAATTGTTTGCAACATTTACTATCTTACTACTTAGTTTAACTAATATCACAGATTCCCAGGTATTATCACAGTAAATTACATTATCATAGTCTGATGAAGTTAAATTTTATTATTATTAGGATATGCAATCTCTAATATCATAAGCATTATCATCGATCCAACAACTACATTATTGCATTGGATCTAACATCATTACGAAGTAGAAAAGGCCTCTTCGAACTTCAGCTGGATGTTGGTAAGTGATAATAAACCTTTACCTATTATACTTTGCATATCTTGATAATTGCTAAATTAAGAGTAGACTTCACCAAATGATCATATTGTTGTAGTAACAAAACATATACATTCATTTAAACGAAACGAAATGAATTTAACCACATTAAACAAACTCGCAGTTGTCTAGTGATATTGTTGTTGTGACAACGTTAACTATTTTTTTTTTAACCCGTATGATCATTAACGATGACCAGCTTAAATTATATTTTGTTCTTTACTGATTAGTATGATAATTAATAATTTTGTTGTGGTCGCGTAATTTACCATGTGAGAGAGGAAGTGTGAAGAATGAATAATTTCTTGGGTAACCAAATTCGAACGAATTTTGGTTAAATATATTATTTTCATTTTAAAGAATGAAATTTGGTTACGATAAGGGCATTAACTTTTGTAATAAAATATTAATAGCAATTAATTATTAATAATATTCTAAAAACTAATATAATAAAACTATACCATTTAAATTTTAAAGATCCTTCATTATGTAAATAAACCATTATTAATTAAAAAAAAATAAGGAGTTTATGTACAATGACGATGATGGAAGAGGTTTAGTAGAATCAGCATCTTTTAAGTTGGGGTTCTTAGAAAATATAAATAAGCCGAAAGAACAATGTGTAGGGAGGGTAGCGAAGCAAAGCACTTCGAACAACATCCAGAAGATGCGTCTATTAGAACTGTGCAATTCCACAAATTTTGTTTATAAAGTTCATTTAGTTGCTAATGGTTTAGGGATATTTGAATGAATCTATTGGTAGTAGTATCCATTGTAACGTATTTCCAAGTTCCAAATAAATGGGGAGTCCCTATAATATTATTGAAATGTTGACCTGAAGATAGGAAAAAAAGGACACGAACCCAAACCGACTGCATATGCTAGCACCTTCAAGGCTCCCGCAGCCCTACTTCTTTCTGTCCTCCAAATTCCGAATTGAATTGGTGTTTGTCTTCAAATTCTAAAGACTTCATATTTTTGTTTTAAAATTATTTGAAAATACACGGTGTGTTCATTACACATTCCCGTCCATCACATTTCCTGTATGGCGGTGATGTCAGTCTTGTATATGTCGAGGACATCCGGGTACATACATATACTTAAATCAAGGTCCTTGTAACATTTGTGGTGGTCTTCAACGTCTTGGTTTTAATTTTCGTTGTGTCTTCATAATAGTTATTTTTAAGGTGAGTGGCTTATTAGGCAACCGTCCATTGCTCAACATTGCAACTGAACAACTAGACCAGGGGCCTTCTAAAGGGAAAGGAATCCACAAAAATTGTATGTTCTTAATATATCTGTGGCCACATGTCATAACAGCCTAAGTCTGGTTTTCAATTTTTTCAAAAGAGTAGTTTTAAATTTTATTTCCTCACAATTAAATTTTCTTACATATTCTAATAAAACGTATTCTTTAATTTACATATTAAAAAGAGAGTTGTGTTTACTTGTGATCAAAAGATATTGCGGAAAAAAACACAAAGCTAAATCTGAGTTGGGCTTTTATTTCACATGAAATACAAAATATTTTGTGGAATAAAGAGTTAAATTGATTGAAAAAGTAATGAGAAAATTATGTTTCTTTTTGTTCTAATCTAAAAATGAGTTAGGCGGCTATGCCAAACCAAGATGTATCAATTATAGGGTGGCGTTAACATGTCAGATGTTGTAAAACTTTGTTTATTTTTGTTTGCATGTTCGGTAAAAAATTCTTAATGAAAGATTGTGAAATATGTATATTGTACTGCATCGAATATTTTTAACCAATACTGCAACAGGAAATTTATTTTTTTTTGTATATTTTCACCTATTTACTCTTCGCGGGCAACAAACTTCACAAACAAATCAGCAAAATTTGACAGTCATAGTCTCAAAATGCAAAAACAATTTCCCTGTTTTTAAAGTTGCTGTGAACTTGTTGTGATGCCACCACCTTATAATTGATATATCTAGTGCCAACCTAAAAAAGTTGAATAAAATAACACTTACAGCCTGTCCCACGATGTCGAACGAAAAGCTATGCGAACAAAAGCCAGTCACTATCTTTCGCTTAAAAATGCGACCCACTATCATTCGAGTGGACGTTCGCCTGCCATTACGTGTTGTAACGTAAGCACATACAATTACATGATTGCCAGGTCGATAATTTTGGACTTTCTTACAATTTGCCTCAATAGTAGCAAAAATCATACTAATTTGTTCAGAGACAAACACAACTCTACCTGAAAGAAATCAGCTTGAAAAGACAAATAATAAAACGTAAACAAAACAAAAAATATTTGTTAATTGTGAGTGAGATGAAATTTCTCTCTTTTGTCTCGTGTATCCGCGTTGAAAGGAGCTCCTCACATCAATAGGGTTATCAAGAAAGCTCCCCAGGCTGAGTGCCTATACTTGGATGCCAAACCCGACCTAAAGATGATTTCCAATGATCCGCCTCTCATACCACAACGACAACTCAAAGATCATTAAGTGTGTCTTGACCATCGTCCGTGGTACCTACAGAACGTTGGCGTCCCACCAAGTTGCGTCGTTCCCACCACCAATGTGTTCGTCGATTACACTGTGCAACAGTGAAAAAAATACAAGAATGTGACAGTATAGGTTCGATTCTACTATCGAAGGGTAATAAAACCCTATACTCAGTTTGGCGAGATTGGTGACCAATTTTTTTTTATGGGCCCCTAAAGATTCTCAAAATCAGTAAGCCCCATGAAAAAAGGTGTCATCAGTTTTTGTCCAACAGCTAACACACACTTTGTGATAGCACTAAACTGTATTCGGCAATAATGTAGCTGGGAGTTTTGCGCACTAACTTTATTAATAAATTTTGTCAAAAAGGTTGGTTATTCCTGCCCTTTTTCAAAAAAAAATTGAAGAAGAATTTATTATTTTTTCAATTTTTTGAGCATTACTTTGAGGGATTCCAAATTGTTCTCTAACACTGTTCGCCAAAATTGTAGCCCTGGTAAAGATAAACAACTTTTGTGAACATATCAATCCAATCTGAACGTGTCTCGGCAACCTAAATAGCTCATAAAGTCCACGTTGATACCGGTTTTTCGAACCTTTACACACTTAGAAGCCAGTAACGTGGTTCAATATCAACCGATTTTAAATTTCTCAGTGAATTTACAAAGAAGAGACTGCGGGCTTTCCAACCATATATGTATATAGTCTCTCTTTCTAAATTCACTGAGGAATGGGACTTTGCCCTGAGGCTGAAAGTTACTGATTGTCACTCACTTGGGAGTGACCAGAATCGATTCCTTTGCGGCACTGTCCAAGCAGCTAACTACTTCCGGTCTTAGACCAAGTATTCCCTGGGCAATGACTTTAAAGCAACCGCTTAGAAGTTAGCTAGAGTTAGAAGGCGAAACGTTGAGTAACCTAATCGGCATGCTACCACCGATGCTTCTTAGCAAGTAGGTAACAGAAGTTACTGATGCTCAACACAGGCTCTCCTAGCGGCTTTGGCAGCCCCAAGAATCTAGGATCGGTAGCGGTAGCCTAATAAGCCACTCTCCTTAAACAAAATTTATTATGAAAACCCGGAGAATAAATAAAAATGTTGACGACCCCCGCAAACGATATAAGGACCATGATTTAAGGATATGCATCGGAATGTCCGAACTCTTTACAGAGATGGTGCCTCTATCCAACTGGCGGATGTAATCGACAAATACAAGGCTGACATCACCGCCATACAGGAAATGAGATGGACGGGACAGGGATGCACACGGCGAAAGAACTGTGACATCTTTTACAGCTGCCATGCAGAAAGACACGAATTTGGATGTGGTTTCATAGTCGGCAAGAAACTTCGACACCTGGTATCGCGGTTTAACCCTGTAAGTGACAGAATAGCCACCATTCGCATCCGGGCGAAATATTTTTACATCACGCTGATTTGTGTACACGCCCCGACGGAAAATAAAGACGATGAGATTAAAGATGCATTTTACGAGCGCCTAGAGGAAACATACGACCGCTGTCCTGGCCACGACATTAAAATTGTTCTGGGAGACTTTAATGCAAAAATAGGAAGGGAAGATGTTCTTGGTCCATCGATCGGTAAATTCAGCCTGCATACCGACACGTCAGACAACGGGTTTAGGCTGGTTAGCTTCGCAGCGGGAAGGAACATGGTAGTGAGTGGAACCAGATTCCAGCACAAAGATATCCACAAGGCAACTTGGCTATCCCCCGATCAAAACACCAAAAATCAAATTGATCATGTGGTAATTGATGGCAGGAATGCATCTAGTGTCATGGATTTGCGTGTGATCCGTGGCGCTAATATTGGCTCGGATCATTACCTGGTTGCAGCCAAGGTGCGCACAAGATTGAGCAGAGCGAAAAACGCACGTAACCAAACACAAAGAAAGCTGGACATCGCGAAGCTGCAAATCCCAGAGATAGCTACTGCCTACTTCAACCAGCTCTCCCAACTTTTACGACACAACGCCTCTACTTCTGACGTTCCCGATACACAGTGGCAGCATATTGCGCATTCCATGGCAACCGCCGCAACAACCGTGCTAGGATATGAAAAGCGGCGCTCAGACGAATCCTGGTACGATGAAGAATGTCGCATAGCATCTGAGGAACAAGTGCTGCTTATAGGGCAACGCAACAGCCAATTGTAACCCGTGCTGTTAGGGAACGGCATAAGGAGAAAGCAAAACAGGCGAGACAGCTATTTAGGCGAAAAAAACGTCAGATGAAGGAACGGGAGAACGAGGATATAGAGCGATACAGGGATAGAGGTGAGGCCCGAAAATTTTACCAGAAAGTAAGAGCAAATGGATACGGTAATGGCCTCCCCACCTGTAAGGACAGTGATGGAAATCTGGTCACGGATACGCAGAGTGTGCTGCACATATGGAGAGAACACTTCCAGGTACTTCTGGTTCCAGAAGGCAGCGCACGTGAAATTATCACGCCAATTGTCGACGACGGCTTAGATTGCCCACCACCAAGTCAAGCAGAGGTAAGAAGAGCAATATCGCGGCTGAAAAACAACAAAGCAGCCGATGCCGACGGTCTGCCCGCAGAGCTCTTCAAGTCCGGTGGCGAGGAGCTGATAACGAGCATGCACCAGCTCCTGCACACGGTTTGGCTTAAAGAGTGCATGCCCGACGATTGGAATGTAAGCGTATTATGTCCTGTGCTGAAAAAAGGAGATCCAAGTTTGTGCTCCAACTACCGCGGGATCAGCCTTTTACCCATCGCATATAAGGTCCTGTCGAGTGTGCTATGTGAAAGACTAAAGCCAGTGTTATCCAACCTGATCGGGCCTTATCAGTGTGGCTTTAGACCTGGAAAATCAACAACTGACCAGATTTTCACACTTCGGCAAATCCTGGAAAAGACCAAAGAGAAACAGATCGACACGTACCATCTTTTTGTCGACTATAAAGCTGCCTTCGACAGCCCGATACGGCAGAAATTACTTGAAGCCATGGCTGAGTTTGGTATTCCAGCGAAGCTGATACGTCTTTGCGGAATGACGCTGACTGACACGAAGTCTTCAGTGAAGATTGGCAGGGACCTTACGGAGCCATTCTATACCACACGAGGCCTAAAACAAGGCGACGGCCTATCGTGCGATCTCATCAACATTGTGATGGAGATGATAATGAGAAAAGCTGCAGTAAACACGAGTGGCACTATATTCAACAAAAGCCACATGCTACTCGCGTACGCTGATGACGTAGACATCATCGGTCAAAAACTGCGGGATGTGACTGCAGCCTTCTCAGGTATTCAGAAGGAATCAGCGAAAATGGGCCTAACGGTGAACGAGGACAAAACGAAGTTATTAGTTTCAACGAACAAAGAATCTACTCATTTGGGAAACTGCGTGAATGTTGACAACTATAATTTCGAGGTGGTAGATAATTTTGTCTACCTAGGCTCCGCCATCAACAAAGCAAATAATGTCAGCCTAGAAATCCGGAGAAGAATCCTGCTTGCAAATAAATGCTACTACGGACTAAGCAAGCGATTCAATGACAGAGCCCTCTTTCGACGAACAAAACTCCAGCTATACCAGATACTGGTTCTACCTGTCTTAATGTATGGCTCAGAATCCTGGGTTATGACACAAGCGGATGAATCGGTTCTGGCGGTATTCGAGAGAAAAATACTCCGTAAAATATATGGGCCCATCATCGTTGCCTACACCTCAACACCTCTTGAAAAAAAAATAATGTATTCCTTGCAATGTAACTAATAAAAATAAATGATATTTTCAAGAAACTGAAATGATAAGTAAAACTTAAAACTTAATTTCCCTTTGCACCCCATGAATGAGGTATGGAATAGCTTCTCGCGTTGTTGTGAATTAACACTCTTTCTATTTTTAGATTCACAACTAAAGGCACCTTTTTGTTTATCGACGAATGCGAACGTCACTGTTTGAGAAGCTCTTACTAGACACGACGATTGAATCGACGCTAAATACTGCGAAGTTGCTGTCAACAACATTCGAGGGGAGCCGACAATGAAAGAAAGTTTTATTTATATTTTTTCTTTTAAGATGACTGGAGCCAGGTTTGAACCTGCGATCTCCCGCATGGTAGTCGCGTGTTCTAACCACTTTGCCACGGCCGGTCCCGAAATGAAAATGATAAGTAGAGTCCTTTAATTAACATTATTCCCCAGTTTTCAGCATATTTGTATCGAGTTGACAACCAAAACACAGGTGAGTGATTTTGACATTTGTGTTCGCACAGATGACAGCGAAAATAGTTAGTAGGCCCCGATTTTACACTAAAATGCTTACGTTTTCGTTCGCATAGATTTTCTTTCGACTTGTCGTGCTAATGATGTTAGTGGGTCGCAAATCAGCTGTTTGTTGATTTGAAAGCAAGCGAACGGCTACGTTCGACATCGTGGGACAGGCTGTTAACTTGAGCTGGGAAACACACACACAAACGCACACATGAAAAATTTAAATCATATAGATTTATACACGCTAAGCTCGATGGTTCCAAAAATTTATTTTTGTCCTAACGAGATTGTGATCTTTAATCAATTATCCGGAGTCCGGACTATCGAGTTTTTATGTAATGTAATTTAAAGTACCTTATAAAATAATAACAATTCCATTTTTAATTTAATTTGCATTACATAAAAAAATACATTTTCTTTAGGACATTTACAACGCGTTCGAGATACTGTGTCCTCGTTAAATCAAGCTTCGGTAAATGCCTTTGAACGGTGATCTCCTTGATAATGCTGACAAACTAACATTCAAGTTATTTTAATCGATGTTCAGAATCTACATCTCCTCCCCGAATCCGAGGTCCCTTTCTATATTCCACATTAATGGATAGTAAAGGAAATTATTAGGTATCTTAAAAAAGAGTTATATTTAAATATGAGTTTTCTGCTGCACGTTGCATTTACTATAGACTCGAGTAGTGATAATGATAATATTGATTACAAATTATTTTAATGAAATCTTTAAAATGAAATTAACGAACGGAATGTAATTCAATTCGTTTCAGAACAAAGAAATATATATACAAAATATTGATAACAACCCCTACAAACAATACGAAAACGACTGTATTTCCTGCAAATAAACTTGTAACTTTGAATGGATGGTTTTTCTTTTGTTCCCATCTAAGTAAATTTGATTTCCAAGGTAATTGTTAAATTTTCTTCAGTGCGAATCTTATATACGCTGCAGCATCATCACCTCTAATTCGTTTTAAAAACATTTTCTGTAAGGAAATCGTAATATATACCAACTGAAATATAAAATACATTAGAAACATTTTGCCAAGATGACAAATCTTCTAGACAATTAAAATACACCCATACCTCGATATACGGCCTAGATACGTTCTCAAAATGTTGGCCGTAAAGCGAGGTAATAAATTTCATACGTGGCCATTTTCACCTAATATTGTTTCAATAAGCAAACATTTGTATCCGTGTACACAATGTCAACAACGAACCAGCGCACATAGAAGTATTTTGATGATCTAGGCGGCCAAAAACCAAAATCTCAACTTTAAAATAAAACCGTTAAATTGATTGGAAAATGTAGGGGACACTCCGTGTAACAAAAAACCACCATTAAAAGTTACTTTAATTGCGAAAAACCCAAAAAAAACTAAAGTTCAAACTCAATGACTGATTTTACGATTTTACGAAAGTGTTAAGTTTATATTAATTTTTAAGCGTTTAATTTTTCTTAAGTGCAAAATAGCGTTGGATTCAGAATCTATTGGCATAGGATTTTTCAAATATAATATATTTCTTTAATATGTTTGCCTAAAAATTTTGTAAATGGTCGGCAAGTAAGGACCATAATAATGCTGATTTTGTTGAGATTTTTGTTTAGGTATCCTGTTAGATCCCGATAGTCTTGCGACTGATATGAAAACTTTCTGGCCTTATTTAATAAGTTCAGTAAAGTTTTGCCGCGGAAAATCGAGGATGGTAAAAAACCGTTGATTTAAATTCATACCTAAAAAAGTCAAATTTTTTTATTTTTTTCATATTTGTCATTTTTCTTATGATCCGTTAACCAAGAAGTAATAGGAAATCCTATGCAAAAAATTGATAATTTGGGAGCGATAACAAAAAAAAATACTTTACAACAATACGACTGTGCAATTTCGTTTGGAAGCCTTTGCTACTGGAGTATTTGTCATTAAATTGTTTTTGTTGTCACAGAACAACTGCACACCTATACGTAAAATTGTATCCTTGGCCCCCAATAATACCTACACTACATAAAGTATTCATACAGGGATCAGAAATAACAAAAAATGTGTTACTGCCTATAGGACAACTGTCTGAAGAGGCAGCAGAGGCTCGCAACAAACATTTTCGAGCTTACAGGCAGGATTTTGCAAGTAAATTCTCCAAAAATTCCTGTAATCAGGACATTCTAAATAAGCTTCCCATGAGCTCAGATCTACTTCTTAGTGCATCAACAACTAAAAATAAAACAAAGTTTTCTTTATTTTTGATGTGGACGAAGAAATTAGCGATGGTAGCGAAATATGGAAATATTATGTTTTAAATTTCCAATATATGAAAATATAACTGTTTTTACTATAAAAATCAATTGTTTATGTTTCAAACGTTACTCTTAGCTAAATAAACAATTAAAATATTTTTGGCCGCCCAGATCATCAAAATACTTCTATGTGCAGCGTTAAATATAAAATAATTATTGTACTGATACTATGAAACCATTTTATAAATGCAGAATTTATCACTAGAACACTGTGTTTCTGTAGTAGTTTCCAATCCGGTCTATAGAGTTACTGGATAATTTGGATTAAGAATAAATGCATCTGCATTTCAAAATATCCTGTAAAATCTTTGATAAATTGTAATCAAATCCATTACCATTCACGACAGCCAATATCAACACCTACTGCATAACTTTGTTGTAATTAAACTTGTTGTTATTTATTACACATTTAATCTCATGTCCAATTGGGATTTGTTTGCAGAGGATATTAAAGTGAAATACATATTATGTTAACCATAAATGCTCTTCTTACGTCGTGAGAAAAATCTTAAACGGGTTTTCAGGCATTAACAATTTTTCGAAAAAAAAAACGTAATTAAAAGATTCTTGATATTCATGTTCCCGATGAGTCGTTTGAATTCACACTTTGCATATTTAATGAACGGATGAAATATGAATGCTGATGAAATAATCCAAATGTTCTCCATGATGACATCGCCAGTAAATACGACGAACAGGGCAGAAATTTAAATGTGTTGATTCTTTACAGTGATTTCGCTAATATATTTGCTTTCTTAAAAAAAGTTGGGACCGGCCGTGGCATAGTGGTTAGAACGCTCGACTGCCATGCAAGAGATCCCGGGTTCGATTCCCGCCTCCAGTTATCCAAATTTTTCTTTCTTTCCCGGCCCCCTCGATGTTGTTCGACAGCAAAGTCGCAGTATAAGTGTCGAGTCATACGGCATGTCTAGTAAAAGCTTTTCAAACAGTGACGATCGCATTCGTCGATAAACAGTAGGTGCCGTTAGTTGTGAATCTAAAAATAGATAGCGTGTTTATTCACAACAACGCGAGAAGCTATTCCATACCTCATTCATGGGGTGTAAACATAATTCTAGGCACCAACTTTATACTAAACAATAGTTTTCTTGCCGTATAAAAATCTATATATAAAACCAGTATAGAAATTTAAGTCAGGTGAACTGACTGATAAATACCATTAGCCATATGACTTTCGGTCGTATGGCCAGACAAGACCTATAGTAAAACTGTATAAAAGGTTACAGGCCACAAATATAAAATGTTAATTTCAATATCGAACTGTGAATCAAAGAAAAATTCTCTTATTAATTCGCACAAAAATCTCAAAAGAAATTATAATTTCTAAAGGCTGGGGTTTAACTTGTGAATAAAAAATATTAAAAGTATAGGGGTAGTTGGGGCACAACGTGTCTGATTTTAATTCGCAAATCAACATTCAATAAACGTTTACCTTCTGCACAAAAAAATGCATGTAAAACTATGGGAGTGATTTCGGTAATTTGTATGAGAAGTTCCAGAATAGGTATGACAGTATTCGGTTTTCTGCAGTATTACCTACTGTTACAAGATAATTTAACTGACAAAATTAAAATATATCGCAGTTCGGAAGTTATAGGGAAAAATAATTATTTTCCAAAAATGGGTTCTTCAGTATGGGAGGTAAGTGGCCAGCCAATGTAGTCCTTATTCATTCCAGATTCATTCATTCATAAGCTTAGAAAAAAAAGATACGTTTACAAAACTATGAGGATAAATTCTGTCATTTGTATGGGTTTCGGTTTTTTGTCTTTAACAAAATGGAATATCTTCCACTTGTCCGACAGTTATTTAGGAATTGTTAGTTTGCCAAAAATAGGCAATTTTGTATGAGATGTACCAGAATGGGTCAGCCGATATAGACCATATTCATTCCTGGGTTAAATTTTTATAAGCGTACATCTATCGCAAAATATAGCTGAATTCAGGGTACTTACAAAAAGCTATGAGGATCAATTCGGGTCAATTGAGGGTTTATCTACTATTACAAGATAATTAAACTGACCAAATATCCACCAGTTGTCGGTTTGGAAGTTATGGAAGAAATATTAATTATCAAAAAATAGGTTATTTTGTATGGGATGTACCAGATAAGGTGGGGCTATTCTGCCCATTTACAATCCCATTTCTTCATTTTGGAATATACTAATACTGGATTAGTTAAGGTTTACTTAAATATGTTTTTCCACCTTTGAAGTATCCTCACAAAAGATCCCTCCAACTTCTCTCCAAAAAATCATAATAGAAATTTTCATTAACGACTGTTGCATGACAAAATATATTGCTTACACTATGACACAATTTAATGGTCATTGTCTCGGGGGTTGAACCAAACCAATATCAAACGATAGCATTTGACCTCAGTAACAAAACCCTAAACTCCATTTTGCCCCACTACGTCACAAATATTTTTTACAGTGGTTTGAAGTTTAATTTTTTTGGTCAAAAGTTGAATCAATGAATATGAAAAATCATCTGTAAAAATACGTTTGGGGTATTTCATGTCTTCGGAGACCTATATTCAAACAATCAGGGGAATATTTTCTCGGAACATTTCAACCCACTAGCTCAACCCCGTATGGGACATTTTTGGCCCAATTTTGAAAAACTGTTTAAAAATCAACTTTGGAAGGAGATCAAGGATTAGAATCTTCGATAGAAATATTCTCCGGAGTCACCGAAGACAAATAACCTCTACGAGTCAAAGGTTCCAAAATAAAATCAAAATGAAATGGTAAAAAGTCTATTTTTTAACAAACAGTGCAACGCACTTTTTCAAGAGTGAACTAAACCAATATCAAACGATAGCATTTGACCTCAGTAATAAAACCCTAAACTCCATTTTCAGAGGAACATTTCATCAGAACATTTTAATCCATTTTTTTACTGAGGTCAAATGCTATCGTTTGATATTGGTTTGGTTCACCCCTGAAAAAGTGTGTTGCACTGTATTATCAGTATGTATTGGTGACAAAACACGCTAATTAAATTCCTTTCTTGGTCTAATGTTGCAACTCATCACAATGGCGTTAGAGTCGAAGTAAGCTTATTTGGAAAATTTGAATGGATGGGTACACCTAATCCTGATTTTACATAGTCTTTTTCCACGATTTTGAAATAACACGGTTGACATAAATAATCTAATCCTGTTTTACACGTTTTTTTTTTATCAAATAACACGGTCGAACTTATCCTGCTTCACAAGTTTTTTGTCAAATAACACAACAGTCATTTTTATTTCTTTCAAACTATAAAATGAAAAAAATTTCTGCATGTTTTGCAGAATTATTAATTATTGTAGGCTTTTTAAGGTTGTTTTTATATATTGTGTCTTTTTTTACATCATTTTTTTTACTCGGTATTTTTTGGAACGTATGTTCCGTGCAAAAAGATGATTAGGTGTAATTCCAAAATAAATCGATCAAAAAAACATACTTTTGGAAATTGATCCCTTTGAATTCTATTAAATTTTACACATATATTCTCCTCATTTCTGCGGTTATACTACCGTTTGCTTTAGGTCGAAATTCCTTACGGTTCACGTTTTATAGCTGTCAATTGTTGCAAAATAGGCAAATACGTGTAATATTATATAAAACATCATAAAAATTATCCTTTTTGTTAGAATTGTGTGATAATTGCACTATTAAAAGCCAATATTTTCTGAACCCATTGAGAACGCATCTTTAAATTTGCACCTTGTGTAATGAAACCGTTGTGCACTATTAAAATTTAAAATGAAGAAAATCTAAATATACTTTTCCAGGATATTCATGGACATAAGTTTTGAGGTCCCAGACTAGGGATGCTAAACGGGATTGATCTTGATAAATCCCGGGATTTTTCGGGATCCCGGAATTTTTTGGAATCCCGGGATTTTTCTGGATTTCCGGATTTTCCGGGATTTCGGGACTCTTTTTTAATTTTTTTTAGTAACTGATTTATTAAACATAAATTATTACTGTTATTTATTGTTTTAAATAGTTTCTTAAAAAGATTAAAGCATCTAACACAGTACAACACATGATTTTGGGACTCAATTCTGAGAACTGCACGCGAAAGTAGCCCTAAAAAGAAGAAGTTCTGCATCTTTCGTTTTGTCGAGTTACATGCCATAATAATTTAATACAGATTTGAAGTTAGTAAGTGTCGTTTCGAGGAATTTGTCACTTTTTAGGTTTTTTTGTTATATGGGTATTTCGAGCGGAAGGACGGACGATTTCATAGTGTCATGTACCATGAATTTGTTGAACTTTAACAAAACAAACTATATATCGTTGGGGAGTCTCTTCTTTGCAAATCCGTTGAGAAACTTAAAATTAGTTCATATTTATCGACGCTACTGGCCTATAAGTGCGTAAAAATTCGGGTTTTTACCTGTAACTCAAGATGTTGGGGGTTTTGGGAAATTTGAAAAACATATTCTTGTAGTGCTCAGCAGCACCTACCAGCAAAAAAGTATAAATTTCCCAGGTATTGATTTTTTTGTCACTCTGTGTTATCCATAGAAAAATTCGTGTGTCCGCAACGCACATTTAGATTAAAGTAGCATTAAAGGCAAAAGTGTTTTAAATGTGAAGTAAGTTGTTTATATAACACCAACATTTCTTCTTTATTTTACAAAAAAGAATATACTGATCACAAGAAATTTCGCTAAATTTCACAAATTTTCATAGACACTTCAAGTTGCTGTGGAAAATTGTGTGTGTCTGGAACGCACTTTGTGTAAGTCATAATTTTGAATGCAACATTTTAAGTAAAGTTTCATTAAAAGAACATTGTAGTACTATCCAAAATCTACATTTTTTAATATGAACATAATTTTCAAAATATTTCAACTTTTCGAGAAAACTACATAATAAGAAAAAAAAAACGTGCGTCCGCAACGCCAGGAAATACCCATATTGTTATATGTTGGCGTATGATTATCATGAGTAATATTCCACGCAAATCATACGCCACGGAGTACAACAGTTTTTTTGTAACAGCTACAAAATAGACCCAGTTTAAAATCATTTGATGAATGGAAAAGTGAAACTGTTGCTTATGAAGGGAAACGTTATATGAACAGATAAAATGAATTGTAATTCATAATTTAGTTTCAGCTAAATCGGACTAGTAGTTCTTGAGTTATGTCAAACAAAAGAGCCTAAAATGTGACAAATTCCCCTATACTAGACTTAGTAAGTTCAAATCGACAATAACATATTATGGCAAAAAACTAATGATGCAGAACTTCTTTTTCTTGGGGCTACTTTCACGTGCAGTTCTCAGAATTGAGTCCCAAAACAATAAGCTGAAAAATGTTATACAGTGTAATGTTTCATCCGATAATCTTAAAGAATTTTATTCCCAACATAAGTAGCACATAAAAGTATAAGAAAAGCATCTTTCACAATCCACACTTGTTGCCAAAAATGTATCGCCGAAAAATCCCGGGATTTATTTATCAAAAGCCCGGGATTCGGGGTTCATCAATCCCGAAAAATCCCGGGATTCCGGGATTTCCCGTTTGGCATCCCTATCCCTGACCCACAAGGACAATTAATTATTATACTTCATTTCTAAAGAAAAACCTATCAGGCGATTCCACGATCGTCTTAATCCGATATCGCGTTTAAAATTTACTCTAACATGAACCCAGCTGTCTTTCCACAAAAAGGTGCCGATGACCAACTTTAGACAGCTGTAAAACATGAACCGAAACATGCGGAGTTTCGACAATAAACGGCAGCAACAAGGGGAATATAAGTGCTAAATTTCATCAGAATCAAAAGCCTTCAAAATCCAGACTGGGTTGAAAAAATTTAGAACTACCCTATTATTAGATCTTAGTTAAGTTACATCCAATAAGTTTCGATTATAATAAATTTTAATAGACGAGTGTGAATCGCCAAAATACACTGGAGAGCAGAAAATTATACGTTCCACTATATTTTGATGCAGATGTACTTAAAGGGTCATAATCCAAAAACCGAATATAAGGAATGAAAGACAATTAAAAACTACACTTTTACATCCAACAACAACAAAATTGTATTTAGTTAAGTTTATGTTTTTTTGCATTTTTTACATTTTCGGGTGATTACGGAATTAAAGCTGTCGCATTAGCCCGAAGAGTATGAACTCCGACGAGACATACTGGAAATTAATTTATTGCCCTCCTTGAAGCGAAACTAGGAGATTAATTACATTTTTCAGCAAAAGAGTGATTGTCGAAAAACCAATGCACCCACAAAGAGTGACTGTGTGGTGCGGTTTATGGGCTGGCGGCATCATCGGGCCGTATTTTTTCCAAAATGAGGCATGTCAGTCAGTTATTGTGAATGGTGTTCGCTATCGTGAGATGATAAAGAACTTGTTATGGCCTGAATTGGAAGATATGGATGTGGACGATATATGGTTTCAACAGGACGGTGCCACTTCCCACACAGCTAACGAAACAATGGCTCTTTTGCTCGACAAATTCAATGGCCGTGTTATCTCATGTGGTGGCAATGTCAATTGCCCTCCAAGATCATGTGATTTGACAACGTGGGACTTCTTTCTTTGGGTTTATTATTCAAGAGCTAAAGGATGAGAAAATGTGGGCCATCGGATGAAGGCGTGCCGCCGAGTTCGAAATTTTGGTGGGGAATGTGGAAAATCCACAACAAGCCCCGCAACTGCTTCGAAGTAACCCCTAGAGGGATCAAATGTATGACAGACCCTAATTTGTCCCTCCTATCATTTTACCCCAGACAAAATCGTGTAGGGCATGGACAAATATTAAGAACTGTGTTTTTAGTTTTTCGTTATCGTTAAAAAAGGTTACGCACCAAACGCGCTAAAGTTTTGAATCAAACAAAGTTAAAAAAAGAAAAATTTTCATACATTGGTTGTAAATTAAAACAAAAAATTAAATCGGTTTTGTAGTAGAATTTTAATCCTAAGTACTATAAAATGAAAATCTGTTATGTTATTGTTCAGTGGAATTGTGAAAATATATATGTAAATATATACACGCTCATTCTTGTTCGAGTGATCGGTACGACTGCAGTTAGGTGAAAATGAATTATTAGAAAAGCAAAATAAGTGTTGAAAAAATTTCCAAGATTTGGACCAAAAACTTAATTAAATTTCATGATGTTGTTAAAAACTGTAGAGATGCACCTGTCGTTGATATACCATTACATGAATTTAACAAAATGCCAAAGGAAGCTCGCATTTTAGAAATCGCTGTCGGTGCGGTGCGTAAGGTTTTTTTTAGCAAATAGAATTGAAATAGTTTTTTTATCATTAATACAATATTTGCCATTAGAAATGCCCTGGGGAGAATGTTGTCCAATAAAAGTTATTACCCTAATGTATATAGGTGCCTACAGTTACTTTCCATTTTAATTCATATGTATTTATAACCTCATCCATAGGGATGAGACCTCATATTATTTGATACGAGTTAAAAAGGGTTTTAAGGCACGTGCGCCATCAATTCGACATGTTTCAGCTTATGTGTCTTTTCTTGTTGTTTTTCCTTATTTCTTCGAACACTGTTGACAAACCACCCTGAATTGATTGTCCTATGTTTCACTCTAGGAATTGTGGTCACATGAGAGGTTATACCGAAAATACGCTATGTAATTCTTCCACTAATAACTTTAGTTGCATTTGGCTCGTCTTGAAAGACCCATACCAGCGATTGCTGTTTTGTTCGTGCTCATATGCAAAGATCCATGATTCGTCACCTGTGATGATGTTATACACTGCATTTGATCTACCACGGTTGTATTTTTTCAACATTTATTTGCTGTAATGGATTTCAGCATTTTTTGGGCATAAGTTGCATTATGTGAGATCCAGCAAGAACAAATGTTTTACTCATTCAATATCATCAAATGCTTGTCATACCAATGGCCAAGCCTACTTCATATCACATACCGTTAATGTCACATGTCGGTCTTGCTTTATAAGTTCACGTCCGAGACTGAACTCTTCGTACCAGTGATTTTCATCACCAAAAGTCGAAACAAGTTGTTTGAGACACTCTTGTCTGTAAATCGTAAAAATTTATCGCACAAAAAATTTTACGGTTTGATTAAATTTTTTGACTGAGAAGAATTTTTCAATCCGATGTAAATAGAAAAAATATTGCTCGTAAGTGAAAACATTCTATGTAAGTTTATGCAAAAGAATTTCTAAAATTGCAATAAAAGTTCCAGTTTGCATCAGACGACAGCAGTATTGTCAGGACCTAAAATAAAAAAAGCAACACTCGTAGTCCCACCTATATAGGTACCTCCCATACAAAAGTACTCATTTAAATAAATAAACATTTCTCCCATAACTTCCAAACCGAGAACTGCAGGATATTTGAATTTGGTCAGTTTAAAAATCGTTTAAACTGTATTGTTGAGAAGCTCTTACTGGTACCACCCAAACATAAGCTTAAACTGAGACTCATAATACTTCAGTTTCTGCCGGGCAATGTTCTGTTTCTACGTTCATGAAACTGAGACTCCTAATACTTCAGTCTCAGTCGGGCAATGTTCTGTTTCTACGTTCATAAGTTCTCGTGTCTCAGAAAACTCACTGCGTTTATCACAGGTCACTGGTCTTTGGGCACTCATGCTCATAGGCAGAAGTTACAATGACGAAGAAAATAATTAGAGCACTGAACATATTCTTTGTCCTTGCCCAGCGTTTGGTGGCATACAAAATCACGGACAAAAGCTGTCCTTCTACCGGTGATCTGATAAAGATCCAAACCTATATCGCAAGGACTAAATTGTTGAAATACAACACCAATGAATTTATTCTTTTAAATCGCATTCCATACATAGCGAATCATTCGTAATGTAATGAATACAAATTATCTTTATCAAATTTAAAAAGAAACGGTAGTAAAAACCCCATTTTAAATAAAATGTTTTAATGAAAAAATACATGTTTCTTTTAACGTTTGATTCTTTTTAAGTTTTTACGTCTGTGGCTTCCATTCCCTTTGTTTTCAAGTAGTAAAATAACTCCGTTATTAAAAAGTCTACTCTAGAAAAACAATCTAGGGGGAAAATATTAAATGTAAAAACCATGTTAAGTTTTTTTAAACGTCACTCTAGCAAATAGAAAAACAAGTCAGAGAAATGTGGACTCTACCTCTCTCTATAACCCATACCGGTTGGATGGAGTGGTAGCGATTGTCTATGGTGTGTACCACCATCCGGTGGGTGATGTGGTCGGTGGTTCGGATGCTGGGTGTTGCACTTCTAGTTGGAGTACTTGAAAGCCCTACCACACAATTTGCAAATGGCTTTGAATAGACGCAAATTTAGACATTTTCACTCGAACACAGCTTATAATATGAGTAATAATAAACTGTCACAGTATTACAGTGCGGCTATGAAAGAGTACGAGTGCCAAAGCATCCAAGGGATGTCGCAGTGGCAACGCCTGTGTCCATGCGAATGCGAAATTCTATAGGTAGAGCTGTGTCTGTTATGCAGCCGGCATAGTTGCTTTGGTCGTGGCGGCAGTTGTAGGTGCTTTTTATAGCCTCTGGTGTAATTTTTACCTGCAATGAAAATTTTATTTAAATGCCATTTTTATATGTATGTGCAACAGACTCTATTACGCTAAAGCTGCGGAGTGCAAACTCTTGCACAGGTCACTTTCAAGTTGTTGCAAAAGTTTGGGCATTGTTTAGAACAGTTTTTACTTTATTTCAAAGTTCATACCTTTGTTCAATCAATGTATCAGTGTTGTAAGTAAATGGTCGCTAAAAAAACAATTAAAATATAATTTGTTTTGGTATAAATTTACACCTTAAAACTTTTTTTTTAAATTTCTCATTAGTAATTGATAAAGCTAAAAATAAATTGTTTTAAAACTTGACCCAGGCTTCCAGCAGAGATTATATATAATAATAATATATGAAGTACAAGTATGGCAACACTGCTCTTATTAGCTGTTAAGATGTTACTTCCCAATACGTATAAGGTTGGACTCTCTGGAATATAAATGCAAACAGTGAAAAAGTTTGAAACAGTGTTTAAAGATAACACGAAAATGAAGTTGTATAAATTCGTATGGAACGAATACATTTTCATATAATTCCACAGTATTATGAACAAACACCATTTCAAATTTCCCAAAATGAGAAAGGGGTGCCATAAGAGTGCTCAAGTAATGGACTGGGGAGGTGGTGGAAGTAAATCCAACGATTCTCCCTGGTGATGAATGAAAAACTTTGGTATTCATAATTTAAGCAAATAAACTCTAATGAATGAAAACATCAATTAAAACTCTGAATGTCGATTACGCTGTGGATGGATGATGTGGGACACTTCTCTTAAAGAGATTCATTAGAATCGTTATCGCCTGATGGTGCATGGAAGCGAGCGAGTAGAACGACAACGCAGTGCGGTACATAATGAAATCAAACTTCCAATTTAAATGAAATCTCAAGATCAATTTATGCCTTCGTCGACATGCACTTTTCGATAAATGAGCAACCGCATAATTAAAAATATTCCACAGATATGCTTGATTTAATTTTGACAGCTTCAAATGTTAATGATGACGTTACAGTTGGCGGCACGGACGTGCCTGCTTTAAAATACTAAAATTTCTTTAAGGCGAACAATGTGGAAATTTATCTAGTTGCCCATTAAGCATGCCATGGCATTTGCTGCCATTTAAACTATACTGGCCGTAAATGTTGGTATTCCATTTTGTATTCTGGATTACAGATTCAGGAAATTATGTGTTAACATCGCATTACTGATTACTATTACCACATTGGCATCTGCTATTTGCGATTTTTCCCGACAACCAGCATCAAACACACGTACAGACTAGTTTTCGCAACATGTGTCACGTAATTCCATTCATTCGTTTCTTTATCATTGACAACGGGAGGAATTGGAAAGAACATTCCGTTTGTGAGTAATAAAATAACGTAATTGAAACACCAACATCAGGATCCGTGAATGATGCGAACGTGTGCAACAATGACTTGAATGTGTCACAGCATTTTGTTCCTCTTCCACTGGCGCTCTATTGTTCCGGCGAATGCTAAGGGACAAATCCGTCTCATCTTGTCAATTCGAATACACGTGTTTCTTGCGGCTGATGAAGAAACAAATCAGTGTGTCAATTTGTTATATGTATTGGTATTTATTAATCACGTTCATGTCCAATTTGTATACGGCCTATTATTTCCAAGGTCACATTTCCATATAGATGCGGTTTCGTCGACACAATTATTTTCTAGAGAGACGGTTTAAAGAAAAATAATTTTATTCCGTTTGAGGTCAATACCACCCCAAGTTTTGGTAATATTTCTAGTCTCTGCGGTTTTTTTTATAATTTATCTTTGTTTGTTAAAATGCTTCACTGGGGCATAATGAAAGGAACGTTGAAATAATTACAGGAAATATAAGAAAATAGGAAATAAATTATGAATACAAGAAAAATTTTATTTTATTTATGTCGAAAAATATACGATTTATTTACGTTCGCCAACTCTCTTCGATCGAGGTGTTTTCGAAACTGCCGATTCATGGTATTCTTTGAAACACTGGGGATGAAGCGTCTGCATTTGGAACATTCGTAGATCGACTGACCTGTACAAGTCTTTAATGCACACCGTCTCCTTGTTTGTCCTTTTATAATGTTGTGGTCAAAAGAGTCGTTTTGAATACTGGAGGAACACGATGTGCAGCTTGTACTTTTGTTTTGTTTGAACTAATCAAGCATTCTGCCACGAAAACACGGAAGTCCACTTGGGGCATATGATTTTGTTTGGCAATTTTTGAGCATATGCAATGAATTTTCCAAGCATTCACCATTGCAGCATCCAGTAAATTAGTGACAAGTGTCCAGTACCACTTCTTGCAGCGAATGCCAATACGATAATTATTCATGGCGTTGTCAAACAAATCGACTTCTCCCATTGTTCGGTTGTAAGAACGGATCATTTGGAGAATATCGTCTTGAACGTTTTTGCCAAGTTTTCTGTCGTATCGCTTTACTTTGGCAATTGGAGCGTTAGATTGGAAGTTTGAGAGCATTTAAACGATTGCATTATCGTTCCAACGAATGGCGAATATATTATTATTTGAATTGTAGCACGCATCGAAATAACCTTTTGGTTTCTTGCTTATAACATTCTAGATCTGAAGACTAGATGTTGAAGGAATACCTTCCTCATCCGTTGAAGTTTTTTGTCTCTTTGCTTTTTTTGATTGCGCCTTTGGTTTCGCTTTTGTCTCCACTTCAAACCAGTCACAAAGAAGCCCAAGCTATCGAGACAAGCAATTAGAGTTTCTCTCCCGGGATTTCCCGGGAATCCCGGTCATTTTTAATTCCCGGTTTCCCGGGAAATTCGTCCGGGATTCCCGGGAAATTAAAACACCTTTGGCAAATCAAATTTTAGAAGCTTTAAAGAAGCGAATTGAAGAAAGAAGGGGCAAGAGACTTTATACTTTAAAGATCCAACAGTATTTGATAAGAAAGCAAATAACTTATTTATAACTGCTTCAAAACAAAATGTGATCGCGTACACTGAACAAAATTATACTCGACTTTTAAAAAAGACGTTATCGACGAAGTTCTGGAATCGGACGAAATTCCTATTTGTGACATTAGTACCGAAAGACCATTTGAGGATATTTTAACCGATGCCATAACAAATGTAATGTTGCATCAAGTAATAGACTACTAAATTACTTGTTAAAAAAGGATTTACAATTTTACGAAGCAAGTGGAAAAGTATCGAAAAATTTCACCATTTTATTGAATGCTCTTCTGACAATAAGGCCAACATCAGTTGAAAGCGAGAGAATGTTTTCAAGAACAGGGAAATTTGTAAATAGAATTCAAAACAGACGGTCTGATGAAACTATTAACGCTCTTTCTGTTTTAAAAACGGTTTTTCAAAATGACAAATTAACTTTTATTGCTTAACTAATATTTTTACATACATATACATTAAAATGAATGTTTTTCGTTTGTTATGTTTTTGTTTGTAATGTTTTTGTTTTACTTGCAGCTTGTACTATATAATCTCATACTGTCTTGTTTTTCATAGTTTGTCTTGTTTTTCTACTGCGCTAAAATTCCCGGGAATTCCCGGGATCCCGGGAAAGGCAGAAATTTTTCCCGTTTTCCCGGGAAATGAAAAGTCCGGGAAAAAGAGAAACTCTACAAGCAATCAAACGATGAGATGTGTAAAAAAATGATTGTATGATTGAAGGGATAATCAACTTTTTCTAGAAGCTGAAGAACGACTGATTCAAACAGTCCAAGATACGTGAAGATGCTCCGGCATACGGTTGAAAGTGACAGAGGCATCATGTAATGAAGATCCAAGAGATGTAGTCAAAAGTGTGTAAATCAGGCAGTTGCATAACTTACCTTCACTTGAGCATAGGTCCTAATATTTGAATCCGAATCGATCCGGGTTTCCTTTGATAAACATTTTACAGCTGTACCTACCGAAATACGCTATCATTTGCTCATCAAACTGCATGAACCGACTATTCATCATGTTGTTCAGTGGCGTAACCTTGGCGAATTTGTCAATTGCATCCAGATTTTGGTTGTCAAAAACGTGGAAATACTTTTTGATTCGCTTAAAACGTTCACGAGTCATGACCTCTGTGATGCATGGTCCGCCGAGAGTTGGGCTGTCGGACCAATAGCTGCGTATTGAGGGCTTAGGAGAGTATCCAGATATAAACAAAATTCCAATAAATTGGAAAATTTCATTGTAGTCAGTACGAAAAGTTGGATCGTTGCAATTGACGACTACATACTTCATGGTACAATCCAACAAATATTCAATAATTTCGTCATCAATAAAAAGTTTGAATAGTTGAAATGGATTGCAATCTCCTAAACGCTATAATAATTTCTGTTGTTTTGCAGCAGACACATCAACTGGACCTTTGTCGAAAGCGAACTCTTTGTGACACGTCATGCTATTCCACTTGGGCATTTGAGTTACAAAATTGGATCCGTCCATGGCTGTAGTTTTTGCTTCCGATTGATTCGGAGTACTAGAAACAGCAGCACACCATTGAACCTCGACCTCTCCAGCAATATCTAATGGTAGAGTGGTCACATTCGATAGCTGTGTTTCTTGAACTTCAACATCCACATCTTCATTATCACTTGTTTCGCCCACGGTGGTTGGTGGCAAAGCAACTATATCAATTTTCTCGGCGTTTCGTTTTTCTTGTGCGAGTTCGTCGTCCGAATCTGAATTATTAACTATTTCCACAATTTCTTTTATGGTCAAAAATTTTTGATGAGGCATTTTGGCACAAAAACAGCGTCAGTCTGAGTGATAATAATAACAGAAACAACGGATTACAACACATTTAAGAAAGAGAAATACAGTAAGAATAAATGAAACTGCATTGAATCACCAACTGTGGCAATTAGAGCGCCAAAAGTTGCTAACATTTTACGAAATCGAAAAAAAATTGCATTGGCAAAATTTTTTCATAAATTTTTCTCCAAGATACACTCGAGTTTCAAAGTGGCGCCTATGAGCTGTATTAAAGTTTAAAATCGTAAGTTTTTGGAAACATGCTGGTAATCGCTATAGCCCTATCCGTTTTTTCGCTAGGCCTTAATGGGTTAAATTCCGCTGCTGCGTTGTTAATTTTTGTATATGGGTAAGTCGGTTTACCTAACGCAAGTTTCAGTACTAACATAGTCTTAGCATCAGATGATCGCTATAGATAAGGGGATGTAAACACTAGTGCTGCCAAATCGAACACTAGGGAAGAGTCGTTTGTTTTGATATCCTACCTGTAGATGTAAAATGAACAGCATGCGCTTGATTTAAAACCAATTTATATAATTCACAACACACTTTTTCTTGTCGTATTTAAGAAAATATGCCATGAACAATAATTCAACATAATCTGCAACACAACCCTCGTTAGCCTCATTGTCCCTGTCAAAAGGCATTTTCACGGTCTAAAGTAATCGTTTGAATCGTGTTAATTATTGGAAAGCCATTAAGGTGAAATTTACTGAGCAGAGTTTCTTTTAAAAACGGTTAATATATTTAACCCTTGGCTTTGTATTGACCTATTGAACCATTACAATAAACTTTGCGGTAATTTAGCCAATTTTCAGGTTCTTCGTTCGTCTGTCCTACGCCGCCGCCCACACGCTAAATACCTTTGGTAGACGGCTGTTGTTGCCGTTTCCATTTTATGATCTCTGGCTCTTTAATACTTTATTGTCAAAACAACAATCAAGATAACAAATTTTCGATTTTTCTTTTCGTGCTTTTGTTGCTGTAGCCCCTATTGTCGTTGGTATCGTTCATGCCTTGGGAAGTAATTCATAAACTTTGGCATTAGCCAAGGTAAGAAAACGAATGAATGAATGGAAGAAGGTGGAGATTTAGTACCAAAATCAAAGTCAAAAGGGACATCGTAATATAGCATACAAAGCTGTTGAACCATGGGGGTTACACTTGTGTACATAAATAAATAGGATATGTATGTTGATACGTGAGGATACGAAAAAGTTTATATTGGCTCTCAATAGTAATATTAGAGATAAGTTAATCCGATTGATTGAGTGGAATGTCATATGAAAAACCAAAAAGTGGCATAATGTTTATTTCGTATAGGGTAAATGTTATTAAAATATTTTTAAATTTGTTTTAACTTAATAACTTTAACTTGAACATGTGTCCGCTATGGAAAATACAACAAACGTCCTCTTCGTTCTATCGCATTTCATTGGTATAGAGTTACATTTTAAGAATAACAACAATTGATAAAATTCATCATAATTTCTACCATCTACTGTTGATTACACAAGGGAAGAAAATTGAACATTTTGAGTATTGTTTAGAATTCTATAGCTGTTTTTTACCTAATTTTAAATCTTATCTCCATTTTTCTCCATCAGCTCGAATTTTTAAGTTACAGGTACTAATCGTGTTTTCGCCTATTTTCCAAAAAATTATAGTTCAAAAAATCATAATTTTTTTTTTCATAAGCCAGATTTTAAAATTTTGTTTTTTTTTAAAGATATCGTTGTTACCTTTGAAAAAAATCAAATTTTTTAATATCACAAAAAAAATGACTGAGTAAAGGCTCTTTTATTCAAAAAAAAATTACACATTTTAATTTTCTTCACGCTGAAAGTTAATCGGTTGGGGGCAAATTGTTCTTTTAATTAGCTTTATTGAATATCATATTAAAGTAGCTTTCTTAAACATGTATGTACGTAATAATCGATTGAAAATTGAATGAGTTATGCTAAGTTCGGTGATAACAGATTTTTCGAATTTTTTTGTTTCTACCCAAAAAAAATTAAAATTTTGTATATTTGAAAATCATGACAAATTTGCAAATTTATTTATAGTTTAATTTATAGTTTTGCCTCCTATTACAATATTAATTAACTGACCAAATTTAATTAATCGGCAGGTTTCAACTTGGAAGTAAAGGGAGAAATATTAATTTTCCAAAAATAGGTCATTTTGTATGGGAGGTACCAGAAGGGGTGATCCGATATAGTGCAAATTCATTCCTGATTCATATTTTCATAACCGTAAAACTTACGCATTGTTTGACTGAATTCAGTGTTCTTACAAAAAAGATATGTATGTAAGACTATTGGGATGAGTTCGGTTATTTGTATGGGAGGTACCAGAAGGGGTATGGCAACGGTTTCGGTTTTTTTAGGGTTTATCTACTTTTGCAAGATAAATAAACTGACCAAATTTAAATATCCAAAAATAGGTAATTTTGTATGGGAGGTACCAGAAGGGGTGGGGCTATTCTATCCCATTTACTATCCCATAAGTTTGTTTCGAAAAATATTAATACTGATAAATTTTCATAACGATCCGTTAAGGTTTGCTCGAGTTACACTTTCACAAACATATTAATAAATGTTATTTCTGTATGGAAATCGCGATTTTTGTAAATTTAGTTATCTCAGTAAATTGTTGACAAAATCAAAAGTTGTGCACAGATTTCAATGAAATCAAGCTCAATTGATTCAAACTATATTAAACTAAATGTTTTAAGACCAACACTGTGATTTTTGTTGCATTATTTTTTTTATGAATTTTTAAAAAACAAAATTTTTTTTTTTTTGTAATGTTTTTGTGTTTTTTTTTTAAAACTACAACGATATCTCTGAAACTACTAGGCCAAATTAAAAACAATGTAGGCACGGTTTAAAGATAATTTTGTTGACGAGTTTAAGTTTTTTTTTTTAATTGAAAACGGTTCACCATCGTTTTCAAGTTATTTAAATATTTGTAGTGGAAGTACCTTAGTTTTGGAAATAACGGTATATCGCGAAAAGTCGAGCTGATACGAAAAAACCAAGTGCAGATTTGGATTCAGCGTCCCAAATTACCTTTAAAACAATATTCAGTTCTTTAACAACAAATACCTTGTTCCCTTGTGTTATAATTTAAAGTTGAAAAAAGAAAGCCAAACCCATCCACTTTTGTGTAAAATCGATGGTTTTACAATTGATGCTTTAGAACCTCTTGCTGGACCCATCGCCTTTGTATGTTATAATAACTTTTGCACATAAACAACAAGAAAAAAAAGAAAAGCATAACTTCAATAATCACATTGTGCCTGCAGTGTTGATTGTGGTAAATACTCGCTATTGAGGAGCTTCTTAAATGCCACAGCGGAACAAGGAAGGTGTCTTGGCTGCGTCTTGGCTTTGTATCGTAAGGAGCTCAACGTTTCCTTGTCTTATTATTTGTGTGCCTTTGTAATTTAGTTATCTTGATAAGCGATAAAAATGAGCAACATTGAAATAACCAGCAGGCATCCTGACGCTGCTGCACAGAGAAACAAAACACACACACGCCGGCATCCAAGGCCAGGTCTGTTCATAGAATTTGCAGCAGGTAACCTGACACTGTTATCGCCGCCACTGCGGTGGTTGTAAATATTTGAATAGGTGGCACAATTCGCTTAGCAAAAGCGTGCGCATCATTATTGCCATCATCCGACAACAAAAAGACCATAACACACTATCCAATCCACTCTGCTTCGGTATTGTGAATTCAGCCTCACCCCTGCTCCTAAACGAAGATTCACACAATCTGATCTTCTCTCCGTCGCCGACGTCTCGTACACATCTGCATATTTGTTTGGACTCTTTTATTGTTGCGTTGCCTTGTCTCGACTTGGACTGGTGTGGCCCAACTCCCTTGTTTGACTGCTCGCATGGTTATTAAGACTTTGCGGCACTATCACTGTGGTTATGACTTTGAACGGACGGTGCTACGGTGGTTTCGGTTATGTTGTGCCCCATTATGAGTGTAAACAATAATGAGTATCGTAGGAAGGATAACGAGTTGAGATGTTCAAAAGCGTATCGTGTCGGAAAACAAACACAATAAATAAATAAATTTATGGTCATGCAGATAGGAGCCCAAGTACATCGTAGCACCAAGAATGCCAGCCTCTTGTTACGCTCTTACTCCTAGAGCGAGTACTTGCATGCGACTCTTCAGATGGCCGACGTCCATAATAAGATATCAAAAGTGTTTATTGTTATGTTCGGATTGATAAGAATGCTGTAAATATTTCCTCGTCTTCATCGTCATCACCATCATCTTATCTAGCTCTGAGGGCTAAGTATCGGACACTGGGAGTTGGTTGTTCCTCCTCCTGAATGGGTCGTTATAATATATAATGTTTGTAGGTATAATTTTTTAATATTAGAATTATTTTTATGAGAGACCTCATTATCTTAATGTTTGTTTTTATGACACAAGTCATAAAATTGAATATGCTCCTTGTTTGGGCCATGTGAAGGGGTGATTCCTTGATGGCCATTGACATCTTAACCCCTTGACCAGGTGATGTTCAAATGGGTTTAAAAATACATAAAATTTTGCGAGGGATGTGGCAAATAAATCATTTGTTATAAATTTTAATCCTAAAAACAAATTTCCAGAGAATAATAACACATAAGTAATTTTACAAAAATACATGTTAATTTTAATAACTCAAAACTGAAATAATATATTATATTTATTCGTAATGACTTCCTGATAGATTCTACTATTCGCAATAAAATAGTAAAAATATTTCTTTTTATTAAATTTGAAATAAAAAATTAAAATTCTTTTTGAGAAAAAATACAGCTTTATTAGATAATATTGTCGTTAAGCCCCCCAGTAAGTTTCATGATGGTGTCTCTTCAACTTCTTGTTAAAAAAATACAAAAACCAGTACAGAAATTTCAGTCAGGTAAACTGACTGATAAATACCATCACCCAATATAAGATATTGTTGAAGTCTTGAGTTATTGAAATGAATAGATTTTTAATTAATATAAAATTACTTATGTATATTTTCCCCCCTGCTTGTGGTGCAAAATCGTCCAAAACTTTACTTATTTGTGTAGGGGGTATAGGTGCCGGTTTGGAATTTATGTGAGAAATATTAATTTTTCAAAAAAATTTAATTTTGATAGGGGGTACCACAAGAGGTGAACTGATACAGTCCTTATTCATTCCTAACTCAAATTTTCATACGTACAACTTACGAATGATTTGACTGAATTCAGTGCACTTACAAAAAAAGATATGTATGTAAGACTATAGGAGTGAGTTCGGTCCTTTGTGTGGGAGGTACCAGAAGGGGTGTGTCAAATAGTTAGGTTTTCTGAGGTTTCGCCTCCTATCACAATATAAATTAACCGACTAATTTTCATTACCCCTCAAATGTCCGTTTGGAAGTTATGGGTGAATTATTAATTTTCCAAAAATAGATAATTTTGTATGGGAGGTACCAGAAGGGGTGACCCGATATAGTCCATATTCACTCCTGATTCGTATTTTCATAAGCGTACGAATTACTCATAATTTGACTGAATTCAGTGTACTTAGAAAAAAGATATGTTTGTAATACTATGGGGGTGAGTTCGGTCATTTGTATGGGAGGTACCAGAAGGGGTGTGTCAAATAGTTAGGTTTTCTAGGGTTTTGCCTCCTATAATAACATAAATTAATCGACCTATTTTCATTACCTCCCAAGAGTCCGTTTGGAAGTTATAGGAGAAATATTAATTTTCCAAAAATAGGTAATTTTTTATGAGAGGTACCAGAAGGCGTGAACTGATATAGTCCATATTCGTACCTGAGTCTAACTTTCATAAGCAAACATCATACGCAAAATTTGAGTGATCTCAGTTTACTTACAAAAAGGATATGTATGTAAAACTATAAGGGTCAATTCGGTCATTTGTATGGGAGGTACCAGAAGGGGTGTGTCAAATAGCTAGGCTCTCTGAGGTTTCGCCTCCTATCACAACATTAATTTATCGACCAATGTTCATAACCCCCCAAGTGACTGTTTTGAAGTTATTGGAGAAATATATAATTTCCAAAAATAGGTCATTTTGTATGGGAGGTACCAGAAGGCGTGAACCGATATAGTCCATATTCATACCTGAGTCTAATATTTATAAGCAAACATCATACGCAAAATTTGAGTGATCTAAGTTTACTTGCAAAAAAGATATGTATGTAAAACTATAAGGGTCAATTTGGTCATTTGTATGGGAGGTACCAGAATGGGTGGGGCACAAGTTTCGGTTTTCTTAGGGTTTGTCTACTTTTGCAATATAAATAAACTGACCAAATTCAAACATTCTCCGGTTGTCCGTTTGGAAGTTATGGAAGAAATATTAATTTTCCAAAAATAGGTAATTTTGTATGGGAGGTACCAGAAGGGGTGGGGCTATTCAGCCCATTTACAATCCCATAAGTTCGTTTTGAAAAATATTGAAACTGGTAAATTTTCATACCGATCCGTTAAGTTTTACTCGAGTTATCCTGCTGACCAGCCATCCAGCCAGCCTGCCAGCCAGCCAGCCAGCCAGACAGACGGACATAGCTCATTCTTCTTAAAAAGTTCTGAAACGAATTTGGTCTTAAGATACTTGGGGTCTAACTCGTCTCCTTTAATGCGTTACACTTTTTTTCGTATCAAATGATATATACCCTCATCCCTAAGGGTGATGGTATAAAAATGATATATACCCTCATCCCTAAGGGTGATGGTATAAAAAGAAACAAAACTAGTAAGGAGGTAATCTTCGGCTATGCCGAAGCTCAGATACCCATCACCATTTGTAAAAATGGTGATAAAACTGGTAATTTGCACTACAACTATATTTATTTAAACTTTGTACCACAAAACAGGGGAGTTGGTGAGAAGTGAACGTTACTTTTAGCTTCACACATCGATTTTGTTAATAATTTTGTATCGATTTTATTCGAATTACCGATAATTTTAGTAGTTAATGAGTTGGAGCTTATTTTAATGAATTTTATAACTCCCCAAAAATGGGAAGTTGTGTTAGATGTGGAAGTAGTTTAAATCCGATCAAGCTTATCTTATAACTTAACCTCTGCTTCTGGATAGAAGCTTACATACCAAATTTCAGCCCGAAAGCTCATAAACTATAGGGACATACAGACGGACACCCCCAAAAAGTGGAGTTTGTATGGAAGGTGGGAGAAGTATTCGTCCGATATTGCTCATCTTACAACGTAAGCTGCTATTATAGTATTAAAGCTTGCATAGAAAATTTCAGCTCAATATTTCCTAACCTACGGCTATAATCGCGGGGGCAGTTACGCGGACACCCCAAAAAAGGTAGTTTGAATGGGAGGTGGGAGTAGTTTCTAAGCGACATTGCTTATCTTATAAAGTAGCCTCCGCTTAGAGATTGAATCTTGCGTACAAAATGTCAGCTATATACCTCTTAAAATACGGCTACAATCTCAGAGACAGACCCCAAAAAGGGAGAGTTTGTATGGGAGGTGAGAGTAGTTTTTGACCGATCGGTCTCATCTTAGAACTAAACATGCATTTAGGGCAGAAAAGCTTGTATACAATATTTCAGCTTAAATTCTCTTAAATTACTGCTGTAATCGCGGGGACTGACATAAGGACACCCCGAAAAAGAGGAATTTTGTATGGGAGCTGGGAGTAGATTTTTACCGATCGGTCTCATCTTACTACTCAACCTCCGATTAGTGTAGGGAAGCTTGCATACAATATTTCAGCTTGATTGTTCTATTATTTCTACTGTAATCGCGGAGACTGACATACGGACACCCCCAAAAGAGGGATTTTGTGTGGGAGTAGTTTTTGACCGATCAGTCTCATCTTACTACTCAACCTCCGCTTAGTGTAGGAAAGCTTGCTGTAATCGCGGGGACTGACATACTGACACCCCCAAAGAGAGAAATTTTGTACGGGAGGAGGGAGCAGTTTTTTACCGATCAGTCACATCTTACTACTCAACCTACGCTTAATGTAGGGAAGCTCACGTACAAAATTTCAGCTTAATTTCCCTTAAACTACGGCTGTAATCGCAGGGACAGACCCGAAAAATGGGGAGTTTGTATGGGAGGTAGGAGTAGTTTTTGACCGATCGGGCTCATCTTAGAACTTAACCTGCGGCTGTAATCGCGGGGACAGACGGACGGACAGACGGTCACCTTTAAATCGATTTATGCCTTTAAAGGTTAAAGATTTATGCATTTAGCCATAAAAACCTCTTTCGCCATGTCTTCTTCTCCCACGGATCAAGAATATTTCCGAATAATGTCTTTGTATTTTTTGAGATAATTCGGACACCAAACGCTTGGTTTAACAAAGTGATAGTCTCACGCGCTGTATGGTATGTTATGCCGTTGTGTTGGAACTATTTCTCTTCCCAATGATTTGCAATGACATGACATGAGAAATAACAAAATCAATTGATCGTCCACTGACTCTTCCAACAGTTGGATGTTATAGAGGCCAAGACATTTCCTCAACATTAGTAGAGACCGAGTTGCTGAGAACGGCGTCGGTTCGATAAATTCGAAACCCTTATCACACTTTCGTCTACAGCGGCGATGTCTTCTATTAGCTGCTCAGATGGATTATTATGTGCACCGTAAACTTGACAAAGTGCTCCATAAGTTTGGCAAACAGAACGTGAATTTTTAAATAAGTTGCCACGATTTGTAACCGTTGTTCTAGTGTAAGTCTTTGTATGGTGATTGTCCAAAGTATACTGAAAGAAAGTTTATCACACGTCATTAGTATGACAGCAAGATTTACACTTATACCTAACAGAAAAATACCCCATACATAGGTTACTTACAAAGTTTGCTTATGTTACCTCTGACAGACTATAAAAACTCAAATTGTGCCCCAATCAAACAAAGGGTGTTTTCCGGTTCAACTCCAATGAATATTGCTTAAATTTTCAATTTTTAGGATTTATTACCGATTCGCTCTTTTGGAAAGTAATTGAAAAACACATACCTGTTGAAATATTAAAAACATATCACTGTTTTAGTCTGTCACTGTTTTATGCCCTCAACTTTCTGGTGTACGGACCATTATTTAAAACAGTTTAAAATTTAAATATTGAAGTGAGGGGGCAGCGCCTCCTCTTTTTTTATTTACAATATGTCTAAAATCAATTCCTAGTTCACGCTAAAATCTTCCTGCCTCCAGCGGAAGCTAAGAATTGATTTTAGATACATAGTTTCTCGATGAAATTTCCATAGAATTCATCATAGATTCCGATTCTGGGGACGCTTTTTACACCCGCACCTAGAATCCAAGTGGCCCTTATTTTGATCCCTTGGGCTCCGGCTCCAATTTTGACCTACCATTCCGATGTTTGGAGACCAAGACGAAGAGAATAGTATATTTCTGATGCTGTTTGGGATCCCGCCGTACATATTAGACTTCCGCAAAAGGCAAAAATTTAAGAATTTCAAAAACTTAATTTCTGTTTGCCAACTTTCACAGGCCATAACTTTTTAAGCAACACGAAGTTTTCCGCAGGAGATTTCAAAAAAATATATCTGAAGTTTTCGGTTTTTGCTTATTAAAAAACAAAAAAACCAGTACAGAAATTTCAGTCAGTTAAACTGACTGATAAATACCATCACCCAATATAATATATTGTTTAAGTCTTGAGTTATTGAAAATAATCGATTTGTAATTAAAACCAGTTAGAAAGTTTCAGTCGGGCAACCCGACTTACATTTACCCTTACCCTCAGTAAAACAAATAATTTTCTATTTTATTGATATTATTACTCGATTTCGAAATTGGGCGGAAAGGTACATTTGTATGGGAGGTACCATAAGGGGCGTGTCTAGACTTCCAATTTTTTCTCCAAAACTTTGTCCTGTTATAATATAACAAAATACAGAATTTGGGCACGATCGTGTCGAGTGTATTGATATTATTACCCTATCTCTAAAGTGGGCGGATTGGTACATTTGTATGGGAGGTACCAGATGGGGCGTGTCTAGACTTCCAGATTTTTTCTCCAAAACTTTATCCTGCTTAAACTTTACCAAATACAGAATTTAGGCACGATCTCGTTAGGTCTTTTAATAATATTAATCGACTTCTAAAGTGGGCGGTACCAGATGTGTATGGGAGGTACCAGATGGGGCGTGAATAGACTTCCAATTTTTTTCTCTAAAACTTTATCTTGTTATAGCTTTACTCAAAATAGAATTTGGGTACGATCACGTTTAATTTATTGATATTATTTCTCCATCTCTATAGTGGGCGGAAAGGTAGATTTGTATGGTAGGTACCAGAAGCGGCGTGGCTAGGCTATCAAAATTTGTTCCAAAACTTTATCCTGTTATAGCTTTACTAAATACAGAATTTGGGGACGATCCCTTAGGGTGTATTGATATTATTACTCGATTTCTAAAGTGGGCGGAATGATGTATTTGTATGGGAGGTACCAGAAGGGGCGGGGCCATGTAGCCCATTTGCAATACCGTAAGTAGTTTTGAGAAAATAATAACTCGTGCAAAATTTCAAAACATTTGGTTGCGTCTTTCGAAAGTTATCGTGCGAACCAGCCGGACAGCCACCCGACAGACAGACAGACAGACAGACAGACAGACAGACAGACAGACGGACATGGCTCAAACGACTTAAAAAGTCATGAATCGAATTTGGTTCAAAGAAACCTAGGGTCTAAAGTGACTCCTTCTATGTGTTACACTTTTGGGTCGTATCAAATGATATATACCTTCATCCCTACGGGTGATGGTATAAAAACTCTACCTGAAATCTTAATGCTTCCCAGCGCGAGCTAGGAATTGATTTTAGACACAAAGTTTATTGGTGAAATTTTATAACAATTCATCATGAATCCGATTTTGGTATACGATTTTTGCAAAAAAGAATATAATATGAAATTTAGAGGACGATCAAACTATTACTATGGCAGTTATAACTGGGGTGTGGCACGGCCCACTTCCACCCTAGCAGTAATTCATACTGTAACAAATCACATCTTCATACCTCTGATAGTTCATGAGATACAGCCCTTTTTAATTTTCAAGTTGTATGGGCGGTGTCACGCCCCTTTATCTAATCACAACCAAATATAGCCAGGTACTATAAACAGATCGACAGTACCACTTGGTAAAATTTTCGTATCAATCGGTCTATTAGAAAAGCCGTTAGATCGATTTTAGAAAAGGGGGCGTGGCACCGCCCACTTCCACTTTGGGTGTAATTAAAACTGCTCCAACAACATATATACCAAATCTCATCTTCATACCTCTGATAGTTCATGAGATACAGCCCTTTTGATTTTCAAGTTGTATGGGCGGTGCCACGCCCCTTTGTCCAATTGGACCGAATTGTAAATCTAAACCACCCGGGGCGCCGCCCAAACGCATACAAAAAAATGTATGCAAATCGGTCCAGTTGTTTAGGAGGAGTTCAGTCACAACACACGTACAGTAGAATTTTCTATATAAAGAAGATTGTCATAGCTACCACGCCTCCTTATGGAGGAAGAACAAAATTAATATACCCTTCACTCTGTTCATGCGCATGGTGAAGGGTTTAAAATTCGTCAGTAACGTCACATAATCTTTTTTTTGCAAATATACCCTGCTATATGCAAATAATGTTTCATTTAAGCATTGATTTTGAAAGTACTTCAAAAGTACTCAGAAAAAATCAGCTCATCCTCTTTTCTAATTAGTTAATGCATAAAAATACATTTTATAAAAATTTGTCAGTAACGTCACCATTTATTTGCGGCTGATTACTATAAGCCCTAATTGGTCCAAAAGCCAAGCTATGTACACAAAGTTGCTTGCTTATCAATAGTTTGACTTATATTATATCCAAAAAAAGTAATCATGTTAGTATAAAAAAATAACAACAAAATTTTCCATTTTTGCTTATATTGGTATATTTTCCAGATACACCTTGCACATGCCACTTATGAAAAGGATGTAAAATGTCAAAGCAGACACAAATTTTGCACTGATTAAGATTCTTACGGGAACATTTCAGCCGAAAGTGACGTCAAATCGGTTATATATGTAGGTCGGTAACTGCAATCGTTGCGAGTTACAGAAACAGGATACTTACTGAACTACTCAACATATCGAAAAATGCTTTGTTGGGCAAATGACTGACCATGAGGGAATTCGATTCCACCACTAAAAACAAAATTGAAAATTTGCACATAACTACTCTTACTACAACACCGACGATATGATTTTCACATTTGCTGCAGCATATAGCACAATGCAAGGTATTAAGTTGGTTATTTATAAAAAACTATTTAAAATTATTTGTATACCATCACCCTTGGGGATGAGGATATATATCATTTGATACGAAAAAAGAGTAACGCATTAAAAGAGTCTCGTTAGAACCCAGGAATCTTAAGAACATTTCAGGAATTTTTAAGTCGTTTGAGCTATGTCCGTCTGGCTGGATAGCTGGTGAGCAGGATAACTCGAGTAAACCTTAACGGATCGGTATGAAAATTTACCGGTATTAATATTTTTCAAAACGAACTAATGGGATTGTAAATGGGCAGAAGTGCCCCACCCCTTCTGTCACCTCCCATACAAAATTACCTATTTTTGGATAATTAATATTTCTTTCATAACTTCCAAACGGATGACCGTAGGGTATTTGAATTTTATCAGTTTATTTATCTTGCAAAAGTAGACAAACCCTAAGAAAACCAAAAGCTTTGCCATACCCGTTCTGGTACCTCCCATACAAATGACCGAATTGGCCCTCGTAGTATTACATACATATCTTTTTTGTAAGTACACTGAATTCACTCAAACTTTGCCTAAGATAAATTGGACTTAGCAATTAATATGAACTATATCGGTCTATCCCTTCTACTACCTCCCATACAAAATGACCTATTTTGAAAAGTTAATATTTAACCCATACCATCCAAACGGACACTTCGGAGGTAATGAAAATTAGTCAATTAATTTATATTGTGATAGGAAGCAAAACCTCAGAAAACCTAACTATTTGACACTCCCCTTCTGGGACCTCCCATACAAATGACCGAATTCAACCTCCTGGTCTTACATATATAATTTTTTTTTTTTAAAGTACACTGATTTCAGACAATTTTTGCGCAAGTTGTGCTGTTATGAAAATTTGAATAAATAATGAATATGGACTATATCGATCCTCTTTTACATACATACTAGCTGACCCGGCAAACGTTGTTCTGCCATACAAATTCTGACTCGGCGAACTTCGTCTCGCTCCAAGTTAACGCTTTCATATAAGCTCTAGAGTAATATTAAAACACATATAGTTAAAATTTTAATGTGACTAATTTGAATTTAATCGAAATCATTGAAGAGAGGTCTAATAAACAATGTTTTTCGATTTGTTTTCCGGCGCTAAAACAAACAATGAAGTCACGCGAAAAACTGAGAAATTCGAGGTTGATCCCACAAACTTCCAATGATTGGCCTTGCGATTTATTAATTGTCATCGCAAAAGCCAATCGAATGGGGAATTGAATTTGCTAGAATTAGAAGGGAAAATCGGTTGAAATAATAGAAATTCGAGGTAAAAGGACTTCCTCTCCTATGAAAAAAATTGACGGAAACGTCATTAATCCAGTTGAAACATCAACAGAAATTTGGCCATTACAAAGCGCCAGTAGATATTTTGAAAATGCAGTAGCCGATGGGTCGTTTTGCAAAGTGACTCTCATGTTCGTTAATATCAACTTCTTGTTATTCCGCCACAAAGACATTAATTTCATCAGCAGTAGTAGATTTTAGGATGGCGGGAAGCGTTTGATGAAAATCTTGCGACAGAAATATTATAGCCCCATCAAATCGTTTCGAATCACCTCAAAAATCCTTCATCTTTCGTTCAACTGCCTCCAAAGCTCGTTGACGCGCTATCGTGCATTTATCCCAAATGATAATTTTACATTCTCCCAACAATTTCGCTATCGCCGAACTTCTGGATATTGTGCCCAATGGCTTGTCAACTGTGAGAAGATTCATCGGCAACTTCAAAGCGGAGTGTGCAGTTCGCCCGCCTTTCCTGATGACTTGTAAACAAACCTGTCGTTGTATTGACCATCTTTAAATTGTGGTGATATTCACCCTCTCCACGGCAGAACATCATTGAAGTGCATCATATGACCGATGAGTCTCCCGACGCAATTTGCGATCGATACGCATAAAAATTATTTGAGCTAACCTTTTTATTCGTTTCTTTTCCTGATGACTTGTAAACAAACCTGTCGTTGTATTGACCATCTTTAATTTTTGTGATATTCACCCTCTCCACGGCAGAACATCACTGAAGTGCATCATATGACCGATGAGTCTCCCGACGCATGAGAACAATATCGTGTGATTCCACATTCTCACCCTGCAATAGCTGTGATGCCGTCGATATTCATATCAACAACTTTAAATGCAGTTATCTCCTAACAAAAATTTTCGATCGCAAAAAGGATACAGTTGGGATCTCATCTTAAAATAGATTGGGATCTCACCTCGAAATGAGTAGCAGCATAAGCCGGGAGTTTCCGATTGTAACTTCAGTGCATTGCTATGCTGGCATACGACTGACAATGAACCGATATCAACGCAGCGAAGATCTTTGTAGGCGATTGTGGAATCGATTCTAGTCTATATTTACGACTGGTCTTCTTCTAGAAACATTCTGTCAAATTTGAGGTGGTGATTGTGCAGCGCGAAACTGTGCAATATGGGCACATCTTCATTAATTTTTTTGGCCCGTTCCTTTTGATTATTACGGACGTTCTGACTAATTATAACACGACGCGTACGTCGTGCAAATTTTGATTGTCTAATAGGAGGCATTAGTCTAGTAAATAACTCTCCCTAAAAACAACCATGTCCTATTCGGAAAATCCAAATTTTTCGAGTTTTCCACCAAGAATTTATCTATTTTTCCATTCGGAAAGTCATGTCGGAATAATAATCTAAAATTTTTCGCAGTTACATCGTCCAAAACTATCAAATCATACGACAAAAAGCTAAATTTCGTCGAATAAAAAATTAAAAATTTTCGAATTTTTCTGGAATTTTCCAACAAAATTTTTATATTTTTCCGTTTGAAAAGTCATTTGCAATTATTGCACACAAAAAAGCTATTTTCGGTTATTCCAATTTCCCAAAATTTTCTCTCACATATACCTTCTCCTGGCAATTGCGAACAAACTGAAAAAAAATTCAGCAAAATAAAAAAAATCAAATTTTTTGCGCATTTCCGGAATTTTCCGAGTTTTTCCCTAATAATTTTCTATTTTTGCATTCGAAAAGCCATTTCGTAACAATTGCACTCAAATTTCCCGGCTTTTCCTGAGGATTTTGTTGACGCATAAAAAATTCCTGCCAATATTGAAAAAAACTGGGCCAACGTTCTCTCTTGATAAATTACTATAAATTTTTTCACACTATTTTTATATTTATATATTTCACAATAATCCGAAATTTTTCAGCAAGCACAACGAATTTTGCACCTTTACGTCGTCTGAAATCATTAAATCAAGCGATACAATGGAAGATTTCGTCGAAGGCATCCAAATCTTTCGATTTTTTCTGGAATTTTCCGAGTTTTCCAGTTTTTTCTATTTTTCCATTCGAAAAGTCATAATTGTTCGAAAACCGACAAAAATTTAGTTTCGATTATCGAAAAAAATCTAATTTTCCGATTTTTTTTTTCGGAATTTTCCGAGTTTTCCACCGACAATTTATCTATTTTTCCATTTGAAAAGTCGTTTCGGAATAATTATACGAAACTTTTCGCAAGTTACATCGTTCAAAACTATCAAATCGTACGACAAAAAGCAAAATTTCATCGAAAAATAGTATTGAAATTTTTCGAACTTTTTCGGAATTTTCCAAAAAAAAATTTATTTTTCCATTCGAAAAAACCATTCATAACAATTGCACACACAATTCCATACAAAAAAGCAATTTTCGGTTTTAGCAATTTTCCGGCTTTTCCGGTGGAATTTCCCAAAATTTTCTTTTACATAAACCTTCTCCAGGCAATTACGAACAACTGAAAAAAAATTTCAGCAAAATCGGTCCAACCGTTCTCAATTGATGAATTACTATACATTTTTGCCACCATTTTTATATATATAGACTAGTGGGCCCGGCAATGCTTTGCTATTGCATATTAACTTGTAATATATTTCATATTTCTTACTATCCTAAATGCTATAAAACGCTAATTTATATATTTGTTGGTCTACAAAGTACTTTGAAAACGGCACTTAAGCTCGGCAATAATATGTTGTAACTAATTTTAAGTAATTCCTTAACATGGAAGTTAACCAATGAAGTTTTATTGTTTTAAACGCTAAATGTCATAGGCTCTATGACGATAGTAAAAAGTTCATCAGCAAAGTGATTCTACAGTGCCGACATGTTGACTAAGTTTCGTTTGTATGTTGGATGATAAACCACTTCTTTCACAAATTGGAAACAGACATTCCGCTAAAGATCAAAATTAAATTTTTATTTTTAACTGTAGTAGCGGAAACTGTCTGTATACTATCTTTTTGAGCGTAAAAAAAACACTTTTGACATGCCATGTCCGCCTATTGATCGCAAATGAAAATTTCGTTTAAAGATTCATGCCTTTAGCAATTTAAACAGATCTCCCACGGATCAAGAATATTCCCGAATGCTATCTTTGTATTGAACTCGTATTACCATTTTTTGATATAATTCGGTCACCAAACGTTTGGCTTGATGGTCTCACGCGCTGTATTACATGTTACGCCGCCGTGTTGGAACCATTTCTCCTCCCAATGATTTGAAATGACATGATAAATAACAAAATCAAGTGATCGTCTAATTCTTCCACCAATTGGATCTTATATAGATGAAGGCCAGGATATTTGCTCAGCATTTGACCGAGTTGCTGAGAACGGCGTCGGTTCGATAAATTCGAGTTCCCTGTCACACTTACGTCTACAGCGTCGATGGCTTCTATTAGCTGCTCAAATGGATTATTATATGCACCGGAAACTTGACAAAGGGTTTCATAAGTTTGGGGAACAAAACGTACATTTTGAAAATAAATTTGCAGGTTTTGTAAACGTTGTTCATGTGTAGTCTTTGCATGGTGATTTTCTAAATTATACTGAAAGAAAGTCTATATCACTTCATTAGTATGACAGATAGATTTACAAATATGTCTATCAGAAGTTCTATACGTCAAAAAAACACCCCGTACTTACATTATTTACAAATGTTTGCTAATGTTACCGCTGACATACTATAAATATCCAAATTGTTTATTATAGATTCGCTCTGGATAAATACATACCTGTAAAGTAAATTAAAAACATATCACTGTTTTAGTCTGCGCAGCTACTATATGTCCTCAACTTCCTGGTGTACGGACCATTTTTTGATACAGTTTAAAAGTCAAATATTGAAGTGTGTGGGCAGCGCCTCGGCACTTTTTACTTATTTATTTAAAAAAGCCTGCTAATTAGGGCGGATCAATTTGTTCGCGTCGAAAAAAAAACGTGGTAATCGTACACCAATATCGGAATCTACGATGAATTCTAAGAAACTTTCATTAAGAAACTATATATCTAAAATCAATTCCAACGTTTGGAGACCAAGACGAAGAGGATGGTATATTTTTGACATTGTTTGGGATCCCGCTCAATATTCCGCACCTCCGCCAAAAGATTTTTAAAAACTTAATTTCTGTATGCCAACTTTCAGAGGCCATAACTTTTTAACCAATACATAGATTTGTTGGGAAGACAGTTTTACGCAGAATGTCTCAAAAAATATATGTTTTTGAAGTTTTCAGTTTCTGCTCATTTAAAAACAAAAAAACTCTATCTGAAATCTTCACGCTTCCCAGCGCAGTTGTATGGGCGGTGCCACGCTCCTTTATTCAATCAATGACAGTTTTAACTGTTTATTTTCAAAGGGGTGTGTCGCACCTCAATTCCACCCTAACTGAAATTCATACTGTAACAACAACATATGTAACAAATGGCATCTTCATACCTCTGATAGTTCATGAGATATAGTCTTTTTTACTTCCAAGTTGTATGGGCGGTACCACGCCCCTTTATCCAATCACAACTAAATATAGCCTGAGACTATCAACAGGTCAACAGTACCACTTGGTAAAATTTTCGTATCAATCGATCTATTAGAAAAGCCGTTAGAGCGATTTTTGAAAAGGGGGCGTGGCACCGCCCACTTCCATCCTGGTTGTAATTAATACTGCTCCAAAAACATATATACCAAATATCATCTTCATACCTCTGATAGTTCATGAAATATAGCCTTTATAATTTTCAAGTTGTATGGGCGGTGCCACGCCCCTTTATCTAATTACAACCAAATGTAGCCAGGAACTATCTACAGGTCCACAGTACCTCATGGTAAAATTTTTGTATCAATCGATCTATTATAAAAGCCGTTAGAGCGATTTTTGAAAAGGGGGCGTGGCACCGCCCACTTCCATACTGGCTGTAATTAATACTTCCCCAACAACATATATACCAAATCTCATCTTAATACCTCTGATAGTTCATGAAATATAGCCTTTTTAATTTTCAAGGTGTATGGGCGGTGCCACGCCCCTTTATCCGATTACAACCAAATGTAGTCAGGAGCTATCTACAGGTCAACAGTACCTCATGGTAAAATTTTCGTATCAATCGGTCTATTAGAAAAGCCGTCTGAGCGATATTTGAAAAAAGGGGCGAGGCCCGCCCACTTCCATCCTGGTTGTAATTAATACTGCTCCAAAAACATATATACCAAATATCATCTTCATACCTCTGATAGTTCATGAAATATAGCCTTTATAATTTTCAAGTTGTATGGGCGGTGCCACGCCCCTTTATCTAATTACAACCAAATGTAGCCAGGAACTATCTACAGGTCCACAGTACCTCATGGTAAAATTTTTGTATCAATCGATCTATTATAAAAGCCGTTAGAGCGATTTTTGAAAAGGGGGCGTGGCACCGCCCACTTCCATACTGGCTGTAATTAATACTTCCCCAACAACATATATACCAAATCTCATCTTAATACCTCTGATAGTTCATGAAATATAGCCTTTTTAATTTTCAAGGTGTATGGGCGGTGCCACGCCCCTTTATCCGATTACAACCAAATGTAGTCAGGAGCTATCTACAGGTCAACAGTACCTCATGGTAAAATTTTCGTATCAATCGGTCTATTAGAAAAGCCGTCTGAGCGATATTTGAAAAAAGGGGCGTGGCCCGCCCACTTTTTGAAAAACAAAAACCTTTTAAACCATCCGGAAGCTATAGCGAACAAAACAAAAAAAAATTTTGAAAATCGGTCCAGCCGTTTTTGAGTTTTAGCGAGACAACTGCCCAGCAATTCATTTTTATATATAAGATTATTTTTGTATGTCAGTGTTCATATTCATTCATGCAAGTTTTGGACAGGTAAGCATTCATTGATAGTTGATTTACGAAAAAAATCAGACATGTTATGCTGCCCGTAATTGTAACTACTATACAAATAAGTACAATTTTCACGGTTTTGCACCACAAGCAAGCATAAAATTATACATAAGTTATTTTATTTTAATTAGAAATTTATTAATTTCCATAACTCAAGACTTAAACAATATCTTTTAAATTTGTAACTAATAAATTGAAAATACATTATTATACCATAAATTGTATTAGCCTTTAATGTTCGAGCAAATTTTTGGGTTGTATGCAACAAAATGAACAAATAGGAGGGGTACTGAAGGGACCAAGCAGCCTGGAATATTCTATTTTCAATTTTTATGTAATAGTTCCGCAATATAATCACCTTTTACTTTAAATAAATATAATTTGGTGCAATACCCATTCATTAAAATCAAAATTTTACAAAGAGATTTTCATTTATGCTTTACACTTTTAAGTTATCCCAGTCGGAAATTTGGTAAGGTACTTCCAATGGGAAGGCAAATTTAGAATACTTCATTTTTACGCTTACTAAAAGAAACTAGAAATGGTATTCAAACAAAATACTTAAGAAGGCCGAAGCCAACCGTCGGGACTACATAACACATGTACTAGAAAATATGTTCTCTTAGTCAGTTTGCTTTTGTTTCTGGCCGTGTGTAGACGTGTTTTTGCATTCGATTTTTTAAACCTTACGCCTACATTACACTGTAAGCGAGAAAAGAAGTAATTATGGTTACGTTTCAGGTATCGAGAAGGCGAAAATGGATGCTTTTGGAAAACATAACTTACCAGTTCTTCATAAAAGAAGCCACATTTGGAATGCATGTTCTCAATATTGCTCTGCATTACAATTTCATTGCCAAATAGAAGTTATTTTAGAATCCAAACCCGAAGATTCTCGAGTGATATCGTGCATTACCTTCAATTTATTTTTAGAAACAAAAGTGGAAGCATGTATCATGTCTGCTTCCATTTCCAAAGTAATGCTTACGTCAGGCGGCCATTGTTTTAAAAAGGTAATGGGAACTCGTAAGGGAAGATAGAATCCCTCCCGAACAGAAAGTAAGCATACTATAATGTGTTATTTCATGCTTCTTTTTCCTACTGATATGTTGCGTGCGAACCTCGATACAAACAAACATACATACATACACACATGCATATAACCTCTGTTAGGTTACAATGCCTGTTATTTCGCTCGAACCTACGATGTTGTTTACAGAGCTCCTGCAGTAGGGTCTGGTTAAAAATTATACATTTGCCGAAATTTTCTCATCTTATTTAGTGCATACCACCAACCTAAATTGTAGTATTGGCTTCACTATAGCGTTATAGGTTTCCCCAAAACTTGTCGGCATGATTCTAAATCTATGACTGCCTTGTTGAATCTAATTTATCAGCTAGCTTCCTGTCCAAGATGAGCCCCAGGTAGTTCGCCGTTTGGGTGAAGTTGTGTTGTTCATTGCCCAAATGGATATTGGATGTAGTGGGCGATTTCTGTTTCCGACTGAACAGTACTAATTTTATTTTATCAGTTTTCCAGAAGACTAACCCCTGAAACGCAGAGTCCTATGTCGTCTGCGTACGTTACTACTATGAATCCTTCCGTCTCCAGCTGTCTGAGAACGCTGTTGACGGAAAAATTCAACAATAGCGGCGATAATACTTGTGGGGTGCCTGTAGTCAACCACCTACGAGTAGTGAAGGAGTGATTTCAAAGATTTTAACTAATAGTTATTTTTTGTAGCATTTTGCGAATCAGTTTGCTAACATATGAGTGGTAAATTTGTATGAGAGGTACCAGAAGGGGCGTGGCTAGACTTAAATTTTTTTTTTAAAACTTTATCCTGTTAATGCTTTACTAAATACAGAATTTGGGTACGATCCCGTTGGTTGTTTAGGTATTATTACTCGATTTCTAAAGTGGGCGGAATGATGTATTTGAATCGGAGGTTTCAGGTTGTATCATGTATCCCATGTGCAATACCGTAAGTAGTTTTGGGAAAATATTAACTCGTGCAAAATTTCGAAACAATTGGTTGCGTCTTTTGAAAGTTATCGTGCGCACCAGCCGGACAGCCAAACAGACAGACGGACATGGCTCAAACGACTTAAAAGTCATGAATCGAATTTGGTCCTTCTATGTATTACACTTTTGGGTCATATCAAATGATATATACCCTCCTACCCGCAGTTTGAAAATGGTGAAAATCTTGCAGTCACAGTTCGCAAATCTAAGCCATTTTTTGGTCGTCGCACAGAGGGGTAAATTCCCGATCTGGGAGGCCAAAATTCGGTTTATCAAAAACCAATGTTTTTAATAATTTCCGATTTTAGGGTAATGAGAACTTAACTAGATTCCGTAATTTTTTCATTCCATTTTGCTTACATTCGTTTTCTACACGCTGTCAAAGTTACTTGTTGCTAATTGTGCATTTTCTCTTTTGGTGCGTTAAGGTAAAGCAACAATTTTAGCAGGCTATGGGAATGCGTGTGTTTAGTTTAAACATTTAAGTAAAATGGAAAATTAGAAAGCAGGTTAATACTTTTTAATCCAGTTAGCTAAAAAACTTCTAATTCAAATTCCAATTGGTAAAGCAACATTCAAAAATATGTTTTTTTTTGGTTATTTCAATGGGTACCAAAATAGAACTATGGACCATAATTTCTGCGCTTTTACTTAACCACTTTATTTAACATACTGGATATCCTATATCTCTATGCATTTATAGTTAGAGGGTATCCAGACGGTTAAATGTTATAGTTATATTTTTTGTATAAAAACGGTCGTAACCTCTACCCCCCGAATGTTAACATATTATTATTTTTTACGCCTCACCGAGTAATTTTTTAACATTCTGCTTCATAAATTTGCTTCAAATAATTTTGGCCGCCCAGATTGTGAATTTACCCCACTGTGCCTCGTGAAGCACCTTGTCGGAGCTGTTGGGACAAGTTAGTGATGTGAAAAATAAAACCCGTGCACGTCGCTCAAGAACAACTGAGAATATTGCTGCTGTAGCCCATTGTTGAAAAAAAACCAGGTTTGTCCATTCCTCGTCGTTCTTTGTAATTGGGCATTCCACAAACGTCACTACACCTTTTTTTGCTTGGGTCTTAAGGCTTATAAAGTTCAGTTAACACAAGAACTCAAGCCGGTCGATCATCAACAACGTAGTGTCTTTGCTGATTGGGTCCATGAAATGCATGAAAATTATCCGGAATTCTGTCGAAAATTCATCTTGACTGATAAGGCCCATTTCCACCTCGGTGGCTACGTCAACAAGCAAAATTGCCGCATCTGGGGCTCGGAAACCCAAGAGTTATTAAGGCTCTGCATCCTCAACGTGTGACTGTTTGGTGCGGTTTATGGTCCGGCGGGGTCATTGGACCTTACTTTTTAGAAAATGAGGTAAGATCAACAGTTACGGTGAATGAGATGATTAATGATTTTTTATGGTCGGAGTTGGATGGTTGGACAACGTTTACTTTCAACAAGACGGCGCTACTTGCCACACAAGCAACGAAGCCATTGATCTTTAACGGGAAAAGTTTCCGGGCCGCGTTATCTCTCGAAGAGGTGATCGCAATTGGCCACCGAGACACTTAGACAACACCTTGCGAGATAAGGTCTACGCCAACAGCCCAGCGAAAATTCAAGACCTCAAAGATAAAATTCATGAGGCTATTTAGGACATAGGGCAGCCACTTTGCGATTTGGTTATGGAAAATTTCATGAAAAAGATATGGTCCTGTGAGCGTGCTCGTGGTGGCCATTTGGCTGATGTTGTTTTTCATTATTAAGGGCATATGTTCGTCTTTCTTATGAAATAAACATCCGATCATTTATCTCAATAAATGGCATTTTTCTTTGAATACCAAACTAACACATCTTATTGGAAAACCCTTTATTTCAAAAATATTTAAAAATTTGTATAGGTTTCTTGAAAAAACTTGTGGAAAAAAATGCTGAATAAATCTGGTACTTTTCGGGAAAATTTTGTGCTTTTTACAGGTTGAAAATAAATTACAACTTTAAAAGGTCGGCATTTCTAAACCGCTTGAGGTAACTTAAAATTTGTAAGTGTATGCTTTATGAAAGTGTACTCAATTTGGTGGTGGTATCAGAAATAATCTTTTACCTCAAATGGCCGAGTTATTTATTAAACACTGAAAAACTGATTGACAACTTTAAACTTTGATATCTTAATAACGATAAAAGATATTCTGCAACACTAAGCGTATTTTTTGTTCGCCTAACATATTAGATTCTTAAAAATTTTATCGCCCTATAATTGTAGAAGTACCAGCCTTTAAAAGTTTCTGCAACACCAATAGTTTTTGGGTTATTTGAAAATAAGTTTTGTGTTCCATTACTAATTTGTATGGAGGCGAATGCTGAAAAATTTTGTTAAAACAGTTGGCAACATCATTAAAATGCCTGTTCGACAGCAATTATCATCCTATTCTTTTTAAATAAACCTATTCTCTTTTTAATATTCCATGTAAACCTGTGATGCAACATGTCCTTGAAAGTGCAGTTTTGCCCCCTCTTATTTTCTTCCATGAATGCTGATAACATAATGAAAATTTTCACAAAGTCATTCTCACTTTAGAAAAGCGTTACGAAGATAACGAGACATCAAGGATATTCAGCATAAAATAATGAAATAACATTATAAACTAAAGGGTTTTCCAATAGCTACTTGACAACTTTGAATTTAAATTGTGAACGCACTATTTCACTGATCATCTAATTGTTGCTTTCTTTTTTTTCAGTAAACTTAACATTTTCGTTATGGTAAAGTACACGAAGGAACAACGTTTGGAAATTATAAAAATGTACTACCGAAATTCGGAGTCGGTGACCGCAACTTTAAGAGCGTTAACTCCAATTTTCGGTCGTAATTCTCGCCCTAGTAGACAAGCAATAACAAGTTTAGTGCAAAAATTTGAGTCTACATATTCATTGTGTGATGCTGTCGTGCCAGTGAGACAACGGCCTGGTCGAAGTTCCGAAAATATCGCTGCCGTTCAGGCGTCCGTAGCAAACGATTCAAATCAGTCGATTCCGCGGCGTTCTCAAGAACTGGGCATCCCCAAGACCACTTTATGGCGAATTTTGCGTAAGGATCTGGGTTTACACCCATACAAGATTAAGCTGACTCAAGAATTGAAGCCGATGGACCATTTGAGTCGACGTACGTTCTCCGATTGGGCTCTGGAGAAGATGCACCAAGATGATGAATTTCATCGCAAAATCATCTTCAGTGACGAAGCTCATTTTTGGCTCAATGGGTTCGTCAATAAGCAAAATATGCGTTATTGGTCTGATGAAAATCCACATGTGCTTCACGAATCACCACTTCATCCACAAAAAATTACTGTTTGGTGCGCTTTGCATGCCGGCGGCGTCATTGGGCCATATTTTTTCGTCGACAATAACGATCGTCACGTTACTGTGAATGGCGATCGTTATCGCGCAATGATTAGCGATTATTTTTGGCCCGAATTGGAACACATGGACTTGGATGACATGTGGTTTCAACAAGACGGTGCCACAAGCCACACAGCACACGTTACAATCGATTTATTGAAGAGTAAGTTTGACGAGCGTGTTATCTCAAGAAATGGACCAGTCAATTGGCCGCCTCGTTCTTGCGATTTAACGCCTCTAGATTTTTTTCTTTGGGGCTACGTCAAATCATTGGTCTATGCCAACAAGCCGACAACGTTGGAAGAACTTAGAGCCAACATTGAACGCGAAATAGCGGCCGTTCCGGCCGAAATGTGTGACCGAGTCATCCTAAATTGGGTCCAACGAATCGACCGCTGCCGACGTGGCCGCGGTGCCCATATGAACGAAGTCGAGTTCCATTCATAAATGTTTTGAATGTATTTCAAGTCGGTAATAAAGTTTTGGAAATATCTCAAACGGTTTGCGTTTTATTTAAAAAAAAAGTTGTCAAGTCCTTATTGGAAAACCCGATATTATAATATACATATAGTCGCTGCGTCTACTAAATTAGTTATGTTTAATTTTTTTTATTGCATTTTTTTGAAGAAGCACGTGACTGCTTTGGCGCAGCTAGCGACGATATTTGTTCTCCTTATTTTTTTTATTCAGTATTGCATTTAGATGCAATTATGCAAAATGTATTTTAATGCAACATAAAGAAAGGAGAACAAATTGAAATCCCAATTACTAAAAAATAACTGTGCCTGATGAAGAAAATCTGAAAACATATTTGTAATCATGATATTAATAACCGTTTGAATCACAATTAAATTTTTTTGTAGACAGTGTTATTGCCCGTCGCAACCTCGTTCAACGGCATCTTATCATACATACACTTCTCTTAAAACAAGTGTCATGTAGACAATTAATGCCGAAATTAAAGTTCATGTCGCACCCATACACAAATTCTGTGCTCCATAATGGGGTATTACTTTTAATATAACCATAACGAAACAATTAATTATTTCTAATACTGTATTCTTTTAATATTATGCCTTATTTTAAGTATACGAACATAAACTACAAATTACTCTCTTTCACGTGTGTTATTGTTTTGGCAAATTAACGAACTAAACTTACCGCAGTATAGTGCCAGTGCCACTAACATCCTCCTTACTGCCATGTAGCCATATGACGTCAGCGTGAATTGAAACCGTTAGTGCATTCGCAGCTTCTGCAATTCCCTTTAATTACACATTGTTCCGCAGTTGCATTACAAAAATTACAAAAAAAAATTCAAGGAAAAGAAGAAAAACTTTGTTGTGGTTGTATTCGTATTTATGTGAAAATTCTTAATGTTGATTTTCTTTTTCAGTGAACTTTTGCGGCAGCTGAACTCGGTTCAGATTAAAGAAAAATTTAACATTCGCAAACAAAGAATTCCAAAAGAAGAATCACAAAACCAACAAGAAAAAACTGTTGCAAGAATTGGAGTAGAAGAGAATCGTAATAAGGATAAAAGTTGCAGCTGAAACAAAACTTTCATTATGCCCCACAAAGAATTAGTAATTTGTGGTTTCGTAAATGAAAGTGAAGTGAATTTTTAAATCAACATCAAGATTGCTTAAAATTAGCATCAAGTCTTGACAAAGGAACACAATAATCATGCGGATCATGTAATCAACAAACGAGTACAATTATAGTAACTTACGTAGTTACGCATTTACATTTTTTTTTGTATCCTACGGTTAATGATACCAGTATTCATTTGTTTTTTTTTCTAATGAGCATAAAACAGATACGATTTATATTAAATATTTGATTTATTACAAGCCTGAGGGTGGTAATCGTACATCAACGCAATTACGCAGTTGTTAACATCGACGGTAACATCTACGTTACTTACGCACCCACTAGCCAAACGAACTATTCCACTTTAAATTGATCGCGAGCTCAGTTTTCAATTTGCTTCTCGTGAGACTAGAAAGAACATCATTTATCATACCGGATAAATAGCGAAAGGGCTAAAATGAACTACAGCTCGTTAGAGCTGTGGTCATTAGTAAATAGTCAAACATTTGGGTGTACTAGAAAATTATCAAATCGCCAGAGATTATTCAAAGCAACAAAAATACACAATAAAAAAGGCATCAAATTTGTACGAAGGTATTTTTGGTAATAAATTACAAATTCCGATGTAAGCAAAATTACGACATGAGGGTAAAGATTTTCGAAATTACATTAGTTAGCCGACATGGCACAGTATTGGATAATTTCCTAGATTTCCAATCTCCCGTCCAATTAAAACACAACCGATTTCAAGTAACGTACAATAAGGAATAATATATTTGAATTCATTTATGACAAAACAGAAAAATATGTAGCAACACAAAAATACGGCTTGCTATGATTTCATATGAACAATAGAAAGAGTTGCTACGATTATAAAATAACATAAGTAAACAGGTGAATATAAAACAAGTGAATAATTGCGAGTTGTCTTGTTTGTATATCTCCAACACTTCCCCTCAAACGGCAGCTTGCAAATTCACTATGTGTTACAAAGACCAATCATGTTGATGCACGATGCGTGCTTCGAAGCTGGCAATCCTTTGGTAAGGACGTCAGCTGGCATTTCAGTTGTAGGAATATATTGAACTTGAATATCACCGCGATCGATGCATTCACGTATGAAATGGTGACGGATGTCAACATGCTTCGTACGGCTATGAAACACTGGGTTCTTTGATAAAAGCCCAGCTCCTTGGTTGTCATTGTAGATGACTGTGGCTTGCAGTTCACCCATAACTTCCTTCAAAAACCGCCTTAAATGGACAACTTCTCTTGATGAATCAGACAAAGCCATGTATTCGGCTTCAGTGCTTGACATAGCAACAGTTCGTTGTTTTCTTGATTCCCAACTTACTGCAGCGTTGGCCAGAACAAAAACGTATCCTGTATAGGATCTTCTGTCGTCAACATTAGCTCCCCAATCAGCGTCTGCATAACCCGTGAGACATTCACCAGTTTTGTGAAACTTCAGGCCTACGTCTTCGGTGCCTTTCAGGTATCGCAATACCCTTTTAGCTGCGACCCAATGCTGTTTTCCAAAATTAGAGTTAAATTGGCTAAGCATACTTACAGCATGAGCAATGTCAGGTCGCGTAGAAACAGCCAAGTACATCAGCGCACCAATTAAACTTTGGTACGGAATTCGTTCCATTTCTTTTGCTTCGGCTTCTGTTTTTGGACACATCTCTTTTGACAACTTCTCATTCGATAGAATAGGTACCGATACTGGCTTGCAATTTTCCATGTTAAACCTTTTTAAAACTTCTTGAACGTATTTCTTCTGTGACATGGTAATTTCTCGTTTGTGTACGTCTTGTTTGAATTCGATGCCTAAGCAGAAGTTTAAAGCACCTAAATCTTTCATTTCAAACGATTTTGATAGCTGGTATTTGAGTTGACATAACATGCTTTTGTCATTAGATACCACAATCAAATCGTCAACATATATGGCAACAATTAGGATCTTTTCTTCGTCTCTCTTCATATAGATGCACGGTTCGGAATCCAACGGCTTCAGTTGAAGTTGCTTCAACTTTTCATCCAACTTTTTGTACCATTGGCGGCCTGATTGCTTGAGACCGTACAGCGCCTTCTTTAATTTCAAAACTTTATCACCCGAAAAGCTTCTTTTGTCTTGACACTCCACAATTTCTATTAATTCTTCCGGGATTTCCATGAAAATGTCCTCTTCGATATCACCATTTAGGTATGCGCTTACAAAATCCAATTGATGTACTTCCAGGTCTAGTTCAACTGCCAGTGCCATCAGAATTCTTATGGATCCAATTCTTGCTACAGGAGCGAAGGTTTCATCAAAATCAATTCCGGGTATTTGACTAAAACCCTTTGCCACAAGTCTTGCTTTTCGTCGTTCGATAGATCCATCTGCTTTCAACTTTGTGCGTAAAACCCATTTTGATTTAACAACTTTCTTACCGCGAGGGCGTTCCACGATATTCCAGGTTTTATTTTTCTTCAGCACCTCGTACTCTGCTTTCATAGCGGCTTTCCATTCACTGGCTTCTGGACTTGATAACGCTTCTGCTGCTGTTGATGGATCAAAACTTTGAACCATACCAGCTTTTTCGTTAACAGCTTCGGTTTCGGCTGAACCTTCTTCAATTTGATGCAATGTATTTGTTTCAACTATATTAAAAAGTTTTCGTGGTCGTCCTCGTTTGCCGGTCAATTCCTTCTTGGGACGTCCTGGTCCCCTTTTTGAAGTTACTGGGGTTTCTGCTGTTGCTTCTTCATTGTTGATGTTGCATTCAGTATCTTCATCTTCAATATCGGCTTCTACTGGCGTCACTGGTAACAACAATTCCTGGATATCTGCATTTGGTTGAATAAAATCTTCGTATTTGCTGTCTGCTTCATAGGGTTCAGTGAATTTTACATCACGGCTGCGAACAATTTTTCTCGTTTCAGGATCCCAAAGTCGATAAGCTTTTGATTCTTGAGAATAACCCACGAAAATGCATTTCTTAGATTTCGGTTCGAATTTTCCTTTACCTGGTTTCTTGTCCAACATGAAGGCTGCCATTCCAAACGTTCGAAAGTAATTGACGTTAGGATTCTTGCCCGCCCATACTTTGAACGGTATTTCGCCTCCCAGACTTCGTGATGGACAACGGTTGCGTATGTGGTTCGCTGTCAAAATAGCTTCGGCCCAAAAACCTGGAGAAAGTCCTGACTGTATCATCATACAGCGAGCCATTTCGACGAGCGTTCGGTTTTTGCGTTCTGCCACCCCATTTTGCTGTGGCGTATATTCAACAGTGAACTCGTGCTTAATACCTTCTTGCTTCAGATATTCTTCAAGGTTTCGGCAAGTATATTCAGTGCCATTGTCTGATCTAAGTGTCTTGATTTTTAGACCAGTTCTCTTCTCCGCCATGTTTTTAAATTCCTTGAATTTTTCTGCAACTTCGTTTTTCTTCTTGAGGAAGTAGATTTCGCACCATTTGCTCTTATCATCAATGAACGTGACGAAGTAACGAGAGCCCCCAAGAGAGTCGACGCGCATGGGTCCGCAGACATCGGAATGTACCAGCTCGAGGAGATTACTTGTAGAAGATTCTGACGTTGTGTATGGACTTTGTACGTGCTTCCCCTTGATACACGTTTCACAAACGGGTAAAGCACCTTCGGTTGTGGTATTTATGCCACTTACCTTATTTTTCCGTATGATGTCCTTCAGATCTTGTTCATTCAAATGGCCAAATCTTAAATGCCAATCCTGAAGAGTAAGTTTCGTAGATTGGGCAATCTTGCTGTCTTCTTTCGACTCTTCAACGTAGTACAAGTTGTTCTTTCTGTTAGCTATTAGAATTTCTTCACCAGACTGAGAACGCTTCACTACTGCCTTATTTTTCGTAAACAATACCTCCAACCCACGTTCTGTTATCTTCGAAACAGATAGTAAATTTGCTCTTAGGTCCGGCACAAACAACGTATCTTCCAGCTTTGCAATAATTTTCTTACAAGGCACCTTGACTGTTCCACATCCTTCAATTCTTGTTGATTCATTGTTTGCCAAATTTAATACTTTCGTACCTGCCTGCTCCATATGATGAAAACGTTCCTTTTGACAACACATGTGAGATGTGGCTCCAGAGTCAAGACACCAACTCGCATTTTCGTTCTGTGTTGCCATTGCAACTTCGGCACATCCAGACGTCTCTGAACGTTTAGTTTTAGATTTTTTCTTCGATCTACATTCTCGTGCCATGTGGCCTATTTTCCCACATGAATGGCACGCAAATTTGAAACGTCCTACGGCTGCATCGCTGCTTTTCAAATTCGGCTTACCTATGTTTCGGTGTACAAACATGGCACCCTGAGCACCTTCGTTGTGGCGTTTCCTCGCTTCGTATTCTTCCAAAAGTTTCACCTTGAGCTGTTCCGGTGTCGGGAGTTTATCTTGCGTCTCGATGGCAATGCGGAAAGATTCAAATTCTTCTGGAATGCTATATAAGAGAAGAATAGTTAGCAAATCTTCGACGACTTCAAGATTCATCTCCTGCAGCTTATCCACAATATCAAAAAACGCGTTAATGTGGTTTCGCATATCATCACCATTTTTCATTTTCAGAAGAATAAGCGATTTCAACAGCATAGCCTTCCTGGCCGGTCCTTTCGATTGATAAACACTATGTAGTTTATCCCATATATCCTTGGATGTTGTGCAGTTTTTGATTTGTTTTAATTCCGTGGACGATATGGCCAAAACCAAGTCTGCACGTGCTTTTGCGTCTTCACTTTCCCAAACTGCTACGGATTCCGCCGGTTCTTCTGGCTTCACACATGTGCCACTCACATATTTCCATGAGTCATTCCCACGCAACTCATTTTGACCAAGATTCTTCAGTTCCTTAACAGCACACCACTTTTACGGATTTCAGGTTGCAAAAACTTTTTGCAAATTTAATGGTTATTCACAGCGTAGTGGTAGTGTGTTGGGTCCATAACCTATTGGATAATTTCCTAGATTTCCAATCTCCCGTCCAATTAAAACACAACCGATTTCAAGTAACGTACAATAAGGAATAATATATTTGAATTCATTTATGACAAAACAGAAAAATATGTAGCAACACAAAAATACGGCTTGCTATGATTTCATATGAACAATAGAAAGAGTTGCTACGATTATAAAATAACATAAGTAAACAGGTGAATATAAAACAAGTGAATAATTGCGAGTTGTCTTGTTTGTATATCTCCAACACACAGTAGGCCAAATCTGGTGAGAAATTAGTCGAAAAAACAAACTAGAATTTATATCACGTTTGAGCATCCCAAAGTCCGCCTTGCTTCTTCTTCTTCTCCTTATATGGCCGCAACAACAGAATTTCATTCAACAGTAGCCGCACGTAGAAAAGGATTCCAAGCACTTTGGTCATTTGCGCTGCGTAAATAATTCGTCACTCCAAGTTTAGATTATAGCTTTTTTACCTGGTCCCTCCTTCGTCGCCCATCGAGTTCATTGCCGAAGACTTTACGAGCTGGAGCCAGCGCACTCGGTCTATTTCAAAATATTCAAAAGTACATTAACAAAAAAACAGTGCATTTACTGCTAAAAACAGAACAGTGATCAATCTGATTTCTTGTATTTTGATCGGGAGATATCCAGGTTCCAGGGGAATGGGACTTTGCCCAGAGGTTGAAAGTTACTGATTGTCACTCACTTGGGAGTGACCAGTCACGATTCCTTTGTGGCACTGTCCAAGCAGTTAACTACTTCCGGTCTTAGACCAAGTTTTCCCCGGGCAATGACTTTAAAGCAACCGTTAGAAGTTAGCTAAAGTTAGAAGGCGAAATGTTGAGTAACCTAATCGGCATGCTACCACCGATGCGTCTTAGGAACTAGGTAACATAAGTTACTGAAGCACAACACAGGCTCTCTTAGTGGCTTTGGCAGCCCCAAGAAACTAGGATCGGGAGCGGTGGCCTAATAAGCCACTCTCCTTAAACAAAATTTATTATGAAAACACGGAGAATAAATAAAACAAGAACCCCCCCAAATGTTGACGACCCCCGCAAACTATATAAGGACCATGATTTAAGGATATGCACCTGGAATGTCAGAACTCTTTACAGAGATGGTGCCTCTATCCAACTGGCGGATGTCCTCGACAAATACAAGGCTGACATCACCGCCATACAGGAAATGAGATAGACGGGACAGGGATGCACACGACTAAAGAACTGTGACATCTTTTACAGCTGCCATGCAGAAAGACACGAATTTGGATGTGGTTTCATAGTCGGCAAGAGACTTCGACACCTGGTCTCGCTGTTTAACCCTGTAAGTGGCCGAATAGCCACCATTCGCATCCGGGCGAAATATTTTTACATCACGCTGATTTGTGTACACGCCCCGACGGAAGACAAAGACGATGATATCAAAGATGCATTCTATGAGCGCCTGGAGGATATATATGACCGCTGCCCTGCACATGACATTAAAATTGTTCTGGGAGATTTTAATGCTAAAATAGGAAGGGAAATAGGAAAATTCAGTCTACACAACAGCACCTCCGATAACGGATTCAGACTTGTAAGTTTCGCGTCGGCAAGAAACATTGTTGTGAGTGGAACCAGATTCCCGCGTAAAGATATCCACAAGGCAACCTGGATATCTTCCGATCAAAATACAAGAAATAAGACTGATCACGTGGTGGTTGATGGAAGGCATGTCTCAAGCGTTATGGACGTGCGTGTGATGCGCGGTGCAAATATCGACTCGGATCACCACCTAGTTGCAGCCAAGGTACGCACACGATTAAGTAGTGCTAAAAACACTCGTAATCAAACGCAAAGGAAGTTAGACATCATAAAGCTGCATACCACTGAGATAGCCAATGCCTACTCCAACAAACTCTCTCAATTACTCCATACATATCCTCCTAGTTCTGATGTTCCCGAGATGCAGTGGCAGCATTTGCGAATTCTATCACCACTGTCGCAACAACCGTACTGGGTTATGAAAAACCACGCTCAGACAAGCCCTGGTACGATGATGAATGTCGCGAAATGTCTGAGGAAATGGATGCTGCATACAAGGCAAAACTGCAGCCTATAGCGACAAGTGCGGTGACGGAGCGTTATAAAGAGAAAAGGAGGGAGATGAAACTCCTGTTCAGACGGAAAAAGCGTCTGTGGAAGAAAATAGAGAGTCAGGATATCAAAAACTACATGGATAGAGGTGAGGCCCGAAAGTTCTACCAAAAGGTAAAAAGTAAAGTTTTAGAACATGGATCCCCACCTGTAGGGGCAGAGACGGAAATCTGGTCACGGACACTCAGAGTGTGCTGCAAATATGGAGGGAACGAAATCGCACCAATCATCGACGAAGGAGTAGACTGTCCACCACCGAGCCAAAACGAGATCAGCACGGCAATTGCGCGGCTTAAAAATAATAAAGCTGCGGGAGCCGATGGACTGCCGGCAGAGCTTTATAAAGGCGGCGGCAATGACCTGGTAACATGCATGCACCAGCTCATAAACACGATTTGGCTCAGGGAGTGCATGCCCGATGATTGGAATCTGAGTGTCCTATGTCCCGTGCTTAAGAAAGGCGATCCTAGTGTGTGTACCAACTATCGCGGGATTAGCGTTTTACCCATCGCATACAAGGTCCTGTCTAGTGTGTTATGTGAAAGACTAAAGCCCCTTCTGGCGAACCTGGTTGGACCTTATCAGTGTGGCTTTAGACCTGGTAAATCCACCACCGACCAGATATTCACGCTACGACAAATCCTGGAGAAGACCCAAGAAATGCAGATTGATACCTACCATCTGTTCATCGATTACAAAGCTGCATTTGACAGTCCGATACGACAGAAATTGTTGGATGCTATGGCTGAGTTTGGTATCCCCGCAAAGCTAATTCTACTCTGCGGGATGACACTGACTGACACGAAGTCTTCAGTGAAAATTGGCAAAAATCTGTCAGAGCCATTTTCTACCAAGCGAAGCTTTAGACAAATCGATAGTCTGTCCTGCGATCTCTTTAACATTGTAATGGAGATGATCATGCGAAAAGCAGCAGTAAACAGGAATGGCACCATATTTAACAAAAGCCACATGTTGCTCGCGTATGCTGATGATATAGATATTATTGGACGTGGATTAAGAGATGTTACTGCGGCTTTTTCGAGCATTGAAAAGCAGTCGGCTGAAGTGGGTCTGGTGATAAACGAGGACAAAACCAAGTTATTTGTTTCAACGAACAAAGATTCCACTCGTCTGGGACGCTGCGTGAACGTTGACAACTATAACTTTGAAGTGGTAGATGATTTTGTCTACCTTGGCTCCGCCATAAATAAAAGTAATAATGTCAGCCTCGAAATCAAAAGACGAGTATTGATCGCAAACCGCTGCTACTATGCGCTAAGCAAGCGATTTAACGACAAAGCGCTCTCTCGAAGAACAAAGATCCAGCTCTACCAGACTCTGATCCTACCTGCCTTGCTCTACAGCGCAGAATCGTGGGTAATGACTAGGGCGACCAATTTTCAGCATATGCTGAATATTGCTGATGCTGCTTAATTTAACGATTTCAAGCGATCTTGCTTATTTAAAGAGTTTGTGCTTTTTTATGCTGTTTTTGCCCTTATTTAAATTTTTGATACATTTTGAAACCTATCAATTGAAAATTTTTGCATATCACAAGCCCTTGCGGTTCATAAAAATATGACAGGTAGTATAAAATTTGCAAACTATCCTCTTATTTTACACACAGCTTGTGTTCAAGATTTTGTAACAGTCCTGTTTATACCATCACCCTTAGGGATGAGGGTATATATCATTTGATACGACCTAAAAGTGTAACACATAGACGGAGTCACTTCAGACCCTAGGTTTCTTAGAACCAAATTCGATTCATGACTTTTTAAGTCATTTGAGCCATGTCCGTCTGTCTGTCTGTCTGGTGGCTGTCCGGCTGGTTCGCACGATAACTTTCGAAAGACGCAACCAAATGTCTTGAAATTTTGCGCGAGTTAATATTTCCCCAAAACTACTTACGGTATTGCAAATGGGCTACATGGCTCCGCCCCTTCTGGTACCTCCCATACATATACATCATTCCGCCCACTTTAGAAATCGAGTTATAATATCAATACACCCAACGGGATCGTACCCAAATTCTGTACTTAGTAAAGCTATTACAGGATAAAGTTTTGGAAAAAAATTGGAAGTCTAGCCACGGCCCTTCTGGTACCTCCCACACAAATTCACCTTTCCGCCCACTTTAGATATGGAGTAATAATATCAATAAAACCATCGCGCTCGTACCCTAATTCTTAATTTAGTAAAGCTTTAGCAGGATACAGTTTTTGAGAAAAAAACTGAAGTCTACCAACGCCCCATCTGGTACCTCCCACACACATCTGGTACCGCCCACTTTAGAAATCGATTAATATTATTATTAGAACAACCGCGATCGTGACCAAATTCTGTATTTAGTAAAGCTCAAGCAGGATAAAGTTTTGGAGAAAAAACCTGGAAGTCTAGACACGCCCATTCTGGTACCTCCCATACAAATGTACCTTTCTGCCCACTTTAGAGATGGAATAATAATATCAATACACTTGACACGATCGTGCCCAAATTCTGTATTTAGTAAAGCTATAACAGGATAAAGTTTTGGAGAGAAGACCTGGATGTCTAGACACGCCCCTTCTGGTACGTCCCATACAAATGTACCACGCCGCCCACTTTAGAGATGGATTAATAATATCAATATTCTCGACACGATCGTGCCCCAATTCTGTATTTTATTAAGTTATAACAGGATGAAGTTTTGGAGAAAAAAATTGGAAGTCCAGCGGCGCCCCTTATGGGACCTCCCATACAAATGTACCTTTCAGCCCACTTCAGAGATGGAGTAATAATATCAATACATCCAACGCTATCGTGTCCAAATTCTGTATTTAGTAAAGCTATAACAGGATAACGTTTTGGAGGATAAACCTAGAAGTCTAGACACGCCCCTTCTAGTACCTCCTATACAAATTTACCACTCCACCCACTTTAGGAATCGAGTAATAATATCAATATAATAGCAATTTTTTTTATTTTACTGAGGGTGATGGTATATGTAAGTCGGGTCGCCCGACTGAAACTTTCTTACTGGTTTTATTGCTAACTTAGTACGTTCGATTCTTTATATTCCTATAGTTGTCCCTTTCACACTCTATCTCTATCGTTGTACTCAATGTGAATTTAGTAAGGCGTATGCAAAGACAATTTAATGAAAGCTTGGAAACAATACAATCAATTCAGCATGCTAAAGAAAAACTATCTGATATAAAAGACGGGCGTACTTGCGCGAAATCGTGGCTTTGTGGAAATCACTAAAATCAATGATATTATTTTTTTAAAATTCCAAAAAAACAAATGCGTTTATCGGAAAATATTCGTTTGCTGATTTAACACTTTTTAAATACGCTCCTGTTTCATCGTGTGACGTAGAACGTCTTTTTTCTATATATGGAAATTTTTTTTACAAACCAGCGTAAAATTTTCGCCTTGGAAAATTTAAAAATTCTAGTGCATAATTGTAATAGTGATATTGACCAAGGTATAATCTCAATTTTGTTTGGTTTAAAAATTACATTCTATGTATGAAAATCCGACTAAATAATTTTGTTAATTTACTTATTGTTTGTTATTACTTCATTAATAGATGTGAACTTGTTTTTTGTTTATTTTTCAATAAATAAAATTTTTTTTAAATGCTGAATATAAAATCTATCGTGCTTATTTCAAGGGTTTTTCATGCTTTTTTAAGTACTGAAAACCGTTTTTTCGTGCTGAAAAATGGTCGCCCTAGTAATGACACAAGCGGATCAATCTATTCTGGGAGTTTTCGAGAGAAAAATACTCCGCAAAATATTTGGACCCATCATTGTGAACGGCGAGTACCGTCGTCGAATGAATCATGAGCTGTATGAGCTGTACAACGGTATCGACGTGGTCAAGCGCGTTCAAATAGACCGAATGCGCTGGCTTGGACACGTTGTGCGAATGGACGAAAATGCTCCGGCTCGAAAAGTCTTCGGCAATAAACTGGATGGGTGGCGCAGGAGGGGGCGACCAAAACTCCGATGGATGGACCAGGTTACGGAACTGTTAAGTAAGATTGGTATGAGGAACTATCTAAGGAGCGCAATAGACCGAAGCGCTTGGAATGCTTGTCTACGTGCGGCTACTGATAGATGCATTTCTGTTGTTGCTGCCAGTAAAGAAGAAGAAGAAGAAGATATCCAGGTTGCCTTGTAGATATCTTCATATAGGAATCTGGTTCCACTCACAACCATGTTACTTGCCGATGCTAAGCTAATCTGTCTGAATCCGTTATCGGGGGTGTTGTGCAGACTTAATATTCCGACTGCTGAAATAAGAGCATCTTTCCCTCCTATTTTAGTATTAAAATCTCCCAGTGCAATTTTAATGTCATGTGCAGGCCAGCGGTCATATATTTCCACCGGTCACTCATAGGATTGATCTATAATATCCTCAACTTTTTTTCCGTCGGGGCGTGTACTTAAATCAGCGTAATGTAAAAATATGCCACCTTGATGCGAATAGTGGTCATTCGGTATCTAACAAGCTTAAACCGTAAGACCAGATGTCGAAGTCTCTTGCCGATTATGAATACACATCCAAATTCGTCACATGTTGACGTCACAATTCTTTCGTCGTGTGCATCCCTGTCCCGTCCGTCGCATTTTATGTATGGCGATGACGTTCTCACAATATGCTTGAAAGGACCTTGTACGCAATTGGTAATAAGCTTATTCTACGGTTGGTCTGACATGCACAACGATCTCCTTTCTTGTATATGGGACATAACAGACTAAGACTCCAATTCCCGGGCATGCTCTCCTCTAGCCAGATGTTCTCCATGAGCTGATGCATGTTTCTAATTAGCTCCTCCCCGCCAGCCTTAAACAATTCAGCAGGGAGACCATCAGCTCCAGCAGCTTTGTTGTTTTTAAGGCGGGAGATTGCCACACGTATCTTGCTCTGGCTCGAAGGTAGACAGATAAGACAATCGTCATGGATTGGAGCGGGGTCTTCTGGAGTGGAGTCCTTATACTGTAAATTATTGAAATTATCACTCCATAACGTTATCCGGTACCGTCCGTTCTATAGAGTCGGCTATATATTGCCACTGCGAGGTTATATTATCAGGGGTTGGAGCATTCCGCAGTAGTTGAGTTAGGTGGTTGGAGTAGGCGTCCGCTACCTCTGTGGTCCGCAGTTTACTAATGTCCAGCTTTCGTTGTGTCTGGTTACGTACGTTTTTCGCCACGCTTAGCCTTGTGCGTACCTTAACTGCGGTAAAGAAGTGATCGAAGTCAATTTTCGATGCGTGCCTTCCATCGTGATCTATCTGATTCCTCGTCAATTGGTCTGGAGATAACCATGTTGCCTTATGAACATTTTTATTATCAAATCTAGTGCTGCTAACTACCATATTTTTCCGATGGTAGGCTCAAATGCCTTTTTTTAGCTCGTAGAACTCGTCTTTGTCCTCAACGTCTTCTGTCGGAGCATGCGTACATATAAGTGTTATGTGGAAAAACTTTGTTTTGACTCTTTTGGTGGCTATACGTTCACACTCAATTCGACTTTATAGACTAAAAACCTGTATTCAATTTTCGATATGACGGAATATATTTGATGTCATGAAAGAATTGCGTCTGTCGATGAATGAGGACAGTACCAAAGTTATTTTCTTGAATAAACAAAGAAGCATCTCGTTTGGGACGCTTTGTGAACAATGACAACTATAACTTTGAAATAAAAAACCAGTAAGAAAGTTTCAGTCGGGCGACCCGACTTACATATACCATCACCCTCAGTAAAATAAAAAAAATTGCTATTATATTGATATTATTACTCGATTCCTAAAGTGGGTGGAGTGGTAAATTTGTATAGGAGGTACTAGAAGGGGCGTGTCTAGACTTCTAGGTTTATCCTCCAAAACGTTATCCTGTTATAGCTTTACTAAATACAGAATTTGGACACGATAGCGTTGGATGTATTGATATTATTACTCCATCTCTGAAGTGGGCGGAAAGGTACATTTGTATGGGAGGTCCCATAAGGGGCGCCGCTGGACTTCCAATTTTTTTCTCCAAAACTTTATCCTGTTATAACTTAATAAAATACAGAATTGGGGCACGATCGTGTCGAGAATATTGATATTATTAATCCATCTCTAAAGTGGGCGGCGTGGTACATTTGTATGGGACGTACCAGAAGGGGCGTGTCTAGACATCCAGGTCTTCTCTCCAAAACTTTATCCTGTTATAGCTTTACTAAATACAGAATTTGGGCACGATCGTGTCAAGTGTATTGATATTATTATTCCATCTCTAAAGTGGGAGGAAAGGTACATTTGTATGGGAGGTACCAGAATGGGCGTGTCTAGACTTCCAGGTTTTTTCTCCAAAACTTTATCCTGCTTGAGCTTTACTAAAAAAAGAATTTGGTCACGATCGCGGTTGTTCTAATAATAATATTAATCGATTTCTAAAGTGGGCGGTACCAGATGTGTGTGGGAGGTACCAGATGGGGCGTTGGTAGACTTCAGTTTTTTTCTCAAAAACTGTATCCTGCTATAGCTTTACTAAATTAAGAATTAGGGTACGAGCGCGATGGATTTATTGATATTATTACTCCATATCTAAAGTGGGCGGAAAGGTGAATTTGTGTGGGAGGTACCAGAAGGGGCGTGGCTAGACTTCCAATTTTTTTTCCAAAACTTTATCCTGTAATAGATTTACTAAGTACAGAATTTGGGTACGATCCCGTTGGGTGTATTGATATTATAACTCGATTTCTAAAGTGGGCGGAATGATGTATATGTATGGGAGGTACCAGAAGGGGTGGAGCCATGTAGCCCATTTGCAATACCGTAAGTAGTTTTGGGGAAATATTAACTCGCGCAAAATTTCAAGACATTTGGTTGCGTCTTTCGAAAGTTATCGTGCGAACCAGCCGGACAGCCACCAGACAGACAGACAGACAGACAGACGGACATGGCTCAAATGACTTAAAAAGTCATGAATCGAATTTGGTTCTAAGAAACCTAGGGTCTGAAGTGACTCCGTCTATGTGTTACACTTTTGGGTCGTATCAAATGATATATACCCTCATCCCTAAGGGTGATGGTATAATAATAACAATGTCAGCCTGAAAATCAGGAGGCAAGTGTTAAACGCGACGAACAGAAATCATACTAGACAAGACATTGATCCTATTTGTCTAGCTCCATAGCACACAATAGTACAAGCGGATCAATCTGTTTTGGGAGTCTTCTAGAGATAATACTCCGAAAAATATTTGGAACCATCATCATGTGGGATTGGACTGTGCTCAGAGGTGGAAAGATACTGACTGTCACTCACTATGGAGTGACCAGAAAAGATGCCTCTGTTGCACTGTCAGCTAACTACTTCCCCCGGGCAATGGCTTTAGAGCAACCGCTTAAAAGTTTGCTAGTGTTAGATGGGGACCGGCCGTGGCATAGTGGTTAGAACACGCGACTACCATGCGGGAGATCGCAGGTTCAAACCTGGCTCCAGTCATCTTAAAAGAAAAAAAATAAATAAATTTTTCTTTCATTGTCGGCTCCCCTCGAATGTTGTTTGACAGCAACTTCGCTGTATTAAGCGTCAATTCAATCGGCGTGTCTAGTAAGAGCTTCTCAAAACAGTGACGTTCGCATTCGTCGATAAACAAGTAGGTGCCGTTAGTTGTGAATCTAAAAATATAAAGCGTGTTAATTCACAACAACGCGAGAAGCTATCCCATACCTCATTCATGGGGTGCAAAGGGAAATTAAGTTTTTTTTTTTTTTTTTGTTAGAAGGCATTACAATCATGTATCCTGAATGGTCAAAGAGACGTCTCAGGAAAGTAGGCAAAAAACGCTGAAGCATGGTTGCAACGTGGGATTGGACACGCAGATAGCATCCCTAACACCAATCTAGGAGACAAGGGTTAGCAGCAAACATCTGCCGAAATCCAAATTGCTTACGAATCGTTTGACGCCGTATGCTTCAATGGGAGTTAAAGAGTGACTTTTCTGGTGCCTTAAAATCGCAAACTTTTTTTGATTTTTTCACCATTTTTTTAGTTTGAAACATTTTTTTCAACCGATTTTTGTAAAAAGTATTGTTATTGCAACAATATTTTATTAAATTTTGTATCCCAAAAAAGGGTGGGCTTATATGACAGGTGGAAGTTACGAATAGCCGATCAAACCCGGTTTTAGTCAGCATATACCCTTCGTTATGTAAGTGCGCGTGGTAAAGCGTAAAAAAAGAGTTTAAGCATTTTAGCTGATAAAATCTATACTGTCTATATGTCGAGTTCTATTTGCCCAAGAGATAGCACCAGTTTGAAGTAGTAAATCGACTACGATTTTAATTGAAAATACAGTTCGGCATTCAAAAACAATTATTTTCAAGCCGATTTTACGCACTGAATGTTATAGTGAAGTCGATTTTTAGCATGACTTAATCGGAATTAGAATAACATATATTTTATTACTAACTAGTGGGCCCGGCAATGCTTCGCTATTGCATATTAACTTGTAATATATTTCACATTCAGGTCTACAAAGTACTTTGAAAACGGTACAGCTCGACAATAATAAGTTGAGTTTATTAACTTATATAACTAATTTGAAGTAACTTCCTAACATGGAATTTCACCAATTACATTTTATTGTTGTAAATGCTAATAAAAAGTTCATCAGCAAAGTCATATCTATAGTGCCGAGATGTAGATTAAGTTTTTTCTGCATGTAGGGCGAAAACCCACTTCTTCCACAAATCGGAAACAGATATTCCGCTAGGGATCAAAATTTATTTTTTATTTTGATCTGTAGAAGCAGATACTAACTATCCCTTTGGGCATAAAAATACTTTTGTTATGCCTTCTCCGCCTATTGACCGCAAATGATAATTCAGTTTGAAGCTTCATGCCTTTAGCCATAAAAACTTCTTTTGTCATGTCTTCTTCTCACACGGATCAAGAATATTCCGGAATACTATTATTGTATTGAACTCATATTACCATTTTTTGAGATAATTCGGTCACCAACGTTTGGCTTAACAAAGTGATGGTCTCACGCGCTGTATGGCATATTACACCGTCGTGTTGGAACCATTTCTCCTTCAAATAATGTGCAATGACATGATAAATAAAAAATTCAATTGATCGTCCACTGGCTCAAATTCTTCCACCAGTTAGATCTTATATAGATGTAGGCCAAGATCTTTCTTCAGCATTTGCAGAGACCGAGTTGCTGATAAAGGCGTCGGTTCGACAAATTCGAGTCCCCTGTCACACTTACGGCTACAGCGTCGATGGCTTCTATAAGCTGCTCAGATGGATCATTATATGCACCCTCAACTTCACAAAGGGGTACATAAGTATAGCGAACAGAACGTGCATTTTGAAAATAAATTTCAAGATTTGTAAACGTTGTTCTTGTGTAGTTTTTATATGGTGATTTTTCAAAGTATGCTAAAAGAAAGTCTATCACACTTCATTAGTATGACAGCTAGATTTAAACTTATAACTATCAGAAGTTCTATAAGTAAAAAAAAAAAATACCCCATACATAGGTTATTTACAAATGTTTGCTAATGTTACCTCTGACATACTAAAAAATTTAAATTGTGCCCCAATAAAACAAAAGGTGTTTTCCAGTATAACTACAATGAATATTGCTTTATTTTTCTATATGTATTATTTATTACCGATTCGCTCTCCTGAAAAGTAACTGGTGTACGGACCATTAATTGATACAGTTTATAAATTCAACTATTGAAGTGCGTGGGCAGCGCCTCGGCACTTTTTACATATTAAGTTCCAATTAGCCTGTTGATTAGGGCGGAACAATTTGTTCGCGTCTAAAAAAACGTGGTAATCGTATACCAGTATCGCAATGTACGATGAATTCTTAGACAATTTCGCTTAGAAACTATATGTCTACAATCAATTCCTAGTTCGCGCTGAGAAGCAAGAAGATTTCAGGATGAGATATATTTCTAGCAATTTTTCAGTTACGTCAGACCTACCATTCCGATGTTTGGAGACCAAGACGATGAGAATAGCATATTTTTGACATTGTTTTGGATCCCGCCCAATATTCTGAAAAATGATTTTTAAAAACTTAATTTCCGATTTGGTTCTGTAATATCTCATTTAGTTTGTTGGGAAGTTAGTTTTACGCAGAAGGTCTCGAAAAATAAATATCTGCAGTTTTCGGATTGTCCTCATTTAAAAACAAAAAAAAACTCTAACAGAAATCTTTATGCTTTCCAGCATAAAGCTAGGAATTGATTTTAGACACAAAGTTTTTTGGTGAAATTTTCTTACAATTCATCGTAGATTCCAATTTTGGTTACGATTTTTGCGAATAAAAAAATTGGCCCACCTTACTGTTCATATCTCTAGGCGAACAGCAATGTTCTGTGGAATTTTTACAGTTATTACTGTTTGTTTTAAAAGGGGTGTGGAACAGCCCACTTCCACCATTACTCTAATTCATACAGCAACAACAACATATGTAACAAATCACATCTTCATACCACTGATAGTTCATGAGACATAGTCTTTTTTTACTTTAAAGTTGTATGGGCGGTGCCACGCTCCTTTATCCAATCACAACTAAGTACAGCCAGTGACTTACAACAGGTCATTAGTACCACTTTTTAAAATTATCTTATAAATCAGTCAATTAGAAAAGCCGTCAGAGCGATTTTTGAAAAAGTGGTGTGGCACCGCCTTCTTCCTTCCTGGCAGTAATTAATACTGCTCCAATAACATATATCCCAATCTCATCTTCATACCCCTGAAGCCGTTTTAATTTTCAAGTTGTATGGGCGGTGCCACGCCCCTTTATCCAATCACAACCAAATATAGCCAGGGACTATCAACAGGTCAACAGTACCACTTGGTAAAATTTTCGTATCAATCGGTCTATTAGAAAAGCCGTTAGAGCGATTTTTGTAAAGAGGGCGTGGCACCGCCCACTTGCACCTCGTCTGTAATTCTAACTGTAGGAACAACATATATACAAAATCTCATCTTCATACCTCTGATAGTTCATGAGATATAGCCCTTTTGATTCAAGTTGTATGGGCGGTGCCACGCCCATTTATCCAATCACAACCAAATATAGCCAGGGACTATCAACAGGTCAACAGTACCACTTGGCAAAATTTTCGTATCAATCGGTCTATTAGAAAAGCCGTTAGAGCGATTTTTGAAAAGAGGGCGTGGCACCGCCCACTTGCACCCTGGCTGTAATTCTAACTGTACGAACAACATATATACCAAATCTCATCTTCATACCTCTGATAGTTCATGAAATATAGCCTTTTTAATTTTCAAGTTGTATGGGCGGTGCCACGCCCCTTTATCCAATTACAACCAAATGTAGTCAGGAACTATCTACAGGTCAACAGTACTTCATGGTAAAATTTTTGTATCAATCGGTCTTTTAGAAAAGCCGTCTGAGCGATATTTGAAAAAAGGGGCGTGGCGCCGCCCACCTTTTGAAAAAATAAAACCTTTTAAACCATCCGGAAGCTATAGCGAACAAAACAAAAAAAAAATTGTGAAAATCGGTCCAGCCGTTTTTGAGTTTTAGCGAGACAACTGCACAACGATTCATTTTTATATATAAGATTTGAATTTCCAAAAAAATATTTTAAGAAATTTTTACGATATTGGTGCGTCATACACCAAACACAATATATGATTATTTGAAATAACTTAAAGAAAAAGGTGATCGTAAAAATCGATATTTTAATTTTTTTAAATATTAAAAAATAAAGGTTTTAGGCAAATTTTCAATTTTTTCCATAAATTTATTTAAAGTGAGAAAATGGATTTTTTTTTTGTAATTGTCTGCTAAAATTTTCTACTACTCAGTAACATATTAAGGTTGCTTAAAATTTAATTTAAAATCAAAACTATTTTTAAGAATAAATTCACCTCTATTTTATTTAATTTTTTCCCCATAGTAGATAGATAATATTGTAGTTGAGCCACTATGTAACTAAGTTTCATGATGGTGTCTCTTCAATTTTATTATATGCCAATAAACACAGTAGATTAGATTAATTCGCTTTTCAGCTTTGGTTACTATTTACTAGTTTTAAGGTCATTGTTTCACCTCTACGCTTAATTATTTTAACCAATATCCTACTGCACAACAGAATATTATCTCTAGATTTCCAATGTTTAAATTTACCATATAACGATACAATTCTTTAAAAACAATTTCCAACGATGTGACCAATTAAATTCAATAAATTTAATGTTTTTCTGTTTTGTTAATTTTTACGTCTTCTGTCTAGGATAATTTACTAGGACATTTAATCAGAAGCCACTCTTTACCGTCCTTTGCCGGTTTATAGTTTGTGCCCTTTAATAAACGCAACTGGCGTCAAATGCATTTCAAATGCGTAATGTCATTTCAGTTTATTTTTTGTAATTAAATTTTTATGATTTGCGTTCGTTACCAGCTAATGGGTCTCGTATAAAACTGAGACATTGTCTTTCAACTTTTTATCGCTATTGTTATATTTATCGATTCCAAAGAAATCGATTCGAGTTTTGAATTTTATACTTTAATAGTTCGTGTTTGCACACATGAATTGTGTTCATTAATTGTAAAGTGACTGCTTTGTGTGGCCTCTCTCTGCCAATTGGATGGGCGGCGAATACGAAATGTTATAACAAAAATGTACGCGCACAAATGTTAATGATTAACTGGGTGTACAGTGACGGGACATGTTATTATGTTAATATCATAATTACAACAAAAAAAAATAACAGTATTCGTTTTTATATTTGTTACCGATACAAAATTTGATATGAACAGCGAACATAGAAAGGAGTCACTGCAGCAAGCACCTCTTTGGAAAGAGTTTTTAGAAAATATGGAAATTAAGTGAATTTATGAAAATTGTATTGACTCCTAAGGGATATATATATGTATATATGTTCCGCTATATATTACAGTGAGGTATCCGTGTTCTTTGAAATTTCTAAAACTTTTTCATAGATACAATGGTAAAAAGTAGAAAATGGACCACCGTTTCATTAAACTAAAGATAGAATTGCAATTACAATTGCTTTATAGAAAATGAATTGCTACTAGCAAAACATCAAATGAGTTAAACATATACGAATCAAAATTTCCCTTTACACCTCATGAATGAGTTATAGAACATCTTATATTTATAGACGAATGCTTATATCGCACAGTGGCGCCTGTAAAACAAGTGAGGTTGCAAATATTAAAAAAATGTATGTGCCCCTGAAAAAATTAATAAACCTATTTACAGGAAATTGTCCAACGATTTCCAATATGCTACTCTCATTATAATTAGATTTTGGTTCAGAAGATATAGCCATTCGAAGCTGACTGATTTTCAGTGTTCAAAAAAATATAAAATTTTTAGGTAATTTGATCCGCATTCAGATACAGTATTTTGAAAACTACTTAACAAATCTTCATTCTCTTTGATTCTATTCATAGATCTATTTATTATGGTTTGTGTTTATCCAGGTAAATCGATATTTACCAACTATCCATTTTTTCAATATTTCTCAACTTTGATAGAAAATAAAAATAAAACTACAAAGTTCTATATTTGCCATACTTTCAAAATAAGTTCTTTGATTATTCCATTATCAAATGCCAAAATTTTCAGATGCCCGTCCTTGTTCCATTTTTTTGCTAGAGGTAACATTAAAAAAAACATGCTCTTAAAAATGTTTCGCATGCATTTTTGGGCAATTTATGACATATACCTGTGAAAACCCATTCTTATTGTTATTATTTATTTCGGTATTGTTAAGATATTTGATATGAGTTTTTCATTCTGTAATACTTACCTGAGATCCTTTGTCAAAATCTGTTCCCCAAATTCAGTACAAATAAAAAAAAGTACAAATTCGGTTGTCATAGATATAGTCGAACATCCAGTACAGATAGGCACAAATCTTATTAGGAAACCTAAGCCCATATGTAAACAGGTAATAGGTATATTAGACTATATATTTGAAAACAATCCTAATCCCGGGATTAGTTGGCGAGACAAGTAAATTTAAGACACTTCAAACATGACATTAAACAACTTTAAATTAATTACCCTGTTTAAGAAGTCAAACACAGCAAAAAATTTAGTGAAATCTGCCTTCATAGTTTATACGGCAATATATAAAGGGATAAAAGCAAACCATATGACTGAGAAATTCAACTCTAAACACCATTGCCAGAAGATGAACCCATCACATCAACCGCACGTGCAAGAGGAAGACCAAGGAAAAACATGAAGGTGTGTTCATATTTTACAAGATAGAGGAATATGGCTGATTCCACAAAATTACAATTTTCGACATTCGAAATCTACCAAATTTGATTTCCCGACGATAACTAACTGTTCATTTAGCAAATCGATAACTTCCAAATTTACAAATTTCCTGTAATTGATTAACTATCGGCTTTCAAACACAACAAATGTCAAAACAGCTGCAACAAAAACGTTTTGGCGCGTTTTTACAAGTGTGCAGATTGTTCTGAAAAATTGGGAAAACTAATACTGCCAAACATTTTTTGGATTTTTTTTTTAAAGTTAAAGGTATGTAGTTTTCAAAAAAAGTGTATCGTGACCTATGTGATATATGAAGTGCTAGAAAATTGTGGTAGAAATCAACACTTTTGTTTAACCCTTTGTGTGACCGAATTCAAACTTCTGTAGAGTAGAACTTAGTAAGCCGGTATGGGCCGGTGATGAGACTGTTCTTTTATGTTAATATATTTCGGCTACTTTATGCAATGCCCAACATTTGCTGCTTTCAGTTGCTTTTGCTCACTATGTTGCAATTTTTAGGCATCATGTCGGTCTGCAATTGCAACCTTGATTTTACGTAAGGCAGTCTGAGTCCTAGTGGAGTATTGACACGAAATAATTAAATAATATAATTTAATACGTCTACAAATGAAAAAAAAATTTAAAAAAAATTGGCAAAAGTGCAGAATATGAAAATGCCACACCCCTCAAAACACGAAAATCGAGGTCAAAGTTGGCGGTAAGGCCCGGGGGGGCCAAAAAATGGGCCCCTTGGGTTTTATGATGACCCGCCATGTGTGGGTATTCAAATGAAAGATATGGTCGTTGGTTCGAGACAAATCCAACGATGTTATTTTTAAGTTCCTACGGGTCTCCTGGAAAAAGTTAGAAAAATTTATGGAAATAAATTGAAAAATAGAAATTCTAAAAACCGCGCGATTTTTAAAAAAACAAAAAAAAAAATTTTCTGAAAAACCCCGTAAAAAATTTAAAAAAAATGCGGAAAAATTATGGAAAATTTGAATAATTTAAGCAAATGAATTGAAAAATTCCACAGAAAAATGAAATGTCATCAAAAATGTGCGAAAATTTTAATTTTTTTGGAATTTTTTAAGGTTTTTAAAGAAAAATTTCAAGAAATATTTAAAAAATTCAAGAAAAAGTCTAAAGAGAAATATGTGAAAGAAGAAAATTGATTAAAGAAAGGATAAAAGTGGAAAAAATAAAAAAAAAATTGAAAAATATTTAAAAAGAGCTATGTATTGTAATATTTTTTTTATGTTTTCGATATATCCCTTAAAAATATAATTTGTTTTTTTAAATTAGAGCTGTAACGGTTGAGATGGTTGCAGGTGCGCCGCAGTCAAAATTTTTTTTGTTATATTCCGGGAAAAATATTTCTTTTTTGTAAATTTGAGTGAAAATGGATATGTTGGGCATAAACGTAAAATAAAAATAATTTTTTTTTTTGGTTTATCCCGGCTCTAACTCGGTCCATGACACCCGCAGAAACCTAAAAATAACATCGTTGGATTCATCTCGAAAATATCTTTCATCTTTCGCACCTGGGGGGTCATCATAGAACCGAAAGGGGCCCCTTTTTGACCCCTTCAGCCAAAAAATTAAAGAAAAAAAATTTTAAGTAAAAAAAAAATTAAAGACAAAATTTTAAAATTAATAAAAGAAAAATTTTTGGTTACATTTTTTTTTTCATATGGTTCCTTCTTGTTATATTATTAATAAAAATCCTTTTGAGGAATATTTTATTATTTTTTATGTTATTAATTTCGTTACGCTAGATCATGCAAATCGACCACTGTGCGCTGTCTTATAGATATACAGTGTTGCTAATGCAAGCCCTCTGCGACGAAAAAGGATTATGGAAAGCATTCCCACGCCCCAACGAAAACTACTTCAAAAAGTATTGTTCCGAAGAAACTGTGTTTATGGACTTATAACTTTCTAAAGATAAATATGAGATACTACGCGCATCTTTTAGGCAAAATGGAACCCGATACAAACATGTTTGGAAAACCAAAATAGATTCACGACCACTGTATCCTGAGTTTACTTAAGTCTCTGTGAAATCCAATATGCAGGATCTTATGGACCACACAGTAAAACGGCTGTTTTAGAGTCTTCGTGAAAATGTGGTAGAAATTCTTCCTGAGAAACTGACATTGATCTGTGGAATGGATTATCCGGACAAAGCGTTTATAAAGAAAATAAATCTTCCGATGACGCTATAATATCGGACGGAAATATGTTTATGGCATCTGTTGTACATTGCGGCAAAAATCTGATGTGTCATTACACTGGAAAAATCGACGACCCACATAGAAGTATTTTGATGATCTGGGCGGCCAAAAACCCACCTCAACTATTAATCAAAAATAACAATTTCGTCTGAATATTAATATCTGCCAAGTATTTGTCGCTCTATGGCCAAAATTATATTTTCTACGTCCACTTATCGAAAATAAAAATGTTGTCTGTACCGTCATATCTTTAGTGCTAAGTACCATCTGTTCATTGAATTTTGATGTACTGTGAAAACAAATATAATACTTTGGTCCGTACATTCATATCTGCTGTACCAAATCTTTTATATGGGTATTTCAACAGAAGTGTCAACCGTGATCGATAAAATTAAAGTTGTAAAAAAAAATTTTCTGACTTGTATTAGTAAAGACGAATACTTAAATTTTATTAAATTAAAATGCCCAAGGCTTTTCTTAGTTTACGCGTTGATTTAGCGGATTGCAAAATTGCATTCTTTTGCTGGTCACCAGTTTTAATTTTTCATATTATATTTACTGATGATCCAAGTCCACTCTTATCATAAAATTTTATTTACAACAAATACCTCGTCCATAATAATAAAAAAATATAAGTTAGCAGCAAAATTTTGATTTTATTTTATTGGCGTTCTAATGTAACATTCGTGAAAAACAATTAGTGGCATATAAACTTTATAATATTCCCTAATTTCGCAAATAAAACAATGGCTTGAATAAACATTTTTTTAAGCATTTCACAGCTATGGGATATTTTGTCACATAACGTCAGTAACATAACGTAGGTCTTTATTACCTCGCGGTTAAAAACCAGAGAAACAAATTTGCCCAACAAAAATATATTTTTAAAACGATATTAGTCTGTTTTATGAAATAATTAAGTGCATTTACTAAATCTTCAATAACACGCAGTCTTTTGAAATTTTAAGAACTAACATAAAACGCACTTCTATTTCGTGTAGCATAACTTATTGTTAATATTTTGTATTGTAGATTTTTTAGTATGACGCATTTTTTACATAATGTAGAGCTAGTAGGGAGCTATTCAAAATATATTATAAAATAGAAAAAAGTTTAACTTTTATGTGCTTTTTTTCAATTGAATCGTACGATCGTAACATTCGTAAGGCTTCTCTTCTCGGCTTCTCTGCGCCTAAAAAATACATTTTACATGTCCCCGACTCTTTTGGATGAATTCGTTTTTCAATTATTAAAAGAAGTCCACTCCAGAGCAACCTACTGGGTTAATTAAAAAAAATATTTTCATGATCAAACAAACCTTCATTCTAAATTTCACATAAATTGGTATAAATTCACCCCAGCGCCAGCAACCGGCCGCAGGCTCTCCTATCCAAATCCGCTGAGTAATTTAAAAACAATTTATATTCACCCAAGTCACTGGCTTACATGTGCGTAAAGGTACGAAAACCCGGTTTTTTTACCCGTAACTCTATATTTTGGGGCTGTTTGGAAATTTTTGAAAGAAAGATTCTTGTTGTGCTCAGCTTCACCTATTAGAAAAATATGTAGTATAATTTTTCATGTCATTTGTTATGTCGCACTGTGATATTGAAAATAAGGTAATTATGTGGGAAGAGGCAATGTTTGCATGCTCTGCACTTGCAAATTATGATATACGCCACTTTTTTGATTTCTTAATTTGATTTACAATACTTCAAACTATTTTTGGGAATGTAGAAACAAAATAATTTCGTGGCAAAACGCTGAAAACAATAACATTTAACAAATTTTTCATTGATTGATTAAAGAACTTTACAACAAGCACAATATCATTCATATCGGTTCAAGCATTAAGAAGTTATTACGGCTCTTGTGTAAGACCAAAACTTTTTTTCGTTAAATTTCAAATGATAATCCCCGTTGAAAAATAAAAAAATTTAGATTTCGCAATATGCCAAAAAGTTTACTTCTGCCTCGCGTATGAATATTATAACATTTTTAAAAAATCGCACACACATATTTTTTGTTGTTGTAAAAACTAAGAATTCTGGCTCATATACAAAAACTTTGTTCTCATGATCAAACAAACATATATTCTGAATTTCAGTTAAAAGTTTCAGTTGGTCGTTCAAACTTTGGTTATAAATCCAACCCAGCGCCACCTACCAGGTCGATTTGTACATAAAATTGTTTATTGTGTTTTCAAACAAATATACATTCAGACTTTCAGTCCGTCTATTAAAATTTTCGATATTAATCCACCCATTCACAAAATACAATGGAACCTATTCTAATACATACCAAGTATAAATACACAACTTCATAAAGATTGGTCGAGCCGTTTCGGAGGATTGCTATGGCAAACACCGTGACACGAGATTTTTATATATTAGATAAACTCACAAATTTGTAACTCCAACTAAAAAACATGTTCTGTGAGCTGTTTTTCAATATATATCGTTATATCATATTTTATGTTAATCCTAGGTTTCCTCTCGAACATCAACATTAAAAATGTTGAGACCTTAAATGAATGTGCCATAGAATCGAACAAGCCCGAAATTAACTTCTGTATACGGGGTATACCAACGGAGAAAATTATATGGTAGTCAATCATCTTTAAGAAATATTTTTAGAGCATATGCCTACCAAGAAGTAAGTTTTCATCAGAGTATTGACATGGTATTGCTGACACATTTTAGCAATTCTAACAAGAATATCTTATAGTATTTTAGTTGCATAAAAAAAATCTTTGGCACATTTGCTTTAATTATAGAATTAACTATTAATCTTAAAATTTGAATATTTCAGAGACCAATGAAATTAACCAATCGTTATTAGATTGAAACAGTACTCAACATCTTAATCAAACATTTTGACAAAGTCCGCCGAGTCAGCTAGTAATTAATATTTGAAAGCGAATATTTTAAAAAAATATTTTTGTTTTTTTGATGTATTATCTTAGTATTATCTTACTTTTTTAATTTAAATAATTTTGAGTGATATTTCTAAATAAATAAAGAACCACAAAACTTGGCTGCTATCATACTATAACAATGGAGGTAAACAAATGCATCCCTTTTCATTGCATTTAGTGCAGGAGGCCATCATTCGCTTCACAAATTTGATCCATATACAGCGTGATAACCTCTATTTCTATCGAATTTATCTCGTAGACTTCTTCTTTGAATACACAAAGTTTGCTATACCTCAAAACTTTCTTCAAGCGTTAAGCGGCTCATTCGCAAATTTCTAAAATATATTTTTAATTGATAATCTGCCACTTCATCAATGTCAAATTGGCCATTTGTTTCGAAATAACGCATATTTTAGTTACTTATTAATAACAAAATTTCGAATATAATTGTAAATCCACAATATGTTTAATTTTTTTACTTAAGATATTTTCCTACTGCAAACCTATTGCTGGATACACGTATAATAAATGTTTTATTATGACAATATAGTTATTTATTATACTTGTATGTATATTGCCTAGATTTAACAAATTCATCCACTTTAATGCGGACCAGTTCCGTAAAAGAAAAAGTTTATTGTTGAATATTTTACAAGTTGAACTTTTGATTTCATTTTTATATCCAGATTTGAAACTTTTGCTCCAATTAAGATCTCACCCTCCGGATTCTGTCTGTGTCATTCACTTCATTTTCGTACAAAGCATACGAAAATCATGTATACAACAAGCTTTTTTATTTCAGTACTGTTTTGCTTTGTTAAGCGTAATGCAAAAGTTAAAAACAATGTTTAAAGTAAAATATCCAGTTGATACGAATTTATTACATCCTTCGCATATTAACCTGCAACTGCATCCGAATTTGAATAAATGCATGTTTTTTTAGAACGAAGTATTAACAAATGGTTAAGGTTTATATGTTTCTTAGCCTTACAAGTGTTTTAACACCTTTTTGTAAGAGCATATTTTTGCATATTTTACACATAAAGTCTACAGTATGAATTATGATTATCATAAGTAGGGCGACCATTTTTCAGCACGAAAAAAACGGTTTTCAGTACTTGAAAAACCCTTGAAATAAGCACGATAGATTTTATATTCAGCATTTATTAATTTTTTTATTTATTGAAAAACAAACAAAAAACAATTTCACATCTATTAAAGAAGTAATAAAAATACAAAAAAAGTAATTTTCAAACCAAAAAAAAAAATTTCTTAAAGTGAGATTATACCTTGGTCAATGTCACGACTACAAAACTTTTACGCTGGTTTGCAAAAACATTTCCATATATAGAAAAAACACGTTCCACGTCACACGATGAAAAGGGAGCGTATTTAAAAATTGTTGATTCAGTTTTGGAATTTTTAAAAATAATATTGTTGATTTTAGTGATTTCTACAAAGCTAGGATTTCGCGCAAGAGCGGCAGTCATTTTTTTAAAATAATTTTTATCAGATGTGTTTCTATAGCATGTTGAATTGATTTTATTGTTTCCAAGCTTTCATTCAATGGTAATCCGATTGACTCAATTTTTGTGATGGCATGCCAGATGCACTTAAAGTTAATTTTTATGAAGGAAAAGTCGGATTACAAATTTTCATTTGAAAGAACCTCTTTGCTTTATCGCAATGCTTCAGAATAATTTTCGTTAAACTCTTGAATGACTTCCCTTATGTCTTCCAAATAATTAGTATAATACTCCGCTGCTTCTAACCACGTTCCCCATCGTGTCGTTATTGGTTTAGGTTATAGAGGCACATTAGGTTTCATTAGTTTAAATTTTTGTTTTCGATAAGGCGCCTGAAAGCTAAGGAATATAACGAATCGAACGATCTAAGCTATCGATAAAAACCGGGCTATTACAAAATCTTGAACACAGTCTGTGTGTAAAATAAGAGGATAGTTTGCAAATTGAATACTACCTGTCATATTTTTATGAACCGCAAGGGGTTGTGATATGTAAAAATTTTCAATTGATAGAAACATATCTTATCAAAATGTATCAAAAAATTAAATAAGTGCAAAAACAGCATAAAAAAGCACAAACCTTTTAAATAAGCAAGATCGCTTGAAATCGTTAAATTAAGCAGCATCAGCAATATTCAGCATATGCTAAAAATTGGTCGCCCTAATCATAAGTAATACTACACGTAAATCATACACCATGGAGTACAACGAAATAAATTTTATCGTGAAAACAACATGAAAAAATATCCTCTTTTCCCATATTTTTGCAATTTTCATGCACTGGATGCAATTGTTTTTGGGTCGGTCTATTTGAGGCTTTTTTTGCTCTGGTTTAGACCTACAAATTTTCCGTTTTTCAAAAAATCATGTTGGGGTGAAAATATTGGAGTATCCATAAAAAATGTTTCGATGTGATGGGGCCAAGTCCTTTGGGGATTTCGGTATATACTTCAAAAATAGCTGGGAACAAATGTGGCACCAGATGATGACTCTTGAAAAGTTGCACTGTGTAATTATCAGGGCCAACAAAAGTATACAATGCATATTTGCATATGCAAATGTATAATACTGTCTTACCGGCATGTTTTGGGGGTTTTCATATAAAAGCATATTTTGGGGTTTTCAGCTGTTTTTATACCATCACCCTTAGGGGTGAGGGTATATATCATTTGATACGACCCAAAAGTGTAACACATAGACGGAGTCACTTCAGACCCTAGGTTTCTTAGAACCAAATTCGATTCATGACTTTTTAAGTCATTTGAGCCATGTCCGTCTGTCTGTCTGTCTGGTGGCTGTCCGGCTGGTTCGCACGATAACTTTCGAAAGACGCAACCAAATGTCTTGAAATTTTGCGCGAGTTAATATTTCCTTACAACTACTTACTGTATAGCAAATGGGCTACATGGCTCCGCCCCTTCTGGTACCTCCCATACAAATACATCATTCCGTCCACTTTAGAAATCGAGTAATAATATCAATGCACCCAACGGGATCGTACCCAAATTCTGTATTTGGTAAAGCTATAACAGGATAAAGATTTGGAAAAAAATTTTAAAGCCTAGCCATGCCCCTTCTGGTACCTCCCATACAAATCTACCTTTCCGCCCACTATAGAGATGGAGGAATAATATCAATAAATCGTACCCAAATTCTATTTTTAGTAAAGCTATAACAGGAAAAGGTTTAGAAAAAAAAAATTGTAAGTCTATCCACGCTTCATCTGGTAACTCCCATACACATCTGGTACCGCCCACTTTAGAAACCGATTAATATTATTAAAAGACCTAACGCGATCGTGCCCAAATTCTGTATTTGGTAAAGTTCAAGCAGGATCAAATTATGGAGAAAAATCTGGAAGTCTAGACACGCTCCTATACAAATGTACCACTCCGCCCACTTTAGAAATAGGTTAATAATATCAATACACTCGACACAATCGTGCCCAAATTCTGAATTTTGTTATGTTATAATAGGACAAAGTTTTGGAGAAAATTTTGGATGTCTAGACACGCCCCTTATGGTACCTCCCATACAAATGTACCTTTCCGCCCACTTTAGGGATATAGTAATAATATCAATACACCCAACGCAATCGTTCCCAAATTCTGCATTTAGTAAAGCTATAATAGGATAAAAATATGGAAAATAAATCTGGAAGCCTTGACACACCCCTTCTCGTACCTCCCATACAAATGTTCCACTCCGCCCACTTTAGAAATCGAGTAATAATATCAATATAATAGAAAATTATTTGTTTTACTGAGGGTAAGGGTATATGTAAGTCGGGTTTCCCGACTAAAACTTTCTAACTGGTTTTAATAACAAATCGGTTAATTTCAATAACTCAATAACTTAACTCTTATAGTGGGTGATGGTATTTATCTGACTGAAATTTCTCTACTGGTTTTTATTTTAATTTTTACATTTCGTATATATTTTTCGCATGATATACAACACCTGTTTATTTCTTCAGGTGGGAAGATAATCTCCATAATTTTTCGCAGCTTGTGACGCCTTTTTTTGTTAAAGAATAAATAATTTCTACATAGTCTGTATTTTTTAAAGTAAGTGTTTCCGGGTCTAACTAAACGAAATATAATGTTTGTGCTTTTATTAAGGATTCCGTCGTCAAGAATTGCAATGAGTTCTACCTAGCGTTGCGTTGCCACCAGTTCCATCCATTACTCGTTGATATAGTTTACGTTAAAACAAGGGCGGTGAGACGTTTAAATTCAACACTTACTTTCTAACTCTCTCAGAAGTCATATAAATTTGAAAAAAATTTAACATATAAAACACTAAGCAAGTTCCATCCATTCTTTTACAAAACAGCTTCTTAAAATCACATACATATCAAGATTCCAATAGAGAAAATCAAGATTATGTGAGAAAATTTATGATGAAGGCGTATACGTAATATTTATTATACCTAAACAGATAAATTCACTCATGTAATTTTGTTTACAGTAGAGTAATTAATCAATGGCCTGAATCATATAAATGTAATGTAAAAAATAACTTAATTTAATTTTCAACTATTTGTGATGAATTTTTATTAAAAATTACATGTATTCAGTGAATAAAACTAAGTACGAGGCAAAATCTATTGGACAATTTTTTATCATTGTACTTTTGTATGTTTTTCACTTTTTTTATGTTTGAAGATAACATTAATACTGCATGGTTGCGTATGATATGCCACGTAAATCATACGGCACGGAGTACAACAGTTTTATTGTAACTGCTACAAAATAAACCCAGTTCGAAATCATTTGATGAATGGAAAAGTGATACTGTTATGTGAGAAACGTTATATGAACAGGTTAAAGGAATTGTAATTCTTAATTTTTTAAATTTGTTTCTGCTAAATCGGACTAGTGGATCTCGAGTTATGTCAAACAAAAGAGCCTAAAACGTGGCAAATTCCCCTATACTTACTTACTTAATTCAAATCGATATTAAATTATTATGGCATGTAATTTGACAAAACGAATGATGCAGAATTTCTTCTTTTTGGGGCTACTTTCACGTGCAGTTTTTAGAATTGAGTCCCAAATCAATGAGCTGAAAATGTTGTAGTATGTAAGCCTGGGAGTGGTAATTTTATGACCTCAGTATGTTAGCTCAGCCGTCATCGCTCAATTTGATATAATCGTACCACCTTGAGTTAGCATTTTAGTCGAATTCTGCTTATACCAGTCGTTTTTGCAGCCAAAATCATCGCACTGTCTCAAGGTACCATATTATGTAAAAAAAACTCGTATCCCGGCATGACAGGAGCCAACGTCCCTTGTCTGGGACTTTACTTTTCCTCAGCAAAAGTTTGATGATTGTTTCCGAGCTTAAGTTTTCTGATCTTAGTGTAGTACATTATTTTGGTATTAACTGAGATCTGGCGTATAAATACATGAACGGGGTATTTGAGGTCAATAACTTTTTAATCAAACCAGTACAGAAATTTCAGTCAGTTAAACTGACTGATAAATACCATCACCCAATATAATATATTGTTTAAGTCTTGAGTTATTGAAAATAATCGATTTGTAATTAAAACCAGTTAGGAAGTTTCAGTCGGGCAACCCGACTTACATTTACCCTTACCCTCAGTAAAACAAATAATTTTCTATTTTATTGATATTATTACTCGATTTCGAAATTGGGCGGAGTAGTGGTACATTTATATGGGAGGTACGTGAAGGGGTGTGTTTAGGCTCCAGATTTATTCTCCATAACTTTATCCTGTTATAGCTTTACTAAATACAGAATTTGCGCACGATTGCGTTGGGTGTACTGATATTATTACTACATCCCAAAAGTGGGCGGAAAGGTACATTTGTATGGGAGGTACCATAAGGGGCGTGTCTAGACTTCCAATTTTTTCTCCAAAACTTTGTCCTGTTATAATATAACAAAATACAGAATTTTGGCACGATCGTGTCGAGTGTATTGATATTATTACTCTATTTCTAAAGTGGGCGGAGTGGTACATTTGTATGGGAGGTACCAGAAGGGGCGTGTCTAGACTTCCAGATTTTTTCTCCAAAACTTTATCCTGCTTAAACTTTACCAAATACAGAATTTGGGCACGATCGCGTTAGGTCTTTTAATAATATTAATCGATTTCTAAAGTGGGCGGTACCAGATGTGTATGGGAGGTACCAGATGGGGCGTGAATAGACTTCCAATTTTTTTCTCTAAAACTTTATCTTGTTATAGCTTTACTCAAAATAGAATTTGGGTACGATCACGTTTAATTTATTGATATTATTTCTCCATCTCTATAGTGGGCGGAAAGGTAGATTTGTATGGGAGGTACCAGAAGGGGCGTGGCTAGGCTTTCAAAATTTTTTCCAAAACTTTATCCTGTTATAGCTTTACTAAATACAGAATTTGGGGACAATTCCGTAGGGTGTATTGATATTATTACTCGATTTTTAAAGTGGGCGGAATGATGTATTTGTATGGGAGGTACCAGAAGGGGCGGGGCCATGTAGCCCATTTGCAATACCGTAAGTAGTTTTAAGAAAATAATAACTCGTGCAAAATTTCGAAACATTTGGTTGCGTCTTTCGAAAGTTATCGTGCGAACCAGCCGGACAGCCACCCGACAGACAGACAGACAGACAGACAGACAGACAGACAGACAGACAGACAGACAGACAGACAGACGGACATGGCTCAAACGACTTAAAAAGTCATGAATCGAATTTGGTTCAAAGAAACCTAGGGTCTAAAGTGACTCCTTCTATGTGTTACACTTTTGGGTCGTATCAAATGATATATACCTTCATCCCTACGGGTGATGGTATAAAAATGGTTTTCATAAACAACAGCTCTTAGACCTGTTCTCTCCTAATTGGAGGTGTGACGAAGACACGGTTATGAATATCAATTCTGCTTTCTGCTAATAGGCTGATTAAGGAAGAAATTTTGCATGTAAGGAACAAAAAAAGGGCTGCTGACTGACCATTTTTAAGAAAGGAAAGATCGTTTTAACCCTTGCAAGAGGCCTCATTTTAGGTCTTTATTTTATTTTAGAAGCGAGAGGTGCATGTGTATTTAATTATACCATGACCCTTAGGGATGAGGGTAAATATCATTTGATACGACCCACAAGTGTAACACATCGAAGGAGTAACTTTGGACCCTAGGTTTCTTTGAACCAAATTCGATTCATGACTTTTAAGTCATTTGAGCAATGTCCGTCTATCTGGCTGTCCGGCTGGTTCGCACGATAACTTTCGAAAGACGCAACCAAATGTTTTGAAATTTTGCACGAGTTAATATTTCCCCAAAACTACTTACGGTATTGCAAATGGGCTACAAAGCCCCGCCCCTTCTGGTACCTCCCATACAAATATATTATTCCGCCCACTTTAGAAATCGAGTTATAATATCAATATGCCCAACGGGATCGTACCAAAATTCTGTATTTAGTAAAGCTATAACAGGAAAAAGTTTTAGAAAGTCTGGTACCTTCTGGTACCTCCCATACAAATGTACCTTTCCTCCCACTCTAAAGATGGGGTAATAATATCAATAAAACCAACGCGATCGTATCCAAAGTCTTTATTTAGTAAAGCTATAACAGGATAGAGTTTTGGAGAAAAAACTGGAAGTTTAGCTACACTCCATCTGGTACCTCACATACCCATCTGGTACCATCCACTTTAGAAATCGATTTATATTATTAATAGACCCAACGCGATCGAGTCCAAATTCTGTATTTAGTAAAGCTATAACAAGATAAAGTTTTGGAGAACAAATTTGAAGTCTGGTCACGCCTCTTATGGTACCTCCAATACAAATGTACAATTCCGTCCACTTTAGTAGACGAGTAATAATATTAATACACCAAACTCGATCGTTTCCAAATTCTGTATTTAGTAAAGCTATAACAGGAAAAAGTTTTAGAGAAAAAACTGGAAGTCTAGACACGCCTCTTCTGGTACGTCCTATACAAATGTACCACTCCGCCCACTTTAGATATGGAGTAATATTATCAATAGACTCGACACGATCGTGCCCAAATTCTGTATTTTGTTAAGTTTTTACATGATAGAGTTTTGGAGAAAAAATTAGAAGTCTAGCGACGCCCCTTATGGTACCTCACACACACATGTACCACTCCGTCTGCTTTAGAAATCGTGTAATAATATTAATATAATTGAAAATTTTTTGTATTACTAAGGGTGAGGGTAGATGTAAGTCGGGTTGTCCGACTGAAACTTTCTTACTGGTTATACCATCACCCTTAGGGATGAGGGTATATATCATTTGATACGACCCAAAAGTGTAACACATAGCAGGAGTCACTTTAGACCCTAGGTTTCTTTGAACCAAATTTGATTTATGACTTTTTAAGTCGACTTTTAGTCTCACACAAGGACTAACTATAGCCTGTATACATACCTAATAAAAGAAGGCGTACTTCAATGTCAACAAACTGCCATTGAAGGCATGTTTGCAGGCATTTTTTTAGAAGGCCACGGCTGTGTTGTTACTTTTAATAGTGTTGACTTCTGTCCTTAAGGGACCGGCCTTGGCATAGTGGTTAGAACACGCGACTACCATGCGGGAGATCGCAGGTTCAAACCTGGCTTCAATCATCTTAAAAAAAATTGTTGTTTCATATTCGGCTCCCTTCGAATGTTGTTGACATCAACTTCGCAGTATTAAGTGACGAGTCAATCGGCGTGTAAGAGTAAGAGCTTCTCAAACAGTAACGTACGCATTCGTCGATAAATAAGTATGTGCAGTTAGTTGTGAATATAAAAATAGAAAGCGTGTTAATTCACAACAACGCGAGAAGCTATCCCATACCTCATTCATGGGGTGCAAATGGAAATTAAGTTTTTTAAGTAAGTTTTTCTGTCCTTAAGGCATTTTTATTTAAACCGAAATAAATGAAACTGTTCATCATTCGTATTTATTGAGATGCGTGAAACTTGGTACTTTTTCAAGTAAATACGTAACTAATGAACTTAAAAATTGCATTATGTTCAAATATTAGCAGATAATGTGCAAAAAATTGTTGTGGGGAAGGAGGGGAACATACTTTATATTTATTTAAAAGCATTCTAAATAGCGAATTACACAAAATCCCCACAAATTATATCTGTGGCCTTTACAAGCAACCACTTATCTCCCAAATCTCGTTTACATAAGCGGTAAATTGCCAGTTCATGCGATTGTACAAAAACCTTACAATTTCATTGCCTGACAATAAATTTATATGCCAACAAGAATTGTCAGTTCACTCGGTTATCAGATTGTTCTATTGCTAAATTTACCTATATTTTGTTTATTTTCATACGTTTTTGGAAAAACTCTTTCCATTTACAGGATTTTCATGAATCTACCATGAAATAATAAAGTTATAATCCCAATAGGCATTTTGAAATCAGCTGACAATGTGCGTATCGATGATTTAAATTATATACACATTGTACCTTTCAATTTTTTACAGTCGCCACTAAGTTAAACACTAGATACAGACATTGATGTCCTACTTCCCCGTTGAATGGACGTGATATTTGCCACCGTTACATACTTTATGATGAACTAACACTTCGACCCCATTCTGCACCCAGAGCAGACCACAAAATATGGAAATTGTAATTATGTAATGTATTTTTTATGATTTCAAGAATTTCCATATTTTGTTCTGTGGCCATTTGTAAATGATTTGTGTGAGAGTGCGGTCGACCGACGAGAATGGCCGGAAACGAGAGCATGAACATAGTCCTGGCAGGACGCTCAGAAAGATGATTAAATAAACAGCTTCACTGTAAGCAGCATTGTCGGAGTTTCTCGTTCCCATACATTAAAGTGGATTCTCGCATAGCGGTAAGTAACACAAATAAATTCACACTCTTCTTGTGCGTCATTGTTTGGTATTATGAAAATTATTTGTTTATTTGAGGAAAGAGACATTAAATTACATCGCATTGGGACAATGTTGACTAAATCTTAATTGTTTCAGTATGTTTATAGGAGATAAGCTGTCAGAACTGTTGTTGCAATTGATGTTAATGTTGTTTTCGGTCACTGACATTATTTACGAGCCTTGGCTGCTTGTGAGGATGTGGCGAGAGATGAGAGGGGAACACTTCGAAATCCCAGCTAAGAAGATATTTAAATTGAATCTCAAAATCCCCACCAACTTTCTCATTGGCCCTCCAATTACATTTTTAGTTTGCTCTTATTTTAGACGGCGATTGAGAGAGGGGAGGTCTTTGTTTTTTTTTTTGTTGTAGTTGTAATATTGTTTGATATGAGATTGTTGTCATTTATGATAAATTTAATACGGAAATGTAATTATAAAGATTATCACTTTGCATACAACAAAACAAAATTGCGAGAAATCAAAGCAAAAATGTCATGGCAGCCAGATAGAGAACAACAATGCCAGTCTTCAATTTTGTAGATGTAATTTATGTGCGTTGCATTATCATGAGATAGTGTCAGTGCAAAATTGCAAAACGATAGCAATCTGTGAACACAAGAGTTTTATACTCATTAGTCGATTAAACGAATATTCGTCGCCATGTACACAAAGAAATCGAAATTATATTAATAAATTAATAGTAAAAATATTAAAAGGGCATCACATATTAGTCAAACGTAAGCATGAGCACGACGCAATTTTTTTTTTAATAAAGAATTTGCTAAGTTGCATGAAACAGTACGTTATCAGTGTAACCCAACAAAATTATATTTGAATAGCTACCACGAAAGAAACAAGACAGAACCTATTTTGTTGAAGGATATTTAGTATTTCGTAAACACAACTATTTATGTTTATAATATTTCAGAGAAATTAATGTATTTATAAAAATCACACTTCTCTGCATGAAAAATCACCTCCTGTTATTCGGATTCAAAAGATCATTTCAATTTTCAGACTTTTGTATTTTTATACCATCACCCTTAGGGATGAGGGTATATATCATTTGATACGAAAAAAAGTGTAACGCATTAAAGGAGACGAGTTAGACCCCAAGTATCTTAAGACCAAATTCGTTTCAGGACTTTTTAAGACGATTGAGCTATGTCCGTCTGTCTGGCTGGCTGGCTGGATGGCTGGTCAGCAGGATAACTCGAGTAATCCTAAACGAATCGGTATGAAATTTTACCAGTATCAATATTTTTCAAAACGAACTTATGGGATTGTAAATGGGGTGAATAGCCCCACCCCATCTAGTACCTTCCATACAAAATTACCTATTTTTGGAAAATTAATATTTCATCCATAACTTCCAAACGGACAACCGGAGGATGTTTGAATTTCAAAAGTAGACAAACCCTAAGAAAACCGAAACCTTTGCCCCACCCATTCTGGTACCTTCCATACAAATGACCGAATTGACCCTCATACTTTTACATACATATCTTTTTTGTTAGTAAACTGAATTCACTAAAATTTTGCGTGTGATGTTCGCTTACGAAAAGTTGAATTAGGAATGAATATGGACTATATCGGTTCACGCCTTCTGGTACCTCCCATACAAAATTACCTATTTTTGGAAAATTAATATTTCTCCCATAACTTCCCAACGGACGCTTGGGGGGTATATTTGTCGATACATTTTTGTCGTGATAGGAGGCGAAACCTCAGAGAGCCTAACTATTTGACTCACCCCTTCTGGTACCTCCCATACAAATGACCGAACCCACCCCCATAGTGTCACATACATATCTTTTTTGTAAGTAAATTGAATTCACTCAAATTTTGCGTATGATGTTCGCTTGTGAAATTAGACTCAGGAATGAACATGGACTTTATCGGTTTACGCCTTCTGGTACCTCCCATACAAAATTACCTATTTTTGGAAAATTAATATTTCTCCCATAACTTCCAAACGGACACTTGGGGGTAATGAAAATTGATCGGTAAATTTATCTTCTGATAGAAGGCAAAACCTCAGAAAACCTAAATATTTGACACACCCCTGTTGATACCTCCCATACAAATGACCGAACCCACCCCCATAGTCTCACATACATATCTTTTTTGTAAGTACACCGAATTCAGTCAAATTTTGCGTAAGGTGTACGGTTATGAAGATTTTAATCAGAAATGAATATAGACTATATTGGATCACCCCTTCTGGTACCTCCCATACAAAATGACTTTGTTTGGAAAATTAATATTTCTCCCATAACTTCTAAACCGGCACCTGGGGGGATAATCAAATTTGGTCAGTTAATTTTTCTTGTAATAGGAAGCAAAGCCTCAGCAACTATTTGGCACACCCCTTCTGGTACCTCCTATATAAATATATGGGATATTTCCCCTTTTACATACGAAAAAAGTCAGACACGTTGTGCTGCCCCTAATTTTGGGTTGCCAGACGGGCTGGATTCGGCTGGATTGTCCAGATTTTCTTATACTTGTCCAGTGTCCAGCTAACATAAAATTTGTCCAGCTTAATAGTAATTTTGGAAAAAAAAATTGAAGCAAAGATGTTAGTGTTATAAATATCCTTTTTAGTACCTTTAACGCAATAACTTTTGAAAAAATTTATAATTTTCATTTTCTAGAATGAATTGTTATTTTTTTGTTAATTAAATTTTAATTGTTGTTCTTCTTATATTAAGATTTTTGTTTTTTTCTTTTTGTGTTTATTGTTTAATTTTAATTCTCAGAGGTTTAAGTTAAAAGTGCAAGTTTTATTAATTTTTTAAAGTATTATTTAAAATCTCAAAAATTGGAAACATTGAAGTAAAAATATTTAAGTTGTATTACTTTATGTTTTCAACAATGTTAAAAATGTTTTTTAAAAAAAAATTTTATACAAAACTAAACTTGGATTTTTTTTTCGTAGACATTTTTTGAAAATGTCCAGCAATTTTTGCAAAATCCAGTTTTTTTAATCCGAATGTCCAGCTTTTTGTGAATCTGGATCTGGCAACCCTACCCTAATTGTACCTTGTGTACAAATAGGAAAAATTTTGTATGTTTTTGCTCTACATGCAGACAAAAAATAATACATAAGTAATTTTATTTTTAAAATCTATTAATTTCAATAACTCAAGACTTATCTTAACAATATCTTATATTGGGTGATGGTATTTATCAGTCAGTTTACCTGACTGAAATTTCTGTTCTGGTGGTTAATATATTTTTAAGGTGAGGCATTTAAAGTTTCAATTTATGTGATTATTTCCCTCAACCCCTGATAATACTTCCTCGCAGTGGCAATATGTAGCCGACACCATACAACGGACTGCAAGAAGAGTACTTGACTACTGAAAGCCTTCTCAACATGATGTCTGTCTTCGGGGTAGCCCGAAAATTCTACCAGAGGGTTAAGGCGAGAATGTGCGGAACAGGGCTGTCTTTCTGCAAAGACAGCGATGGTCAGCTACTGAAGGAGAGAACATTTCACACCATTCCCGAGTACCCGGATCTAATCCATGACGATAGTATGAACTGTCCGCCTCGGAATCTGAGTGTGGCAATCTCCCGCCTTAAAAACAACAAAGCTGCTGGGGCCGATGGTCACCCTGCTGAATTGTTTAAGGCAGGCGGGGAGGAGCTGATTAGGAGCATGCATCAGCTCATGGAGAACATCTGGCAAGAGGAGAGCATGCCCGGGGATTGGAGTCTCGGTCTGTTATGTCCCATATACAAGAAAGGAGATTGTAATGAATAAAAGAACTACCGTGGAATAAGCCTATTACCAATTGCGTATAAGGTCCTTTCGAGCATATAGTGTCAACGTTTAAAGCCAATTGTAGAAAAACTAAATGGTCATTACCAGTACGGCGTTAGACCCGATAAATCTGTACCTCTTTGGCGGCTGCCTTCGACTCTCCGATAAGAAATAGGCTAAATGAAGCCATTTCTGAGTTTTGCATTCTTGCAATGTTAATACGCCTTTGCAGTTATACCTTGAAACAGTAAATACTCTGTAAGAATCATTCTTAACCATTCAACACGGAAAGAGGTATCAGGCAGGATGATATTTCATACTGCACACTTTTTAATAAAGTTATGGAGGAGGTGATGGGTAAGGCTGGTGTCAACATGTCTGGCACCATATGCCACAATAGCCACATGCCACTACCCTACGCCCTTGATATAGACATGATAGGTTGAAATCTGCGAGATGTTTCTGCAGTTTTCTCGTCGTTGGAAAAGGAGTCATAAAACAAGTACAGAAATTTCAGTCAGGTAAACTGACTGATAAATACCATCACCCAATATGAGATATTTTTTAAGTCTTGAGTTATTGAAATTAATAGATTTTTAAAATAAAATTAAAATTGTCTGCATGTAGAGCATAAACATACAAAATTTTTCCTTTTTTGTACACAAGGTACAATTAGGGGCAGAACAACGTGTCTGACTTTTTTCGTATGTAAAAGGGGAAATATCCAATATATTTATATAGGAGGTACCAGAAGGGGGGGTGCCAAATAGTTTGGGTTGCTGAGACTTTGCTTCCTATTACAAGAAAATATAACTGACCATATTTGATTATCCCCCCAGGTGCCGGTTTAGAAGTTATAGGAGAAATATTAATTTTCCAAACAAAGTCATTTTGTATGGGAGGTACCAGAAGGGTGATCCGATATAGTCCATATTCATTTCTGATTAAAATCTTCATAACCGTACACCTTACGCAAAATATTACTGAATTTAGTGTTCTTACAAAAAAGATATGTATGTGAGACTGTGGGGGTGGGTTCGGTCATTTGTATGGGAGGTATCAACAGGGGTGTGTTAAATAGTTAGGTTTTCTGAGGTTTTGCCTTCTATCAGAAGATAAATTTACCGATCAATTTTCATTACCCCCCAAGTGTCCGTTTGGAAGCTATGGGAGAAATATTAATTTTCCAAAAATAGGTAATTTTGTATGGGAGGTACCAGAAGGCGTAAACCGATATAGTCCATGTTCATTCCTGAGTCTAATTTTCACAAGCGAACATCATACCCAAAAATTTGAGTGAATTCACTTTACTTCCAAAAAAGATATGTATGTGACACTATGGGGGTGGGTTCGGTCATTTGTCTGGGAGGTACCAGAAGGGGTGTGTCAAATAGTTAGGCTCTCTGAGGTTTCGCCTCCTATCACGACAAAAATGTATCGACGAATATTCATTACCCCCCAAGTGTCCGTGGGAAGTTATGGTAGAAATATTAATTTGCCAAAAATAGTTAATTTTGTATGGGAGGTACCAGAAGGCGTAAACCAATATAGTCCATATTCATTCCTAGTTCAAATTTTCATAAGCGAACATCACACGCAAAATTATAATGAATTCAGTTTACTAACAAAAAAGATATGTATGTAAAATTATGAGGGTCAATTCGGCCATTTGTATGGGAGGTATCAGAATGGGTGCGGCAAAGGTTTCGGATTTCTTAGGGTTTGTCTACTTTTGCAAGATAAATAAACTGACCAAATTCAAACATCCTCCGGTTGTCCGTTTGGAAGTTATGGAAGAAATATTAATTTTCCAAAAATAGGTAATTTTGTATGGGAGGTATCAGAAGGGGTGCGGCTATTCAGACCATTTACAATCCCATAAGTTCGTTTTGAAAAATATTAATATTAATATTAATATATTGGTAAATTTTCATACCGATCCGTTTAGGATTACTCGAGTTATCCTGCTGACCAGCCATCCAGCCAGCCAGACAGACGGACATAGCTCAATCGTCTTAAAAAGTCCTGAAAAGAATTTGGTCTTAAGATACTTGGGGTCTAACTCGTCTTCTTTAATGCGTTACACTTTTTTTCGTATCAAATGATATATACCCTCATCCCTAAGGGTGATGGTATAATAATGGGTTTAGCGATAAACTTGGACAAAACAAATATAATGATGTGTTAAACTACGTTAGATCTTCAGTCAAGAAGAAAAATAGTGCCAGGCAAGAAATAAAGAACAGTGCTCGCCAATAGATGTTTTTACAGCAGAACTCCAGTAAAACCACCTTATCTCGGGATACTAAGTAACAGCTAAACCAGGTGTAATTTTACCCGTTCTGTTGTATGCTGGCGAATCGTGGGTTCTTGCGACAAAGGACATATAACACGTGCTAGTATTCGAGAGGAAGGTGCTCCGAAAAGTATATGGACCTATCAGTGTCGACGGCTTTGATTGAGCTTTACCTTGACATTGACATAGCTAATAAAGCCAGAATTGAACGAATACGATGGCTGGGACTTGTTGTCAGGATGTATGTAAACGCTCAAGCGAGAAAAGGAGATCCAGACATCATTTGAAGGACCAAGTTGTTTACGAGATGCTATCATCTGGTAAGGACTATTCTTTAATACTTAAGAACTCTAATTTATGTAATGGGCCAACCAACTAAGAGAGTCATCTGAAATGTCGTAACTTAAATTTAGTTTCCTAATGCTTGTCATGTGGCTCCAAAACTAATCAGCTATCTTAAAAGAAGTTTTCAAGTATTTAAATAGAACAGAGGACATAACAGGGACATAATCTCTAAATTATTGTAATGGTCATATTAAATGGTCACTAAAATCTTTTTAACACGAACTATGAATTTCCTTGTAATTAATTACTGGTATGTATTCTACCAGTAAAATACGATTTTGAAGAAGTTTTATTTGAAAAGATTTTCGGAAAACCCACTGATACTGTGGGGTTGGTAATAGAGCTAACACAAAAATAATTAAAAGGACCTCAATTGGAATGATTTAACTTTAAAATTAACTATGGCACAGTTAATAGCGTTTAGATTTTGAGTTTAAAGCCGCCAAATTTTTAAGAATTAAATGTGTCAAATATTCAAGAGAATTTAAACTACATATTCTTCACTAACAAATTTAGTTAATTACAGAGACAATAGTTAATTACAGAGAATATATGAAATTATTTTGATCTTATAAGCATAAAATCGGTGGTACGACTTTTTTTTAAATAAACATGTATCCTAAAGTGGTCGTTTATGTTGCGTATATGTCAAAGGTCATAGATCCCAACATTTGTTTCTCATATCAACTGGGCAGCGCAGTCAGCATGAAGCATTTCCACGACGTCATTATGTAGCGGCGCACAAATTTCGTGAAAACGACCGATGTTATACATGTGAGATGAAATATTCATATAAATCGTGCATCAGATTATGTAATTTCGCTTGAACATTCAGTTTCTATGACAACATACAACAAACTTAGTAAATAATTATTGCCAAATGTCCAAAAAAATTTATTCGAAATGTGGGATCGAAATTCCAGTTGGAGTATTTTAATTAAGTGATGGAGAAATAAAGATGGAACAGTAACAAGTTAAAGAATTACTGTAATATGCTAACAGAAGTAAATTTGTCTCCAAATAGTTTACTAGTTTTTAAACTTATTCACTAATTATGTTGTCCCACAGAATTATTTCTAATTTAGACATAATTCAAAAAAACGTTTCATGTTTGAAAATGATTTCGTTCCAATGGATTTCGTACTTGTCTAGTACCTTGTCTTAAGGTAATTTTTTATTCAAAATTTGGATTAAAGATCGAACAAATGAATCTTGCAGCCTATTGTTAAAAAACGTAGGATTTCACTAGCTTAATTAAATGCTTCAGAGTCATACTATGGATTTATCGAATGGTTTCGTATCTTGATAACAAAGCATGGCTCAAAATCGTTCAAGGGTTGATTTACGCCCTATTCGAGATAAGCGTCCTATGACAATTACTGTAATATAATGGTTCGAAATTTTTCTTATTTTATTTGTCAAGTGTTTGCGTTAATATCAAATGATAAGCGTTCCTTAAGGAGTAAATATAGTAAAAAAACGTCCGAACAAAAAAATAAGGAAAACAAAGTTTTTCCAAAAAATTTGATTTCGCGATCATGGATGACAAAAGTAATTGTAAGGGCGACTTTAGCGAGCTTCTTCGACATAAACTTTATACCGCAAAATATAGAGGAGGTGTTAAGGAACGTTATCCAAAAACACAATTTACACAAACAATATTTACAAAGTTTTTAAAATATAGACATGGTATGCCAACTAGTCTGGAGTTGTGAACTCTGAAGCAACGAATTTGTTGTTGAGGGGTCAATAAGTTTAAAAGTTTATATTAAAAAATGCACGAGGCAAATCTAACTGTATTTGTCAATAACAAGACAGGTTCTGTGTTATATTGGGCTGATTCAGCTACCATCCACAATAAATGTACCCTGTTAAAAAAAATTTTTAACGATAACAATAAGAACTTAGAAGAAAACGTAAACTTAACTTAATTTCCCTTTGCACCCCATGAATGAGGTATGAGATAGCTTCTCGCGTTGTTGTGAATTAACACGCTTTCTATTTTTAGATTCACAACTAACGGCACCTACTTGTTTATCGACGAATGTGAACGTCACTGTTTTGAGAAGCTCTTACTAGACACGCCGATTGAATCGACGCTTAATACTGCGAAGTTGCTGTCAACAACATTCGAGGGGAGCCGACAATGAAAGAGATTTTGTTTTTTAAGATGACTGGAGCCAGGTTTGAACCTGCGATCTCCCGCATGCTAGTCGCGTGTTCTAACCACTATGCCACGGCCGGTCCCAAGAAGAAAACGTAAAAAGAATCAAAAACAGTTAAAATTTTTAAAAATAAATGGAGGATGATTTTATAGATAAAATTGTTGAACCATATTTAATGAACGGTCCGAAAGTTAGTTTTTTTTAACAAAAATGAAGATAATGTCAAATATTTCATGGTGTTTGGATGAATATAAGTTGCTACATTAGAGTAACATGTTTAAGTTTCAACAAAGCTTTCGATACGATTTTTATCGATGTTTTTCAAGTGGTCAACTTTTTCCGGGACAGTCCTTAGCAAGATTTGCACTCTATCAGGAAACACAATATTTCCAATGTTGCCACTAACAAAAATTGTAGATTCATCCCTAGTAATAATCTGAAATTTAATATTTAATCGACTGGTACCAGAAGGGACATTGTAATTTTCAGAAAGTAAAAGCATGAAGAAAGGACATGACTCAATCGTCTTATAAAATTCTGAAACGAATTTCGCCATAAGATATTAAGGAAATGACGCAACTTTTTCGACATCATTATACTACTCATATCTTGGTAAAACATTCATTATTATAAAATTCTTTTTTATCTTTATTTTTTATCATATCTTGGTAAAACATTCATTATTATAAAACTATTTTTTAATTATCTCCTTTTTGCAATTCTACAGACATAATAATAATAGTTATACAGTTGACCATTGTTCGTCACAACCAGAATTTCATTTGATACTTGGGAATGGTAAAAGCATAATTCTAACAATCCTTGTTGTTTCCAACGCGAAGACTAATTCATAAGGGACGAGACCCGTCTTCTTCTGACCAATAAAAAAGATTGCAGGCAGACATTTAACTGTAGAACAGAACAAAAAAAAAACAAGTCAAATAAAAAATCAATCAGAAAATATTACATTATGTGTCTCAAAATTAATACAATAATGACAAAATTGACTTTCGTTATTTAGAGTATCATGGTGGAATTTCTATACAAAAGAAGATGTTAATCTTTCTCACTGCCTTTCCGATTTTGTATGTAGCACAGACTTGTTTTAGAAAGATAAATTGAGATTTGGGTGGTATTAAAATTTTGTAAATTTTTTAAACTTTGTGATCTTTATCTAATATTTGCTCATTTTATGTGTTTATATTCGCCCTCCATTACAAACGAATAATTACAGATTCCCTAATTGCATTCACTTACTACTGTTTACAACTTAATACTTCTAGCCACGGACTTATTTACGTAATCCAAATAAGCATGTTATCCTTAAATGTAGGCAATCCTAGCGGCCAATATGACTATATAAAATAATAACCAACATTTTTAATAACATCATAAATCTTTAAAATTGCTTATGACACACAGTGCTGTACAATGGAATTCGGATGGTACCTCTCCGCTCGTCCTTTTTGACAGGGGCCAAGCTAAACAATTTCCATAAATCCAGTGTTGGTGCACTGGATTGCTCATTAACATATTGCAGGATTGGCTCTAATGCCTGGTGAGGGAATTCATTGTGGTCATGTGACCGGAGGTGGTGCTAGTAGTGGTTGAGCGCTGGGCATCCACCTGGCCGCTCATCACTGGACAATTAGCTGGATAACGAATATATTGTCCGTTATTTCGTTATTCTCGTTGATGTTGTATTGTACTCGTATGTTTACATTGAAATGTTGTCTTTTGTAAAAGAATAATAGAAACACCAAACAATACCACCAGTACAATTTTCAGCTCAACACCTCGTCGCCAACATGCAAACGTTTATATTGTCTTTCGGCTTAGCAACGCTTTTAGGAGCATAGTGATGGAGAATATAGATAATGAGGTAATCGAATAAATTTATAAAACTAGTACTGAAATTTCAAATTTCTACAACATATATCAGTCAGCGAGTAGTTACAAGCATCTCATTAGAAAAACCAAACAAAGCAAAACAAGCTGTAATCTCACATTTACTTATTCATTATTGTCTTGATTTAAAGGTACTTATTTAAAAACAACTCTCAATCTTTTAAACATCAGCTTATCATATTTAAATGCAACGATCATTTTCACACACAAAACTGTAATAATTACTACATGTTAAACAACTGTGTATTTTTAGCAGTCATACTTTTGATATATCCGTGTATTAAACATTCTGATTATGGTATAAAAGGAGCGTCGATCACTAATTTTAATTAATTAGCCAATTTTTTCAAACTAAAGTAGAAGGATGTGGTTTCTATTAGAATACTAATACCCCGTCGTTAATTGAGACCGACAAAACGGGACGCCATGCAGAACAACGCACATCGAATCACTTTTTCCATATATTTGCATGGATTTTTCTATAATTCGTTCCAGAAGAATACTTTTCGAAAAGAACAAATTTTTTACTATAAATATGTACATGCATGCATATGTATATTTTTTAACGTTTACTGAAACAAAAAGGTAACGTAAAAGTGACGTCGAATAGGTCGCCGTCAGCTATAAATATCTTATAAGAAAGAATAAAATAAAACAAAGATTAGTTTATGTTAGTGTTAGAAAATACGACGCAAGTAAAAACTAAAGCTCTTTGTGTTTTGTTTATAAACATTTTGTAAGTGTTGTAATATACATACACTGGAGAGCGAAAAATTATACGCTCCACTTTATTTCGGTGTAGATGTACTTAAGGAGTTGAAATCCAAAAACCGAACAGGTATGTGTGTCAAACTATCTAAATCGTCGGAAAGGTCTAAGATTCTTCTTTCCAAAACCGTCAAGAAATCAAAACTTGGTTAAGAGTGATAAGTCTTCAAGTGAGGAAAGTAACGAAAAACAGTAACAGTAAGTCAAGATTTTACAGGTGTAAGGAAACTTTGGTATACATATTCATTTTGTACTCGTCCAGAGAAACAACCCAGTAGGAAGTGTCTGCAAGACATCCTCAGGGATAGGTGCACGACCATAGTAAATCGTTGATGACACGTAGGGGACCTTTCATACAAATCGTTGACGAAATTTTCATAAAAGTTTCCGCTTTGTCATGCACGATCTGATGAGCGACAATGTCGGTCAAATTGTCGTTGATGCCTAAATAAGCGACATGTCGCCCACACAATCATGCACGACATAATGACCGACAATGTCGGTCAAATTGTCGTTACCAGTGATTAATTATTTAAAATAACAAATTGAAAAAGTTTTATTGAAAACGTGCGATGCATGAACCTTCACGCGCTGCTGTTTCCAACAAACTGAAAATTGTTTACTTCTACTTTCCTCTCTTCAATTCTATGTCGTTATTGTTCTGTGACATTGAATTTTTTTGTTTGATGCACGACAACATTAGTATTTTGTCGGTCAGCTTGTCGTCAACAGAGTGTTCTGACGACAAGTACATACATTTTTCACATTTTCTCTTGAAGACAGAGTTGACGACAAAGACGTGTATAACGATACTTCCTACTGGGAACATATAATTGAGATAAGTGGTTATCCGTGAAAACCACAGAATTATGAAGTTCAATTCCGTCAATTGTATGGGATGTACCAGAAAGGGTGTGGCAAAGGTTTCGGTTTTCTTAGGGTTTAATTACCATTACAAGGTTATTAAACTGATCAAATAAAACCCAGTAGGAAGTGTCTGCAAGACATCCTCAAGGATAGGTGCATGACCATAGTAAATCGTTGTTGACACTTAGAGGACCGTCCATACAAATCGTCGACGAAATTTTCATACAAGTGTCCGCTTTGTCATGCACGACCTGATGAGCGGCAATGTCGGTCAAATTTTCTTTGACGCCTATACAAAAGTCCTGTCGCCCACACAATCATGCACGACCTGATGGGTGACAATGTCGGTTGAATTTCAGATGACTATATAAGCGACACGCCGCCTAAACAATCATGCAATTATGGGTGAAAATGTCGGTCAAATTATCATTGATTCCTTTGTATGTCTTAAATTGTCATTTAAGCCATATTAGTAAAAGATGGATTTTTAGCTGTCTTATTTACCTTTTTATTAGTATGACTAATTGTTAATACTTTTAGGAAACTACTGACCAAGAGAGAAGTGAAGGATATAAACTTTTATACGGCATTCATCTTCAATTTGAGATTTCAAACTATAAAATTGCTGATGTCAACTCGACCGTTTAATAAACTGAAATATTTTTAAGTCAGATTCCATTTATTGTTCCTTTGAGTTTGTTGAATGTGTTTGATGCACGACAACATCAGTATTTTGTCGATCAGCTTGTCGTCAACCGTGTGTTTTGACGACAAGTACATACATTTTTCAAATATTGTCTTGAGGACAGCTTTGACGACAAAGCCGTGTATGATGAAACTTCCTACTGGGAAATATCCCCCAGTGGTTCGTTTGAAAGAAATAATAATTTTCTTAAAAATAGGTAATTTTGTATACGAGGTACCAGAAGATTCTGCCCATTTACAATCCCTTCGTTTTGAAAAATATTAACACTGGTAAATTTTCATACCGATCAGTTAAGGTTTACTCGAGATAGCCTGCTCACCAGCCAGCCAGACAGACGGACATAGCTCAACAGTCTTAAAAAGTCCTGAAATGAATTTGGTCTTAAGATACTTGTGGTCTAACTCATATCCTTTAATCCATTACACTTTTTCTCGTATCAAATGATATATACCCTCATCCCTAGGGGTGATGGTATAAAAGTTTTTTGTTTTTTAGCATATCATAAAATTCAGGCAACGTCGATTACAGAGTTGCCAAGACATTACTCTGAATTTTAAAGTCAAAACAAGTAATTATTTGAATTCGATAAAAGTATCATCAATTTTATTACCAACATCGAAAATTATGCACAAAATATAGGCAACGTACATTTTACAACAAAATTACATACATATTTATGTATTACCAACTATTTAAAATTTCTGCGTATTGCTTTTTAATATAAAAGCTTTGTTTGCTAGTTACTAGAGATCTTTGTGAACTACATGTAGATCTATCAAATTTGGAAAGCATCGTTGTTAAAATATTTTTTTTTACTAATTTACTCGTAGGAATATAACATATTTATTACAACAACATATAATGATGAAAAAAACACGTTTTGATTTTATATCAAATATCAATAGTCGTCATATTTTATGTACTTACTTAATTTCCCTTTATACCCCATGAATGAGATATGTGACAGCTTCTCGCGTTGTTTTGAATTAACACGCTTTCTATTTTAGATTTACAACAAACGGCACGCTTTAACTAAACATGATGATCGACTCTACACTTATACTGCAAAGTTGCTGTCGACAACTTGGAGGGGGCCGGTAATGAAAGAAAAACGTAGATGACTGGAGGCGGGAAACGAACCCGGAATCTCCCGCATGGTAGTCGCGTGTTCTAACCACTATGCCACGGCCGGTCCCAATTTACCCAATTTAATGTACTTAGGTATCAAATAAATATGCAAGAAATGATTTCCTTTCTCTTCTATTAATTTGAATTTTTTTGAAGCGAGGATTATTTTTTTTTTAGAATTTATGATATACATTAAGGTGGCAGCGAAAATTCAACTTTGGAAATGAAGATGAGTTTATCTTTGTTTGCATTTTTAAGTATCGTATAGACTCGAAAACGGCTTGGCCAATCTTTTTGAAATTTTCACAGAATGTAACTGTGTGGTCGGTGTTGAAAATAGGGTACTTTAATTTTTGATATATCAAGTGTGCGTGGCCCCACCCATTGGACCCTCATTTTGAAACTGCCATATCTGGAGGACTGTTTCTCCAATCAACTTAAAAACTTGTTTGGATGCATTCGTGACCCAAACAAAAAAATGGGCGAGATCGAAACAGTGGGCTCGATGTAAAATTTGAAACTTGAAAGGCTGTTTCTCATTAACTATAACAGCTTAAAAGATGATATTTGGTATGTGTTGTTGGTACGAAATCCTACATTGTATCTAACATTTTTAAGCTATATCGTGGGGTTTAGTTTTCTTTGCTGTGGCATTAGACAAAACTTAAATATGTATTTTCATAATTTTCAATATTTCAAATATAATTTCGGATCAAGCCCCTTTTTGGTACACTACCGACTGCTGTGAAATCTCAGTTATGTACATCACTAAATGCAAACTAGACACCTCGCTGTCGTTGCCATCATCGCTATCATCATTGTTTACTGTTGCGAATGAAATTTGCTTTATAAAATAATTAGATTCATGCAAACAGACTCCTCAAATTCATGCTCGTTCCCCAAAATTCTGAGCATTTTGTTGTCAACAAATAATTACAAACTGCAGGGGTATTTAAGGATTTCGACATTGCTCGAAAAAAAAATTGGCTGAACACATACAGATGAACGCACACCTCAACACCACAAAGGGCTGCAATAACTCGCCGTCAGTTGTCCCCAATTATGGCCGAAAATATCGAGGCGGGTGTGCCTGTATGTGTGTGCGTATATGCGTACTAAACAAACAATGGGCTAAAATTAAAATGTATCCTCTCAATGATAACAGAAACTGTGACAATTTTTATTTTAATTAAAGTCATAATTAAAAATGTATTTTGAAAATATTTCTTACACAAATTTCCACAATGTTGACCTCCACATAGTCTAAGGCTATGTCATTTCGCAAAAGGAACTGCCTGCCAACTGTCTTCCATTCCCCGGACACATGAAGGAATTCCACTGAGTGAGAGTATATATGTGTGTGTGAGGACATCGGATGAAGCGGAAATTCAATTTTTACCGAATGGACAAACACTAACACACGCTGCCTAGCCGGTATTCCGCATTGTGAACGTGTCCCTTTCGTATTTGACCAACATGCGAGTACGTTCGTATGAGTTTCTATCATTTTTTTCCTGATGCTTTTGGTGTCCATTCCATCCGTGCGGCCATTTTGCACAATTCGCAAGGAGCATTAGGAGAAGCAGCCGTTATTGTTCCTTTTCATAATTACTTTGTTGTTATGGGCGAGTGAGGCAGCAATTCAGTCGTACTCGTGACCACAGCTGGGTCACACATTGCACTTGATGGAGCCAGGAAATGGAATCTAAATTCAATTGAATATGTTGCCACTCTTGCAGGCACTGCAGTGAAATGTTGTTTGAGTTTTGCGCAAATTCAAATTTCACTAAAAAATTAAATACATTTGGTTCGACTGTTCAATTAATTTGATGAATAAAATAAGTTGGTTATTGAATTTCGTTTACTCTGCGTTTACTCTGATTAAAATACTAAGTGGCTTTTTGTTTGTTATGTTGCATTTTTTATTGTATATCGCAAATGTGTTAAAAACATTACAGTAGTACTCCGATTTAACGATGGAAAAATGCATTCCCCTTGGGTACCTTATATTACGATGGTTTTCATAACATTTCAGGAGCACATCCTCAAATCATAGTCCTTAATTCGATTGCGGTGCGTCGCCAATATTTTGGGGTGTCCGTTTTATTATTTTATTACTTTTTTTCATCGATGGCGCATTGCTAGCCCACCGCACCAGCCGCCCTTTGACAGCCGCCCATTCTGGGTCAGACACTGACTAGGGTACCGCTTACTCTGAGCCGATGTGCCTTGGTTTTGGGTTTCGCCTCACGCAGTTAGCCATGCTCTTGCGGGTGCCAACTTTTCCAGGCGTCACCACTTGGAGGTATTCCGTCCGCAGTATTACCACAAATACAGAGCTCTGTGATTAGACTTTTAGTGTAACTGACAAGCATCTCCCTGGATTACCTTGCATTACACTCAGACTGCAAAAAATATTTCATAGAAGAAACTAATGGAAATAATCACATAAATTGAAACTTTATATGCCACACCTTTAAAATATATGAACCAAAGTACAAAATTTATTTATTCCTGGTGTTTCCTATGTGAATCCGAATATCAGGAGTTTATTTTACATAAGAATCACCAGGAATAGTGTCTAGACCGATTTTCATGCAGAGTGGTGTGATGTTTTTTAACCATTAATTTCTCTCAAATATTATATAGTATGGAAGGATATAAGAATATCTCTTGTAAGAAAAAACCGCATATAAGAATGATTTCCAAAAACACCATGTCTTTTTATACCATCACCCTTAGGGATAAGGGTATGTGAGTCGATATCACGAAATGTCTAGTATTAAAAATATTGAAAAATTTAAATTCTGAGAACAGGAATAAATAAAACAAAATGTCCTTTAACGAGGCACGGAAATCAAAATAAAATATTCTACATGTTTTTATGAAAAAATTTGGTCGCACGGTGCAAATAGTCATTACCATGGCGTGTGTCCGATCGATTTGTGTTCAAAAATTACAGATTTTCATTAATATTTCAAAATCTATATATATAAAAATGGTGGCAAAAATGTATAGTAATTCTTCAATTGAGAACGGCTGGACCGATTTTGCTGAAATTTTTTTTCAGTTGTTCGTAATTGCCGTGATAAGGTTTATGTAAAAGAAAATTTTGGGAAAATCCTCCGGCAAAGCCGGAAAATTGGAAAAACCGAAAATTGATTTTTTGTATGGAAATTTGTGTGCATTTGTTACGAATGATTTTTCGAATGGAAAAACCAAAAAAATTTCGAAAAAATTCGAAAAATTTTAATACTATTTTTCCGAGAAATTTTGTTTTTTTGTCGTACGATTTGATAGTTTTGAACGATGTTACTTGCGAAAAATTTCGAATAATTATTCCGTAATGACTTTCCGAATGGAAAAATAAATAAATTCTTGGTGGAAAATTCCGAAAAATTTTAATTTTTTTTTTTTGCATCTTATCGTATGTTTTGATAATTTTGGGCGATGTAAATGTGAACAATTTCGAACATTATGACTTTTCGAATAGAAAAATAGAAAAATTCTTGGCGGAAAACTCGGAAAATTCCAGAAAAAAATCAAAAGATTTGGATGCCTTCGACGAAATCTTACATTGATCGCTTGATTTGATGATTTCAGACGACGTAAAGGTGCCAAATTCGTTGTGTTGCTGAAAAATTTCGGATTATTGTGAAATATCTATATATATATAAAAATGGTGGCAAAAATGTATAGTAATCTATCAAGAGAGAACGTTGGCCCAGTTTGCTCTATTTTTTTGTCAATGTTCGTAATTGGCAGGAATTTTTTAGGCCAGAAAATGTTGGGAGAATTCTTAGGAAAAGCCCGGAAATTTGAGTGCAAGTGTTACGAAATGGCTTTCCGAATGCAAAAATAGAAAATTATTAGCGAAAAACTCGGAAAATTCCGGAAAAGCGCAAAAAATTGATTTTTTTATGGACGAAATTTTGCAGTTTTCGCATGATTTGATGATTTTGATGTTGGTTGGAAAATTTAACGAGATAAATAATATCTATATATATAAAAATGATGTTATTTGATAGTTTTGGACGATGTAACTGCGAACAATTTTAGATAATTATTCCGACATGACTTTCCGAATGGAAAAATTGACAAATTCTTGGCTGAAAACTGGAACAATTTGGATTTTTCGAATAGGTCATGGTTGTTTTTAGGGAGGGTTATTTACTAGACTAATGCCTCCTATTAGAGAATCAAACTTTGGACGACGTACGCGTCGTGCTATAATTAGTCAGAACGTCCGTAATCAAACGCAAAAAAAATTAATGGAGACGTGCCCATATTGCACAGTTTCGCGCTGCACAATAACCACCTTAAATTCGACAAAATGTTAATTAAAGAAGACCAGTCGTAAATATAGAGAATCGCACTGCTTTTAAATACGATTCCACAATCGCCTACAATGATCTTCGCTGCGTTGATATCGGTTCATTGTCTGTCGTATGCCAGCATTGCAATGCATTGAAGTTACAATCAGAAACTCTCGGCTTATGTAGCGGTGATGGCACGGTGAAATTGCCGTTTTGACTCATCCGCCATACAATCTAATCAAAACATTTCCTGGCAAATACACAAAAATATAAAGGATGCTTTCAAATGTTGATCAACCCGGCAACAATCCGCGTTAAACGGTAATGGCGTGAAAAAAACGCACGATCGTAGTTATGCAGTTCAGATAGTATTACTGGACCCTCAAAAATATTTTTTTTCACTTTATTAATATAGGTCTTAAAAACATTCCTCCCAGTTTGCTTAAAATTGCTTCCACACTTTCAGTTTCATGTACAAATACATCATCGAGCTGGCGCTTTGTTACCATTACCAAACGAAGATCATAAGTTCCTTCAGATCTATTGGTTGATGATTCGGCGATCGAACAATTGCAAAATTTTCTGCATTGGATGCAATTATAGTGTTCAAATACTTGAATTTTTCAGAAAGCCGACTTCCGGTTTATTCGAAAAATACCTTCGGTTTTCGAATACATGATTTAGTAGATTTAGGATATTTTAACTTAACATATAACTAAGTGCAATCTATATGATGTACTCATAAACTTTAAAGGCGTTTTCTGTAAAATTTAATTTTACACATACCTTGGTTTAGAATTCAGGTATCGATTTGATCACACGCGACCTTTTTGCGATCGAACATTTTTGTTGAAGATAACTGCATTTAATGTTGTTCATATGAATATCGACGGCTTCACAGCTATTGCTGGGTGAGAATGTGGAATATCACGATATAGTTCTTAAGCGTCGGGAGACTCATCGGTCATATGATGCACTTCAATGCCCGTTGATGTTCTGCCGTGGAAAGGGTGAATATCACCACAATTTAAAGATGGTCAATACAACGACATGTTTGTTTACAAGTCATCGGGGAAAGAAACGAATAAAAAGGTTAGCTCAAACAATTTTTATGCGTATCGATCGCAAATTGCGTTAACTGTTGCACCATCTGCTGCCACTTTGTTGAAAGGCGGTCGAACTGCACACTCCGCTTTGAAGTTGCCTATGAATCATCTCACAGTTGACAAGCCATTGGGCACAATACCCAGAAGTTCGGCGACAGTGAAATTGTTGCGAGAATGCAAAATCATTATTTGGGATAATTGCACAATAGCGCATCAACGAGTTTTGGAGGCAGTTGACCGAAAGATGAAGGATTTATGAGGTGATTAGAAACGATTTGGTGGGGCTATAATATTTCTGTCGGAAGATTTTTGTCAAACGCTTCCCGCCATCCCAAAATCTACTGCTGCTTATGAAATTAATGTCTTTGTGGCGGAATGACAAGGAGTTGAAATTAACTACGAACATGAGAGTCACGTTGCAAAACGACCCATCGGCTACTGCATTTTCAAAATATCTACTGGCGCTTTGTAATGGCCAAATTCCTGTTGATGTTTCACCTGGATTGATGACGTTCCCGTCAATTTTTGCAAAGGAGAGGAAGTCCTTATCCCTCGAATATCTATTATTCCAACCGATTTTCCCTTCCAATTTTAGCGAATTCAATTCCCCATTCGATTGGTTTTTGCGATCTCAATCAATAAATCGCAATTGGAAGTTTGTGGGATCAACCTCGAATTTTTGTTTGTTTTAGCACCGGAAAACAAATCGAAAAACATTGTTTATCAGACAGCTCTTTACTAATTTCCATTAAATTCAAATAAGTCACTTTAAAATTTGAACTATATGTGTTTTGATATTACTCTGGAGCTTATATGAAGGCATTAACTTGGAGCGAGACGATGTTCGCCGCGTAAGAAGTTGTATGGCAGAACAACGTTTGCCGGGTCAGCTAGTATATATTAAAAATGAAGTGCGTCAAGTTATTCAAGAAGAATGAACCAAGTCAATTTTAATTTTTTCATAAATCATTTGATACGACCCTTTGGACCCTAGGTTTCTTTGAACCAAATTCGATTCATGGTTCGCACGATAACTTTCGAAAGACGTAACTAAATGTTTTGAAATTTTGCACTATTTAATTTGTCCCCAAAACTACTTATGACATTGCAAATGGGCTACATGGCCCCGCTCCTTCTGGTACCTCCCATACAAATACATCATTCCGCCCACTTAAGAAATCGAGTAATAATATCAAAACACCCAACGGGATCGTACCCACATTTTGTATTTAGTAAAGCTATAACAGGATAAAGTTTTGGGAAAAAACTTTGAAGTCTTGTCGTACCTCCCATACAAATGTACCTTTCCGCCCACTGTAGAGATGGAGTTATACGATCAATAAATCCAACGTGATCGTACCCAAATTTTTTATTTAGTAAATCTATAGCAGGATAAAGTTTTGGAGAGAAAAATTGGAATCTACGCCCCATATGGTACCTACCATACCCATCTGGTACCGCCCACTTTATAAATCGATGAATATTATTATTAGAACTACCGCGATCGGGCCCAAATTCTGAATTTAGTAAAGTTCAAGCAGTATAAAGTTTTAGAAAAAATACTTTACACTACAGCGCAACCAACATTTTGCGTTCATTACAAAATTCGGCATAGAAATGAAGCTCCATCGACTCTTCACAAAGATTTACATTTACATCCTTACAAAATGTAAACAGTACAGTCATTTAAGCCTCAAGTAATTGCCCACAGGCTCCAGTTTTCTAACGAAATGTCAAAATTCCCGGGAATCCCGGGAATTATCAACAACATCAATATCAACATTTTTGATAAGTCAAATTCTACTAGAATCATAATTAATTAGTGAACCAAATTTTAACCATATTATTGTTAATTACTGACTATATTCTTGATCATCGCTATCGTTTTCCGTCTTTCGGTGTTAAGGTTGGCATTCAAACACAATTATTTATGTTTTTCCGTAGATAGAGAAAAATTCAAAGAAGTGTTATTTAAGAAACTGTCTGCTGATACCGCATTTTAAACATTGTGTCTTAAAACTTTGAGCAAGGCAGGCCAATGCACAGGCCGGCTTATACGATATTACACTAGAGAAAATAGATCATAACCTACCAGAAAAAATTATATGATTTCAGAAAAAATAAAAGGGTTGTGCTTCATATTTTCTATGTTTGCCACTGTTGAGCGATTTACAATTAAACAATAACATTAAATACGTTTATAAGGGAATCTCTAATACACCTAAGAGTTTGTAATTAAATAATAGTGTCAATTGAAAATGTAATTAAAAGGGATTAGGGATGCACCATTTCCACAGAATATTGTCAGGATAATTCTGGGCAAATTGACATATATAAGGTTGCTTCTTAGGGCGGGTCGATTTTTTGTCGACAAAGCATACCTCAACAAACGAAAACTGACGTCATAAGTCGTTTTCGAGTCCCCGACTTTTTAAATCTGCCGGTCTCTCCCCTAGAAATATACGAATAGCTAAAAAAAAATAATAAATGTAAAGTTTTGGGTCAATCAAGGTGCCTCTTTTGAGGTGGCTCAAAGGACACTGAACACCATTTACATTTTATATAAATTCTGTGGCTTGTTACCTACCCAACATGTCCACAATCATAAAAATTGGTCTACAGATACTAAGTTATGAATTAAAATAGCTGCCACAGCTGTCCAAATAATAATATTAAATCCTACCAAAAATAACACATTACGACAAAATCAAATATAAGTCAAAATACCTGGGAAATGGAGTATCACTTCTGGTAGGTACTGATGATTTCAACAAGAATCTGTTTTTAAAATTTTCAAAATACCCCCAAAATCGCTGTTAAGGGTAAACACCGGGTTTTCGTACCTGTACGCACTTAAAGCCCGCAACTTGGTTGAAAATGAACTGATTTAAAGTAACTTAGCGGAATTGGAAAGAAGAGACGACATAAATAGTTACAACCTCACCCTGTGGGTAGGAGGGTATATACATTTGATACGATCCAAAAGTGAAACATATAGAAGAAGTCATTTTAAACCTTAGGTTTCTTTGAACCAAATTCGGTTCATGACTTTTCGAATCGTTTGGGCCGGGTCCGTCTGTATGTCTGTCCTGCTATTACGCACGATAGCTTTCCAAGGACGTAACCAATTGGTTTGAAACTTTGCATGGATTAATATTTCCCCAAAACTACTTACGGTATTGCAAATGGGCTATTTGGCCATGCCCCTTCTGGTATCTCCCATACAAATGTATCACTTACTTTAGAAATCGAGTAATAATATCCATATATGTACTAGAAAATTTTATGTTTTACTGTCGGTTTTCATGACTGAAACTTTTTTATTGGTTTTATAGATAACTTGTCACCTCTGTCTGCTTTTGCCTCGAAAAAGCAAACTTTTCGGATCTTCCACTTTGTAACTTTGAAGAAGTCTGTGGCCACTATTGTATAGGGTCAACCTAATGTTCGCTGATTCAGAAAGTGCTCGTTTTCATGAGTAAAACGTGTGTTTGTAACAATCGGTTAACGAATGGTTAAGTTATTTATGTTTTTCGAGGGACGTAACTTAGATATCCTACACTATTTTGCTTTGGAGTTACGGTTATTTTTTTAACTGTTTGATTTTCGGATGCAAGTAGAGTTTGGCATAACTTTATTGTTGGTAGGCCAACTTTTATGATTTTTGATAGGTAATAAGCCACAGGATTTAATCGGGCAAACCAGACTGATTAATGGTATTCACGTTCCATGAAAATAAAAACATTGAATTGACCCAAAACATTCTATTTCTTATTTTTTTCCTATTCGCATATTTCTAGGGGGTGAGAAATTAATATAACCGCTCTAATATACATACATATATGTATTACTATTATGTACAAACATCGATTTAATTTAAATGTCTAATTAATCATGAATCTGTTCGATCTATGTCCTGTGAAATCTCTTAATGAGAGTTTAAAAAGAATAAGCCAAATGTGAATAGAATTATGTATAGACTGTTCAGTTCCAAGTAATATTCAATTGAATTTAATAACAATATAAACCTTCCTCTTAAACGATAGAAGCAATGCTTATTTATTCATGAAATTTCTAAATTCGAAATAACTAAGATCCGCCTCCCATTATTTGTTTGCAAATCATTCGAAATCCATTCATGAAAAGGACCAGCATTGAAGGCGTTCGCATACACACAAACAAAATGTATTAAATAACAACAAACAATTCAGCAATTTTCCTTGCCAACATTGTGAAATGTCACATTCATAGCAAGAATAGTATTATCGGTAGTTTTCTAGTCGAATAACACAGTAGAGGGAGAACAACGTGAAATATGTCGATATGTTGTGCTGAATAAAGCAAAAATTACAAATCAAATAAGCTAAATTGAATATACACAATATCAGGACATTCACACACGCACTTGCATACAATTGAGGAAGGATAATGAAGGGATGACACGGGAATGAGCATAAAGGACACAAGCCCCTCTAAAGGAGGATGGCAACAATAACCGACAGGTTGTATTGAATTTTTACTGCTCCTAATGTTTCCTCCCTTTCGCTGTCATGAAACTTTTTCTTGCGATGAATGAGTATAGATACATCAGTTAATATTTGGAGGGGAAGGATGTTAAAAGGAATTCATGATTGATACTAGAATCTGTGTTTATTTAAGGTTGGACCTACAGTATACGGAGCAAATAGTTATAACGAGTACAAATAACTTTACCAAAACTTATGGTAAGTCAAAAACCACAAATAGGATTAAAGGTATATATCGTATTTGAAAGTTAATTCTTTTGCAATTACGGCCGTTATTAGAGGATAACCAGAACACTCTGCGGAGGTACCAAAGGCAGGTGTCGATGGACTGCTGGATGATTTATTATCATGAAAGCAAGGGGTAATAAACGCAATATTTCTAAATTAAACGAATGTCTCATGAATAGAATCCAAGCGTGTTATATACAGTGCGTAAGGCAGGCGACCCAAGTTTTTATACTAGGGGGTGTAATCAAAAATAATACATAATAATAACAACGAGGTGGCCACTGATGTGAGTATCAAGAAAACATTTTATTTGAATTATTTTAATAAAAACCTTCTACCTAAAAGATTTTTTCTGAAAGCTTAAAAAAAGTACTTGGATTTTTATTATACTCTTTACCATGTTTTTTAACATGTTGTCTTCAGGAATTACTATTTCACATTTAGGGTTTTTACAAAAGTTGTACAACAGTTGTAATACTGTTATAGATTTTTTTTTCCATACAAAAGTGTTGTACGACAGTAAAACTGTTGCAGACATGTTTTCACGGTGTATTTAGTGATCAGGGTAAATATTTGCATTATTTCTTCTTTTTCTTATATGACAGCAACAACATAAATTTATTCTTCAGTAGCTGCACGCAGAAAAGAGTTCCAAGCGCTTCGATCTTTTGTTCTCCATAGATAGTTCGTCATACCAAGTTTAGATAACAGCTCGTTGACTTGATCCATCCAACGAAGTTTTGGTCGGCCCCTCCTGCGCCGTCTGGGGCATTTTCATCCATTCGTACAACGCGTCCAAGCCAGCGCATTCGGCCAATTCCAAAGCGCTTGACTACGTTGGCGTCGTTGTACAGCCCATACTTAAACTTAACTTAATTTCCCTTTGCACCCCATGAATGAGGTATGGGATAGCTTCTCGCGTTGTTGTGAATTAACACGCTTTCTATTTTTAAATTCACAACTAACGGCACCTACTTATTTATCGACGAATGCGAACGTCACTGTTTTGAGAAGCTCTTACTAGACACGACGATTGAATCGACGCTTAATACTGCGAAGTTGCTGTCAAACAACATTCGAGGGGAGCCGACAATGAAAGAAAATTTTATTTATTTTTTTCTTTTAAGATGACTGGAGCCAGGTTTGAACCTGCGATCTCCCGCATTGTAGTCGCGTGTTCTAACCACTATGCCACGGCCGGTCCCAGCCCATACAGCTCATTGTTAATTCGGTGACGGTACTCGCCATTAACTATGATGGATCGAAAACACCCAGATAGAATTTTCGGCTTGTGTAATCACCCAGGTCTGCTCTGTTGAGCAAGACAGGTAGGATCAGTGACTGGGATCTTTGTTCTTCGGCAGAGGACTTTGTAATTGAAATCTGCATCTCTTGGATCTTCTTCTGGATTTGTCGTAGTGTGAATATCTGGTCGGTCGTGGATTTACCTTTAAAGCCACACTGATAAGGTCCAATCAGGTTCGCTAGCATGGGCTTTAGTCTTTCACATAACACACTAAACAGGACCATATAAGATATGGGTAAAAGGCTGATCCCTCGATAGTTGGTATACACACTTGGATCTCCTTTTTTAAGCACAGGACATACAACACGCAGATTCTAATCATCGGGCATGCATCACTTGAGCCAGATTATCGCCTCCGGCTTTAAAAAGCTCTGTTGGCATTTAATCGGCATCAGCAGCTCTATTATAGATTAAAAAAATAGCATTTGTGACTTTTTTGATTTTTTATGAATTTTAAAACAAGAAAAAAATTTCAATTAAATATTTTCGAAACTTGAACTTTAACTTGAAGGTAATTTAGCTGCCGATTTTCTAATTTTTTACTTAACCAAATTGGAAACACTGTTTTTGAGTAATGCTTAAATGTGTAGTGAAACCTCCTTCATTTTTAAAATGGCGGTTTATTTCGAGAACCAGAGTCAATTCAAAAAAAGTGAATTATAGGCTTAGATCTTCATCAACATATTCACCAAAATTCCTTTACAAATCCCTCACCGCATAATCAGTGTTGTGCTGTGTAATTGGAGTATTACCAAGTAGCTGATATTTGTATCTTACCGCAAACGTTTCACTTGATCAGATCTAAGCTGATCTGTGAATAAATAAATTCCAAATTTATAAATACATAAATGATTTATTTAACAAATATCTGTTCAGTAAATTTAACTTTTATCGGGAGTCAAACCACAAGTCGAGTAATCGATGTGAAAGGTAAAAGCTTTCCACTTTATTGAGTTTAAAATTAGCACATTGCTAATTCGCCATATCTCAATGTTATCGTACAAATATAAATTTGTTTTCTATTCTAATACAGTGGCATCATACTGTTTGTGGAAGCTTACGTATTTGGTAGTCTTGATTGAATATTTGTTATGAAAAATCGACTAATAGATGAACAAATTGCGTAAACAACAGGAATTGTCGTATCAATTCTTTGGACAACTTTCAACTCTTAATTTTTCATTAAAACATTTCTTAAGGCTTCTTAATAAAAAAAGTACGAAACGCAAAAGGGTTTTTCGTAATAAAATAAAAATTACGATATCATTGAAATTAGAATAAGGTGATATGATGTGTGTTGGCAAGAAATAATATATCTATATCTTGCATTTAAGGAAACAAATGGACGCAAATAAAGGACAAAAACTAAACGAAATAAAAAAATATTGCCGCATCTATAGCCCAAATTTATTCTTTGTCACAAAATTAAAAATAAGCAGATTTTTTTAGAGGCGTAGAACCCTTTTTAAAGCTTTGCACTATAAATTCAATTAAATGACAAAAATTTTACTGTATTACCTCACAAATTTCATGGCATTTAATTTAAATGCTTCCATCCTTTTGATCCAATTTTGCACAACTTTTTTTGAGCATACCCACTCCTTCTGGTACCTCCCATAAAAAATTACATATTTTTGAATAATAACTTCCAAACGTACAACTGGAGAATATTAGAATTTGGTCAGTTTAATTACCTTGTAATTGTAGACAAACCCTCAAAAAAGCGAGGCCTCCGACACGCCCTTTCTGGTACCTGTATAGTGTTCAAATACTTGAATTTTTCAGAAAACCGGTTTTCGGTTTATTCGAAAAACATTTTCTTCCAACAATTCGGATTTCGAATACATGATTTAGTTAAAAAACTGTATTACCCGGTTTCGTTCGGTTTTCGGAAATTGTAAAATTACCAAAAATACAAGTAAATATGAACAAATAAGAATATCGATACCTTAATTCTTTCAATTAATTAGAGCTTTTGAGTGCAGTTTGCTTCAATTTATATCCAATTCATCCAAATAGAAATTATTATGGAATCTTAACTTAACATATAATGGCCTCTGGCGTTGTTATGAATTAACACGCTTTTGTTTATCGACGGCATCGGGAGTGTGATGCAAGGTAAAGCTTCTGATCGGTTTAACTTGGCAAACCCAGAGTGATCCTTGCCAATTGCACTTCAAGTCTACTCACAGAGCTCCGTATTCGTAGTACTACTGCGGACGGAGTACCTCCACGTGGTGACGCCTGGAAGCGTGCCTTTGACACCCGTCAGAGCTCAGCGTGAGCGGTACCCTGGTCAGCGTCTGACCCAGAGTGGGCGGCTGTAATAAAATCCTGGCAGGAGGAGAAAACTGCGACGTGGTGCGCTGGGCTTGCAACCCGCCATCGACTTTAAACTATTGCAATGAAAAGAAGTAAGAAAAGAATAAAATGGACCCCCCAAAATGTTGACGACCATCGCAAACGAATTAAGGACCATGATTTAAGGATATGCACCTGGAATGTTAGGCACAGTATAGACCAGGTGCCTCCATCCAACTGGCGGAAGTCCTCGAAGAATACAAGGCTGACATAACCGCTTTACAGGAAATCCGGTGGACGGGACACGGGTGCTCGCGCATAAAGACGTGCGACATCTACTATAGTGGCCATGCGGACAATCACGAGTTTGGATGTGGATTTGTGGTTGGCCAGAGACTGCGACACCTAGTCTCAAGGTTCAACCCGGTGTGTGAACGTATAGCCACCATAAGAGTCAAAACAAAGTTTTTCCTTATAACACTTATATTTGCCCATGCTCCGACAGAAGAGAAAAGCGATGAGGACAAAGTCGAGTTCTACGCGAGCCTAGAAAATGTATATAACCATAGACCGAGCCATGACATTAAAATTGTACTAGGCGATTTTAATGCTAAAATAGGCAGGGAAACCGCATTTGAGCCTACCATCGAAAAATTCAGTCTGCACACCGAAACGTCAAACAATGGCATCATACTGATTGATTTCTCTGCGGCAAGAAATATGGTAGTTAGCAGCACTAGATGTGACCATAAAAATATTCATAAGGCAACATGGTTATCTCCAGATCAATTGACGAGGAAACAGATTGATCATGTGGTAGTCGATGGAAGGCACGCATCGAGTGTCCTGGACGTACTAGTGATTAGGGGTGCGAACATTGACTCCGATCACTTCCTTACCGCAGTTAAGCTACGCACAAGGCTAAGCATGGCGAAAAACGTACGTAACCAGGCACAACGAAAGCTAGACATCGGTAAACTGCGGACCACAGAGGTAGCGAACGCCTACTCCAACCACCTAACTCAACTGCTGCGGAATGCTCCAACCCCTGACAATATAACCTCGCAGTGGCAAAATATAGCCGACTCCTTAGAACGGGCTGCGAGAAGCGTACTTGGGTACTCAAAGCCGTCTCAAGAAGATGCCTGGTACGATGATGAATGTCGCACTGCCACGAGAGAGACGGTTGCTGCATACAGGGCGAAACTGCAGCCAATGGCAACGCGAGCTGTTCGTGAACGGCACAGGGAGAAGATACGAGAGGCAACTCGTCTTTTTAGACGGAAAAAGAAGGAGCTGAAGAAGAGGCAGGATGAGTGCACAGAGTTGCTCCGAAGCAGAAGGGTAGCCCGAAAATTCTACAAGAGAGTTAAGGCGAGAATGCGTGGAACAAGTTACCCTCCTGCAAGGACAGCGATGGTCAGCTAGTGACGGACCCGGATAACGTTCTGAGGATATGGAGAAATCATTTTAAAAATTTATTGGATGCAGACACCACTCCAGAAGACCCCGCTCCAATCCATGACGATGGTGTTTACTGTCCGCCTCCGAGCCAGAGCGAGATACGTGTGGCAATCTCCCGTCTTAAAAACAACAAAGCTGCTGGAGCCGATAATCTCCCTGCTGAATTGTTTAAGGCTGGTGGGGAGGAGCTGATTAGGAGCATGCATCAGCCCATGGAGAACATCTGGCAAGAGCAGAGCATGCCCGGGGATTGGAGTCTCAGTCTGTTATGTCCCATATACAAGAAAGGAGATCGTAGTGAATGTAAGAACTATCGTGGAATAAGCCTATTACCAATTGCGTACATGGTCCTTTCAAGCATATTGTGTGAACGTCTAAAGCCAATTGTAGAAAAACTAATTGGACCATATCAGTGCGGCTTTAGACCTGGCAAATCTACGACAGATCAAATATTTACCTTACGACAAATCCTGGAAAAACCCCAGGAAAGGCAGATCGACACCTACCACATCTTTGTCGACTACAAAGCTGCCTTCGACTCTCCGATAAGGAACAGGCTCATGAGGCCATGTCTGAGTTTGGTATTCCTGCAAAGCTGATTCGACTTTGCAAATGTATCTTAGACAACACCAAATCCTCGGTTAAGATTGGTAAGGATCAGTCTGAACCATTCAACACGGAAAGAGGTCTCAGGCAGGGAGATAGCCTATTTACACTTTCTATATCTATATCTATATATGTATATAAAAATGGTGGCAAAAATGTATAGTAGACCGGGTCGGTCCCCATACAAATTTTTTTTTCTCCAAAGTCGAGGGCAAATATTAAAGACCACTTCGAGACAACTTTAAAAAAAAAAAAAATTTTTTCCTCCCCCACCCCCGGAAAAACAGCCAAAATCGTTTTTTTATCGCTACTTTTTTGTTTGCGGCTCAATCTTTAAATCCAAGGCATCGGTGTATAGGTTTCGAGGAGTACTATATTTGTCCTATAGATGTCGCTGACATACGACATCATCTTGTAATGTTGGCCTCATTTAGAGCAATTTCTACCCCTAAAATTTAAAAATATTTTTTCCTATAATTAAAGCCCTTTAAAAACCAAGAACATTTTGCTTTGGAAGTATACAGTTTTATTCAAAAACAAAAAAGTTACGTATGAAAAGATTTATTTACAGCATCAACACTAATATTTTTTCCTGTTGTTTGCATTTTTATCGCAAATTATTGCATACTTTTGAATAAAACTGTATACTTACGAAGCAAAATATTTTTGATTTTTAAAGGACTTTAATCCTAGGAAAAAATATTTTCGAATTTTTGGGGTAGAAATTGCTCTAAGTGAGGCCATCATTACAAGATGATGTCGTATGTCAGCGACATCTATAGGGCAAATGTAGTACTCGTCGAAACCTATACACCGATGTCTTGAATATTACGATTGAACCACAAACAAAAAAGCAGTGATACAAACTTTTGGCTGTTTTCCGGGGGGTGGGGGAGGGAAAAAAAAATTTTTTTAAGTTGTCTCGAGATGATCTTTAATATTTGCCCTCGACTTTGGAAATTTTTTTTCGTGACCCGGTCTAATGTATAGTAATTCATCAATTGAGAATGGCTGGGCCGATTTTGCTGAAATTTTTTTTTTTTAATTTGTTCGTAATTGCTTGGAGAAGGTTTATGTGAAAGAAAATTTAGGGAAAATCCTCCGGAAAAGTGGGGAAATTGAAAAAATCGAAAATTGCTTTTTTGCATGGAATTTTGTGTGCAATTGTTACGAATGGCTTTTCAAATGCAAAAAAAAAAAAACAAAATTCGGAAAATTCCGGGAAAATTTAATATTTTTTATCGATGAAATATTGCTTATTATCGTATGATTTGATCATTTTGGGCGATGTAACTGTAAAAAATTTCGGACAATTATTCTGAAATGACTTTCCGAATGAAAAAATAGAAAAATTCTCGGTGAAAAACTCGGAAAATTCCGGAAAAACTCGAAAAATTTTAATTTTTTGAGCAAAATTTTGCATTGTATCGCTTGATTTGATGAAACTAGAAAATTGCTTTTTTGTATAGAATTTTGTGTGAAATTATTATGAATGGCTTTTCCAGTGGAAAAATAAAACAATGTTGTTGAAAAATTCGGAAATACCGCAAATATTTTATTTTTTTCGCCGAAATTTTTCTTATTATGCTATGTTTTGATAATTTTGGATGATGTAAAAAGAAAAATTTAGGAATTTCATTCTAAAATGACTTTTCGAATGGAAAAATAGAAAAATTCGTGGTGGAAAACTCAGAAAATTCCGAAAAAAAAACTTGAAAGTTTTGAATTTTTTCGACAAAATTTTCCATTATATCGCTTGGTTTTATGATTTCAGACAATTATTGTGAAATCTATATATATAAAAATGGTGTGAAAAATTTATAGTAATTCATCAATTGAGAACGGCTGGATTGATTTTTTTTTTAATTTGTTCGTAATTACCATTAGGAGGTTTATGTGAAAGAGAGTTTTGGGAAAATCCTCCGGAAAAGTCGGGAAATTGGAAAAATCAAAAATTTTTGTTTTGTATGGAATATTGTGTGCAATTGTTACAGATTGAATTTTCAAAAAGAAAAATAGAAATTTTTTGTTAAAAAAAGCTCGGGAAATTCCGGAAAAACTTGGATTTTTTCTACAAAAAATAGCAAACTGAAAGTTTATTTAAATTGTTCCGTAGTGACGTTTCGAATGGAAAAATAGAAAATTTTTGTTGAAAAATTACGGAAAAATGCCAAAAAATTAAATTTTTTCTCCGAAATTTAACATTTTATCGTATGATTGCTAATTTTGTGTCCGATTTCGGAGAATAGATAAATTTTTGGTGAAAAACTCGGAAAATTCCGAAAAAAATCGAAAAAGTTGGATTTTTTGACGAAATTTGCATTGTATCGCTTGATTGTATAATTTCAGTCGACATTTATGTGAAAAATTCTTATGATGCTTGGATCATCTCGGATTAATGTTAAAATATATTATGTTAAAAGATTAACCGCGAAATGATCGAACAATTTGAAAATCTTCTGCATGAACATAACGCATTGGTCCGATTGTTAAAAAACTTCTGGATGCCATGCAAGTCAATTCACTGCTCCCACTATAAGTGAAGTCGCAGTGATGATTGCTGGGAAGAATGTGGAATCTGGCAATATTGTTCTTAAGCGTCGGGATGGTGAACAACTGAGACACGCGTACGAGTTTCATCGGTCATATGATGCACTTCAATACCCGTTGATTTTCTGACGTGGAGAGGACGTCTATCATCTTAATTTAAATATGGTAAATAGAATGATAGGATTGTTTACAAGTCATCACTTCTTTTTCTATCTCCATTTATGTTCGAAATCGTATATCAGGAGAAGAAACGAATAAAATGGTTTGCTCAATGAATTTTATGCTTATCGATTGATGATTCGGCAAGATGTTGAGAATCATCTGTTAAGATATCGCCGGTTATTTCAACAGTACTGCGATGACATGTACATATGTACGTCAAGGTTGAAACGGAGTACCTCAATTTTATTCGATTCAATCATTGGCCACATTTCGAGAAACTCGCCAACGTTTGCATTTGCTTGAAAATGATACTCCAGCGAATCAAGTTCGTACATTGTTTGCGATCATCATAGCCACGTGTCATCTGCCGAACCCGAGCGCAGTGTGGGACAAATACAAGGACGAGATGGCTGACGACATTATGCACATAGTTTGCACGACAATATCGAATTTCGACCTTGAAATAAACTTCTAATCAAAATTAACTTCATGTACGGCAGTCAACTGTCGAAATTGGGAATCCAACGCCAAATCGTTCGATGCACGATGCATTCAATCGCGAATTGCAACGAGATCAAGACTTTGATCGAGTTGAGCTGACTTAAATAGTCCGAACAAATGTGCCGCCCTTGAATGCCGAGCAAACAAAAGTGTGCGATGAGCTGATGAAGGTTGTTGACGATGGAACGGAAGGCATTTACTTTATCGATGCTCCCGGTGGGACAGGCAAGACATTAGTCATTTCTTTGATTCTGATAACAATTCGGTCAAGATCGCAAATTGCGTTAGTTGTTGCATCCTCTGGTATTGCTCCCACATTGTTGAAGGCGGTCGCACTGCACCTTCCGCTTTAAAGCTGCCATTGAATCTTCTCACGGTTAACAGAATACAAAATCATCAATTGGGATGAATGCACGATGTCGCATAAACGAGCTTTGGAGGAAGTTGACCGAACAATGAAGGATTTACGAGATGATTCGAGACGATTTGGTGGGGCTATGATTTTGCTGCTTGGAGATTTTCGTCAAGCGAATTCAACAGCCCATTCGATTGGCTTTTGCGATGATAATCAATAAATCGCAAGGCCGAACGTTGCAAGTTTGTGGGATCAATCTCGAATTTCCCTGAATTTCACAAGGTCAGCTTTACGATGCCTGTTCGCATGTTGGCAAACTGCCTTCATTGGTTGCTTTTACGTCGGAAAACAAAACGAATGTTTATCAGATCGCTCTTTCGTTTAAATTCAAATAAATCACATTAAAACTTGAAGTATCTGTGTTTTGCTATTACCCTGGAGCTTATATGACGAAGTTTGCCGGGTCCAAAGTTGTATGGCAGAACAACGTTTGCTGGGTCAGCTAGTTTAACATAGTTATGGAGAAGGTGATGAGAAAGGCTGGTGTCAACATGTCTGGCACCATATTCCACAAGAGCCACATGGCACTAGCCTATGCCGATGATATAGACATCATTGGCCGAAATCTGCGGGATGTTACTGCAGTTTTCTCATCACTAGAAAAGGAGTCAGCAAAAATGGGTTTAGCGATCAAGGAGGACAAAACAAAAATAATGTTTTTGACGAACAAAGAGTCCTCTCGATGGGGACGCACCGTGAACGTTGACAATTATTGTTTTGAGGTAGTCGACGAATTTACCTACCTAGGATTTTCCGTCAACAAGAAAAATAATGTCAGCCAAGAAATTAAACGGAGAATTGTGCTAGCCAATAGATGTTTCTACGGACTTCGGCAGCACTTTAGTAACACCACCTTATCTCGGAATACTAAGAAACAGCTATACCAAGGGCTTATCTTACCTGTTCTGTTGTATGCTGCCGAATCATGGGTGCTTACTACAACGGACATACAAAACCTGGGAGTATTCGAGAGAAAAGTACTCCGAAAAATATATGGACCTTTCTGTGTCGAAGACGAGTTTCGCCATCGGATGAACCATGAGCTGTATGAGCTTTACCACGACATCGACGTAGCAAAAAGAATCAGAATCCAACGACTTCGATGGCTGGGTCATGTTGCCAGGATGGATGTTAATGCTCCAGCGAGAAAGGTGTTTGAAGGCGAACCTGAAGGACGGCGCAGAGCAGGGAGACCCAAACTCCGTTGGAAGGACCAAGTGGTAGGCGACGTGCCACCATCTGGTAGGACTAACTGGAGAACACACGCCCAAGACCGAAGCGTGTGGAATTCTTTAGTACTTCAGGCCTCAAACTTATGAACCACGTTTTTAAGTTGTAATGGGCCACTTAAGTAAGTAAATAAGTAACTTATTCATTGATCTCAACATTCCTAAAATGAACAAATTATCAATATAAAACCTTTGAATTTCTAATTTGATGAACAATATATTCATTACTTCTTCCGCTATCTTATCAATGCAATTATACAAATTATTTTCAATGTAATGAAAATAGTGAGAAAAAAATCAAATAGGTAGATTTATTTTATCTAAAAACGTGGTCATTCATTTACTTTAGTCCATATTGGTTATGAGTGAAAGTTACATTCAGCAATCAAAGCAAAGGGATATCATTAAGAGTTCATTCAGTTAACATTTTCATATTTATTTGAGCGGTTCACATTTCAAAATTGTAAAAATTTCTCGGTGCGCGTCCATTTTATGAAAGTTCTAGCCCTAACGAGATGAAAAATATTTCAAGACCCCAAAAATTTTGATTCCTTGATATTCCGAAAATCGTCTAAAAGTAATTTTAGGGCTGTTTGCAACTAAAAACCTTTTCGTTAATAATAATCCAGGCAATTTTTGGATTTTTAAATTTTTTTTAAAAAAAAGCTTTGTCCGTTATTTTTGGCGGAATTTTTAATCTGCACTATAACTCTCAAACGAACTTAATCGAACGTTGTTCACACGTGTGGAATTTTAAAAGTTGTGTGTGGTACAGAGTTTTCTCTATTGTAGAGTTATTGGTTATCATGTTTATCAATAAGTCAAATTTCATTGTCTTGCATAGGTTTTTTGCTTGCAATTGATTTTTACGTAAAATTGTTTAATTGCAGATACTTCCGTTTATTAAAATACAAATTTTATTATACATATGTATTTTATATATTTCCTTATATAACTTTTAATCGATTTAAGGTCATTACACACTTATACTGATTAGCTTAATATTAATCAACGATTTTTAGGCTGCCTAAAATTGTTGACAAATATTGAATAAACCAAAATAATATATTAATGCATTGCATACTTTCTTATATTGCTGAAGAAGCGGTATTAGTTATAATTAGACTCAGGACTACATCGGCTGACCATTTTTCGTACCTCCCAAACAAAATTAATTTTTTTTAGAAAATCAATATTTCCCCCCATAACTTTCGAACTGCGGGATATTTGAATTTTGTCATTTAAATTATCTTGTAATTAAAAAGTGTGCAGAAGGTAAACATGAACAAAACAGTGGAATCTCTTTTACCCCGTTAAGAATAGTTTAATTTTAATATTTTGTATTTAAACGTAAAACCTAAGAAACCGGGTTAAACCGGATTTGTGCGAATTAATTTGAGAATTTTTCTTTGACCCTTCGGTTACTCACATAAAAATTTCCACATAACCATGTGTATTGAATTTAACATTTCAAATTTGTGGGCAGTAACCTTTTCTACAGTTTACTATACGTCTTGTCTGACTTAAAGTTGTATTTATCAGTCAGTATAACTGACTGAAATTTCTGTACTGGTTTTTGTTATTGTTTTATTATAGGGGCATTTTCCCCTTTTTTTCTTTGTAAACATATAGTGAATTTGTTGAAATTCTTCTCTTTCCAAATCCTTTGAGAAACTTAAAATCGGTCCTTATTTACCCGCGTAACTGGCTTATAAGTGCTTAAGGTACGAAAAACCAGGTTTTTACACGTAACTTAAGATTTTGAAATTTTGTGACATAGTGTAATTAGTCGGAATATACACAGTTCATCCACGCCAAGGTGTATGCTTTTATCTTTTTTATCCCTCAATTCCCTGTGTACTGTAGGTGGTGTGCTGTGCGCCGCATGCTTGCCAAAGTTAAAATTTGCTCGAAAACGGAATCAATGCTCGCCGATGTGACTGTTTCAGCGTCAGCGATTCAAATTCGTTCATTGTTTGTGATCATCGGAGTCACATGTCATCCGTCGAACCCGACCGCATTGAGGGGCAAATACAAGGACGATATGGCTGACGACATTTTGCACAAAGTACGCACAATACCTGCAAATTTATTCATGAATCTAACGACGAGATGAGCAACGAAGCATTAGTTCTAAAATTTGCGCCTGCTTAGGCATTCTGCTGTATATATTGGGAATGCCAGCGCCAAATCTTTCGGTGCACGGTGCATTCGATCGCTAATTGCAACGTGAGCAAGACTATAAGATGGAAGGGGAGGCATTTACATTCTCAATGCTCCGAGTGGGACAGGCAAGACATTTTTTTCGTTGATTCTGGCAACAATTCGGCCAAAATCTTAAATTGTTGAGAATCTAAAGTGCACAATGACCAAGAATTCGTGAATGTAAAATCAACATTTGCGATGAATGTGCGATTGCGCGTTAACGAGCTTTGGAAGTAGTTGACCGAACGGTGAAAGATTTACGATGTGATTCAAAACGATTTAGTGGGGCGTTGATATTACTTCCCGTCATCACGAAATCTACTTCTGCCGACTTACTTAGAGCATAATTTAGGAACACGCGACTACCATGCGGAAGATCCGTGGATCGATTTCCGGCTGCAGACATATACATTTTTCCCCCACCGATGTTGTTGACAGCAAATTGGCAGTATAAGTGTCGAGATAATCGACATGTCTAGTAAAAGCTTCTCAAACAGTGACGTTCGCATTCGTCGATAAATAAGTAGATGAATCTAATATAGAAAGCGTGTTAATTCACAATAACGAGAGAAGCATCCCATACCTCATTCATGTGATGTAAAGGGAAATTAAATTTTAAGTTCTTATGCTTGAAATCGTCGTCAATGCCATGAAGTTGACATTGATCACGAACAAAAAAGTCGCATTGCAGTACCTACCATCGACAGCTGAATTTTCGAAACTACTGCTAGCGCTTGGCAATAGCCAAATTCCTGTTAATGTTTCTACTGAATTGATATCGTTCCGTACCAAATTTTTCAGAACTCACAAGGACGAGGGAGGAACTCATAACCAAAGTGTTCGCCGGCATGTACAAAACTATACAAATTGCGATTGGAGTAATGAACAGGCAGCGGTGCTGGGACATAATCCCCAAAATCATTTTGGGATTATCATTTGTCTTAGGGACATAACCCTAGCGGGGTTTATGACCTTTTTTAGAAAAAAATATTGTTACAATTTAAATAATACTCATATAGATAATGTTTGATTACACCGTGCAACACACTTTTTCGGGGGTGAACCAAACCAATATCAAAGGATAGCATTTGACCTCAGTAACAAAACCCTTAACTCATTTTTGTTCCACTACGTCACAAATTTTTTATAATGTGGTTTGAAGTTTGATTTTTTTGAACAAAAGTCGAATCAAACAATATGAAAAACCATCTGTAAAAATACATTTGAAACAGTCAGGGGAATATTTTCTCGGAACATTTTAACCCTCTAGCTCCCCCCCCGTATGGGACATTTTTGGAGCAATTGTGAAAAACTGTTTAAAAGTCAACTTTGGACAAAGGCCAATGCTTAGAATCATCGACAGAAATATTATCCGCAAAATTTCACTAAGAGTCACCGAAGACAAAAAACCTCTACGAATCAAAGATTCCAAAACAAATCATAAATGAAATATTAATGAAATGTTAAAAAGTCTATTATTGAGCAAACAGTGCAACACACCTTTTCAGGAGTGAACCAACCCAATGTCAAACGATAACTTTGACCCCAGTTACAAAACCCTAAACACCATTTTGCTTCACTACGTCACAATTTTTGTTTACATTGGTTTAAAATTTTTTTTTTTTTGGTCAAAAGTCAAATAAAAAAAAATGAAAAATCATGTGTAAAAATAGATTTGGGATGGTTCATGTCTTCAGAGACCTACATTAAAATTTTCAATGGAATATTTCCTCGGAACATTTTAATCCTCTATCTACCACTCATACTAAACATTTTGCGTAATTTGACTTTTAACCTTCATGTGCTCGGGATTGTAAACTTACGTGGACGGTCGGATGACTACAAATGTAGCAAATATGGAATTTTGAGTAATAAATACCTATATGCTTTAAATTTTCATGGTTAATTTATTTTGTTTTAAGAAAAAATAATGTATCTTACTTTAAAAATAAATAGTTCTGGTATACTGAGCATTTTTTGTCAAGTTTGTATGTTGGTAAATGGATAACACATTCAAGGATTGTGCTAGGTGAATTGGATTTATGTCATTAGTAACATCAGCAAAGTTTCCAAAGTTGTATTTTCAGGACTGTAACCATGTTTCAGATGTATATCCCATTATTTTTGGAATGTTCATGCGTTGTTCGATTAAAGACATGAAAAGCTATTATGCCCAGCTCCGCCGGAAGTCTCGCTTCATGCTTTTATCTTAGACATGGCTATGATTCTCAAAATACATAATGACTAATACGCTTTTATCAAGCATGTTATCTAATATAGCCAAAGGCAACTCCAAGTTTTACTATTGGTTGTGGTGGCGGAAAGCATTTTGTACATCTCTTTTACACATCCTTTGATCTAGTATATATTGTGGCTTGTTTTTTAGGATTACAGCCCTTGGTAGAGGATCACTTGAAAGTATTATGATTGACCTTCCAATTTCTATATCGAGCCATGCTGTGATGGTATGTTCTGAGTAAATATAGTTCTTCCGCAAAATGGAAATAGACGAGCAACAACTGTTATATCTTCTGTTAGTTTATAGTTCATGTAATGGTTTACAGTTTATGTAAGCGAACAACACAGATATTTGCTTAATTGCCGTCTAGTATAACTGCTCATGTATGGTAATTGTCAAACCAAATCAAAGTTACTTTCCCTTTACACCCCATGAATGAGGTATGGGATAGCTTCTCGCGTTGTTGTGAATGAACACGCTTTCTGTTTTTGGACGGCACCTACTTATTTATCGACGAATGCAAACGTCACTGTTTGAGAAGCTTTTACTAGACATGCTGATTATCACGACACTATACTGCGACGTTGCTGTCGACAACATCGAATCCCCTTATCGATTAATTTATTGACGCTGGCTAGCTATAGAAGTTCAACGAAAGCTCTCAGTTTTACCTAGGTTACCTGATTTTATTTCGACTGCTTTGCAGTATATATTTCTGAATTCGACATTTGGAATAATTTGATGATGTTTTATACTTTGCTACCATTGTACCATAACACTTGCTCCTTCACACAAGTGGATGATTATCTTATAATTTAACTAAGTCATTCTCTTGCGGTCAAGTATAATTTCGTATTTCGCTTTCTATGTCTTAGGACTGATTGTGGAGAAACAAAATCAACACTAAAAGCATACGTTTCAACAAACGGTAACCAAAAAAATTTGAGTTCAGTTGAAAATTAAGTGCATTTCGATACATTTTATATGGTGACTACATTTGTAGTAAGCCGGCCAGGAGATGGTCATTTTGAAATTATGATGTGGAGGCAGCATAAATATTTTTTATTAGTGGTTTTATAAGTGAAATCTGGTTAAAACACTTTTTTAGGAAGCTACTGAAAATTTCGTACCATTCCGTTTTGTTACAAAAAAGTTATAAGGGTTATTCGGCAAAATTACTACAAATGTAGTCATCCGAGCACATAAAGGTTAAGCTGTTTTTCAAAATTCATCCTAAGATGTTCTTTACGGGTGAAGCTAGTGGCTTCAAATGTTCTGATGAAATAATCCCCTGAAAATTTTCATGTATGTCTCCGAAGGCTAAGCAGAGCGAAAACCCTGCGTAACCAGGCACAGAGAAAGCTGGACATCGCTAAACCGCAGACCGCGGAGATAGAAAACGCCTATTCTGACCAACTCACTCAACTACTTCTTGATGCTCCAACTCCCGAAAATACTAGCGCGCAATGGCAACATATTGCCCACTCGATGGAAAGGACTGCGCGGTCCGTTCTGGGGTATGTAAAGCCGTTTAACGATAATGCCTGGTACGATGACGAATGCCGCGATGCCACTCGGGAACAAGATGCTGCATACAGGGCCAAACTGTAGCCAATGGCAACGCGAACTGTTCATGAAAAGTATAGGGAGAAGAGGCGGGAGGCGACTCGACTCTTCAGGCGAAAAAAACGAGAGCGTAAGAAGCGGAATAATGTGTGCATAGAAGATTACAGGAACAGAGGTGAAGCCCGAAAATTCTACCAGAAGATATATGGTAGAATATATGGAACAGGTCTTCCCTCCTGTAAAGACAAGGATGGCCATCTCGTTACTTACTCCGAGAGCGTACTGAGAATATATAAAGATCACTTCTGCAGCCTATTGATGTCTAAAAACTCGGCTGATGAAGACTGTGTACCAATCCGAGATGATAACATCGAGTGTCCACCTCCGAGCCAAGCTGAGATAACAACCGCCATATCCCGCATAAAGAACAACAAGGCCGCTGGGGCTGATGGTCTTCCAGTTGAGTTGTTTAAGGTGGGTGGAGATGAGCTTGTTTTAAGCATGCAACAGCTCATAGAGAACATTTGGCTTCAGGAGAGCATGCCAGAGGATTGGAATCTCAGTTTGCTATGTCCAATCTACAAAAAAGTGACCGTAGTGAGTGTAAAAACTATCGTGGAATTTGCCTCTTACCGATTACGTATAAGGTCCTGTCTAGCATACTGTGTGAACGTCTAACGCCAATTGTGGAAAACCTGATTGGACCTTATCATTGCGGCTTTAGACCAGCCAAATCCACGACGGATCAGATATTTACACTACGGCAGATTCTTGAGAAAACCCATGAGAAGCAAATCGACACTTACCACCTCTTTGTCGATTACAAAGCTGCCTTTGATACTCCCATCAGGCATCGACTATTCGAAGTCATGTCTGAGTTCGGTATTCCTGCGAAGATAATTCGTCTCTGCCGGTGTACCCTTACGAATACCAAATCCTCTGTTCGGATTAGCAAGGATCTATCTGCACCATTCGATACTACGAGAGGTCTTAGACAGGGCGACGGTTTGTCATGTATGCTGTTCAACATAGTGATGGAGAAGGTGTTAAGGAAGGCACCGGTTAACATGTCTGGCACCATATTTAATAAGAGCCACATGCTGCTCGCATACGCCGATGATATCGACATTATCGGTCGAACGATGCGAGAGGTAACAGCTGTTTTCTCATCAGTTGAAAGGGAGTCAACGAAAATGGGTTTGGCAGTGAATGAGGACAAGACGAAGTTAATGGTATCATCGAACAAAGTGTCCACCCGTTGGGGACGCAGCGTGAACGTTGAAAACTATTTCTTTGAGGTAGTGGATGAATTTATCTACCTTGGATCCGCCATGAACAAGAACAACAGTGTCAGCCTCGAAATAAAACGGAGAAAAGTGCTTGCCAACAGGTGTTTCTTTGGACAACGCGAGCACTATATAAACACTACCCTACCTCGAACTACCAAAGTCCAGCTGTACAAGGTACTAATTTTACCGGTCTTGTTGTACGCCTCCGAATCTTGGGTGCTTACACAGGCAGAAGCAGCTCATCTGGCGGTGTTTGAGAGAAAAATACTCCGCAAAATATATGGACCCATTTGCGTAAACGGCGAGTTTAGGATTCGGATGAACCATGAGCTGTACGAGTTATACCACGACCTTGATGTTGTCAAGCGAATCAAAGTGCAACGATTACGCTGGCTAGGCCATGTCGTGAGAATGGACGAGGAAACTCCAGCGCGAAAGGTATTCTATCAAGACCTCGAAGGACGGCGCAAAAGAGGGAGACCGCGACTACGTTGGAAGGACCTGGTGGAGGAATCACTGATGCTGCTTGGTAGGACTGACTGGAGGCGGTGCGCACAAGATCGAAGCGAATGGAAATCTCTAATCATTTCGGCCTCTGACTTAGACACTAAGATATAAAAATATATGCTGTCAAGTTGTTTTAAAGGCTAATAATAATAATAATGTCTCCAAAGACATGAACTATCCCAAAAGTATTTTTTCATATGATTAATCAAATTCCTTGATTCGACTTTTTACCAAAAAAAAAAATCAAACTTCAAATCACTGTAAAGTGGAGCAAATTGGAGTTTAAGGTTTTATAACTGAGGTCAAATGCTACCGTTTGATATTTGTTTGGTTCACTCCTGAAAAAGGTTGTTGCACTCTTTGCTTAAAAATTGCCTTCTTAACATTTCATTTTGATTTTATTTTATAACCTTTGACTCGTAGAGTTTACTTGTCTTCGGTGACTCTTAGTGAAACTCTCCGGAGAACATTTCTATCGAAGATTGTAAGCCTTGACCTCTCTCTAAAGTTTTAAACAGTTTTTCGGAATTGGGGCAAAAATGTCCCCTATGAGTGGGAGCTAGAGGGTAAAAATGTTCCGAGAAAATGTTCCCCTGAATATTTTGATATAGGTCTCCGAAGACATAAAATACCCCAAATGTTTTTTATAGGTGATTTTTAATATTTTTTGAATCGACTTTTGACCAAAAAAATCAAACTTCAAACCACTGTAAAAAAAATTTCTGACGTAGTGGACCAAAATGGAGTTTAGGGTTTTGTTACTAAGGTCAAATGCTATCGTTTGATATTGATTGGTTCACCCCCGAGACAATGACCCTCAAATTGTGTCATAGTGTTATTCAAAACTGCATGTTACTGAAAGTTTAGCTGCAAATTTGTTAAATTGCGCAAATTCTAACAACAATTCTGCCTGCGCGTATGATTTTTAGGGCTTTTTAATTGTTTTATTTCATTAATATGAATATTACGTTATTTTATAATAAGTTTTTTTACACTTTATAGAATAATTTAAAAAAAATATTAATATGATACTGTCATAGTTCGGTGTGAGATCAGTTCTATTGGCAATTATTTATTATTGCCAATAGGTTTTTAAGCAAGAGTTTGTGAAACGTATTTTTAATATTCAATATAAAACATCGCCCAATTGTGGCGATCATCATTTTGGAGATTATGAGCTCTTATTTTTCGGACATCAGATTATGTCCTTGGGGATTATGTCACGTCACCACGGGAAATACTAGCAGCGATGCATAAGGAAGTCGGTAGCTTTAATTTAATTTTTCAAAGTCAAATCGCTAAAGAACTGCATTTGTACAAATCCGTTTACATCGTAACCGGCGAGGGTGAAGCGAATAACTATCCGACGGAATTTTCCAATTCGCTTGATGTGCCAGAAACTCGGCCGCATAATTTACAGATGAAGGTGGGATCGAGCATTATATCATGGAATCTGAATAAAATGAAATAGTTCAACGATACGCGGTTGTGCGTCAAGTAACTTATAAACAATGTGATTCAACTGACGATTATTAAATGCAAATTCAAAGAAGAGGAAGTCCTTATCTCACGAATTCCGATTATTCCAACTGATCATCTATTCCAATTCCTCGCAAGACCAATCATTGGAAGTCTGTGGGATGAATTTCGAATTTCCCTGTTTTTCGTACGGTCGGCTGTTTTGCGTCGCCTCATCGCGTTGTTTTTTTTTTGCGCCGGAAAACAAAACACAAACCATTGTTTATCATATCACTCTCTTCTGATTTCAATTCCTCTAAAATTAATCACTTTGAAATTGGAACTATTTGCTTACAAAACTGTTACATGTAACCTGTTTATTTATCAAACTAAAAAAATTATTTTTAAAAACGATTTTGTAGCGAACAATATTCTAGTTATCCCATTCTTCTATACCTAATTATAACAAGATGGGAACGTGGCAAATATGATACCCTGAACTTCCAAAAAACCAAATCTTTATTTTTGTCAGAAACTATAGAGATGTTTCTCTCAGCTCAACCGAATCTAGCAGGTGAAAGTAATGTGGACGACGAAATTAGCGATCATGGTGAATAAAAAATAAAATATGGAAATATTAAGTTTTAAATGTCCAATATATGAAAATATAACTGTTTTTTACTATAAAAATCAATTGTTTATAATTTAAACGTTACTCTTGGCTTAATAAACAATCAAAATATTTTTGCCCTCCCAGATCATCAAAATACTTGTATGTGCATCGATTAAAAACTTAAAATAACTTTAGAGAAGGTAAGTCTCTCCAATCTCAACTGATTATTATGTATATGTGATAATTGACCAAAATTTATTGAAAAATTATTTTATGTTCTACAAAAGAATAGAGATTTCTTAAAAACTTGTGGGTATTTTCCTATTTATAGAAAAGAGAAAATTCCAAACCCGATTTTCAGTACAAAAATTGTGTGGTTTTGAAAATGCTCAACATTTTTTTTATTCAAAAATTATTAATACAATCAGGACGGCTTTATTTTAGAAAAATTTTAATTTTTTTGTTTACTCAAATTACGAAATTAATTAAATTTCATCTCGTGTACGCACTTAACAGCATTAATTCTGTATCCTCACTTTATGATTTTGTTGTTATTTATAATTATTTAATATGTATATAACAATGCATTTTTTTCGGCTTATTATATACATTTTAATTTGAGACAAAGTTAGAAAATTTTTTTAATTGCATATTATATGGGTTTTTAATGCATATTTTTGAATTTTAAGTGCATGTTATATGCGCATATTTTCGATTATTTAGTGCATAACATTTCTTGCCCTAGTCATTTGTAATATATATATTGACAATTTAGTGCAATTAATACTAACAGTTACTGACACTTTTATTCTTTTCAAAAAGTAAATCGTACACATTCCTACTCACGAGCTCTCTTAACATAACCCAACATATTAGTGTACATGTAAAATAATTATGATATCTTTATCTGAATATGACATCTATTTTGACATCATTATCCTTCGAAATAAACATCTCTGAATTATAATTAGTTAACTAGCTAATAACATGACCAAACTATGTACTTATTAGAAACATGCCACAAAATATTTGTGTATGCATACGAAGTGCTATTTCAGGAGTTTGCATGTAAATTTGATCGCAATGCATACGAAAACTTACTACACACACATGCATACCATATTTAATATTGGTAATGAATAAACATTTGTCGGTACCACAAACAGGATTTTGATTGTAGCCAAAACGTAGCATTCAGACCATAATACATAGATAGTCTGTGACAATATTTAAGTCTATAATGGGAGGTGGTCTGCTGGATGGGTAGAACATAATGCAAGAATATAAAAACGGGTACGTGTTTGGCTATTGTTCTTGCTGTGAGAAGACCCAGCAAACTGTGATGATCATGATTCGATAAATAACCAAAATTCTTCAAACCACATTGGGCAGAGCAGATTTTCATTAGGTTTACCCCAAAATATTAATTACACCACATAATTTAATTTAGTTGCTAAGTGTGGAGAAGCAGCATTTCTCAATACAAACTATTGCTGGGAAATCACGTATATTGTGGAGCTGATTTAGTTATTCAGTCAGCAAACTCTAAGGCAAGTCTTTGAAAGAAACACGTACCGAGTAAAAAGGATTAAATTTTATCACAAGACACAATGAATGGAATTATGAATGAAAGTTTAGTTCACTACACAGTATTTGTACGAGAGAAGTCCTGTGAAAAGTCTTTTAGAAATTTTCGCTCAGTTGTGTTTTTCTGTAAACTTGAGGGAAATCAAAATAAAAGAATACAAGAAAAGGAAGATGTTGTTTTGTTCCATAAAACTTCATTTATTTTATAGTTTCATTAGTGGCAACAGCAACTGCAAGATTTGCATTCGGAGTCTGTAATATCTCGACGACCATTTGTTTATTTAGGTTTTATGCTGCGACCACTGCAGTGGATCGACGCAGCAAGATGTGATGACATTGAACGCCGACAAACGTTCCAGCGGATATGTGGATCTGTACGAGGAGGGTTACAATTTTTGTGGTTACAAAACAACTGAATTTTTATAGGAAAAAATTTTAAAATTTAGCATAACATGAATAAATAACGAACTCTCTACGCCGCTTTAACGATAATAACATATCAATAATATTTCCATAAAAATTTTATTCTATCCTCAATATGTGACAAGGCAATATGAAGAGGGCCGTTACAGAGACATTTTACGATCAGTTCCAGGTTTTCCAGTTCGTCTGCATCACAGTTTGGATACACATCCTTAAAGTAAAGGGCAAAGTCTAAAAACTGGGTGATCGAGTAAGTCTTGAAGCACCACTTCAACATACGTATTAATAACTCGGATGTCCTCTGGTTTGGGATTGCAGAGTTTTTTTTGCTTCTCTTATAAGAGTAGACCCTTATTGGAATCGTGTAATCCTCACTGTCTGCTTGTAAAGTCACCATTTATAGTGATGTTCAGATGTAGCTTAGGTGTGTGTTTTTCTTAATTTATTTAACTAACTATTGTCAATTATTGTTCACATATGTATAATTAAATAATACATAGCTAGCGCAACATTAATGGTCAACGGAAGAATTTCGGCAAAATATTATTATATTATATAATATTAAATGTTATTTATCTTTATAAAATCTTCGAACCAACATACTTGTCCAAAATCCACGACAAGCTAAAATATGATACTAAACTATTCTATGTTTTAGTAACGATTTTGAACGTTCAGACTTTACTATCAATTTTATCAGAGCGAATCTGTGATCCATTTATCGTTTTTAAATTTCATGTGTTTTCATTGAAACAGTCGTTTTACGTTTTAGGTTTTATTCACAGCAACTGTTTTACTGCAAATTAAGCATTGCGTCTGAAATACTATATTTTCTTGTGAAAGTTTTCTACGTTAAGCACCTATTACCAGGTATTAGAATTAGAAAAAATCGCGTTTTCTACCTAATTAAAATATTTTTCCAATGCATGTCGTCGTTAAATGCTTAATGAAGTTGTATAATAAAGCCTAGTTAAAGTCAGCTGGCGCTTCCTTGGTGGGTAAAAAGTAGCACCTTGTCAAACATTTAAAAAATAAATAGTCATTTCCTACCGGCAGAAACTGTCAGATGATAGTTTATATGTATATTATTATTGAATAAAACTAAACGGCAGCTGATGTACGTTGGTGGGATGAACGTCAGCTGGTGACCTAGAGGATCTACATCAGCACAATGAAAAGGTTGAAAAAATCACGGTAATAATATCAAAACTGTTAAAGTATAGTTCGGACATAAGTAGAGGAGGCGTAATGCTTTCAGAATTTAGCATTTAGAATCACCCTATGTCAACACAGTTGTCGATACAGGGTGTCAAAGTTAACCTCTTTGTAAGACAGAAAAGTAAGAATTGCTTCTGCACGGATTCCAACATATTGACATAAAAATCGCAGTGCTGGTCCCACACAACCGATCCATATTCAAGAATGGGTCTAACAAGAGATGTAAAAAGATTCTTCGTAATATATGGGTCAGAGAATACCCTAGCCCAGCGTTTAATAATTGACAGAACAGCAAAAGCTTTATTTACCGTAGTAATAACATGGTTATTAAATGTTAATTTTCTATCCAACAAAATACCAATATCGATAAATGAATCAACAAGTTCTAATGCAGAACCTCCCAGAGTAAACTAAGAAATAATTGAGCCAGATCTTGAAAATATCATACGTTTACTTTTCTTCAGATTCAGTTCCATAAGGTTAATATTGCACCAAGTATAAAAACCATCCACATCAGTTTGCAAACAAGCGCGATCTAGAGCATTATTGCAAGTAATATAAATTTTGACATCATCTGCATACATTAGCAATTACCGTATTAGGCAAATCATTTATGAATAACAAAAACAGTACAGGGCCAAGGTGGCTACCTTGCGGAACACCGGACGTCACATGAATACTTACTTAAACTTAATTTCCCTTTGCACCCCATGAATGAGGTATGGGATAGCTTCTCGCGTTGTTGTGAATTAACACGCTTTCTATTTTTAGACTCACAACTAATGGCACCTACTTGTTTATCGACTAATGCGAACGTCACTGTTTTGAGAAGCTCTTACTAGACACGCCGATTGAATCGACGCTTAATACTGCGAAGTTGCTGTCAACAACATCCGAGGGGAGCCGACAATGAAAGAAAAATTTATTTATTTTTTTTCTTTCTTTTTTTAAGATGACTCGAGCCAGGTTTGAACCTGCGAACTCCCGCATGGTAGTCGCGTGTTCTAACCACTATGCCACGACCGGTCCCTTAGGCCTAGATAAAATCCCCCTAATAGAATCCCCGAATGTGACCAATTGTTCGCGGCCTGTAAGATAGGACGATATCCAGACAATGACATTGCCTTTGAAACCGATAGCATTTAATTTATGAATAAGAACACAATGATTAACCTTATCGAAAGCTTTACTGAAATCAGTGTAAATAACATCGTTTTGCATACCGAAAATAAAATCATAGATCACGTGTGACGAAAATTGAAGGAGGTTTGTCACAGTTGATAAACAGTTACGAAAACCATGTTGATGGCTATCAATAATAGGAGAAACGTTATAAGATATAATATCCGTGATCAATTTTTCCAACAGTTTTGGAATCGCGAAAAAGTTTTGTGGTACCCTAATAATTTGAGACATTTAAAATACTTCTGGATTTGTGAAGAGGAAGCAAGAAGGATAGGCCTAGAAATAGAATCCCCGAATGTGACCATTGATAATTTTAAACTTTTTTTTTTAACTTTGCTAATCAATGTTTACATTGACTTTCTTAGTGTTTTATTAACAACTCGGTCATTTAAGGCAAAATAATATTTCTGAAACAACTGAGAACATGAATGGAATTTTGCAGTCAGTTTGATCATAATTAAAAATTAGATCAGGTTTGGACATTTTGTTTTAAAAAATGTAAGTAATTGTCTTTACTAGTACTAGTAAAATTATACAAAACTTTTTGTTTTTTCGTTTCGTTTTAAAAGGTCAACATTTCTAAACCACATGAGGTAACTTAAAAATTTCTGAAAATTTCATAAAAAATACACTTCAGAAATTTTTAAGTTACCTCATGTGGTTTAGAAATGTTGACCTTTGAAAACGAAACTAAAAATCGAAAAAACAAAATGTTTTGTATAATTTGACTAGTACTAGTAAAGACAAATACTTACGGCCTTATTCATAAAAACTTATAAGAGGCTTATAAACCATTTTTAAGCAATTTTCGAGAAAACAATATTCATAAACGATTCACAACTTCAATAAGTTAAAGTAGGGTTGTCTCTACTTTAAGCATGCTATAACTTGACGTTTGTACAATTTATGAATTTGAGATCTTTATTTTGAGTTTTTCGGCATTTTTCCTATTGAAAAGAGTTGTTGCATGCATTCATTGTGTAGGAAATTTTCTTCTTAATCATTGCGCACATAGAAAAGTATCTAGATAGACACTTTTCATTCATGAATACCATTTTGAAAAATATTTCTCCAAAATTCTTCAAAAATAATTTGTAAATAATGAAATAATATTCGTGTTGTATAAACAATCAAAACAAGGAAACAATGTAACCGGTATCCGATCATAATTTTAACATGAGGAAAAGAAAATCAAATATTTTAATATAATTTTTACTTTAACGTCTTTCTTATCATCATGAGAATCGTAGTCAATGAAATATTGTGCTACAATAATGTTCATAGTTATTATAAGTGCAAATACATATTTGGTATCCGATTATAAAGCTTTTGTATCCGATTTAAAGCTGTTTTTTTTACATCAGTAACGACCAATAACAGTCGGCGTTGCCACCTGAACACATAAAGCTAAAGTGCTGATAAAAAACGTTTATGAATACAATTTTTTATTAAAGGTTTTTTAGAGCTAAAGAATACTTTAGCTAGAGAACGCTTCATACCTACTTTAGAAATTTTTTATGAATATGGCCGTTAAATTTTTTAAAATAAAATGTCCAAACCTGATCTAATTTTTAATTATGATCAAACTGACTGCAAAATTCCATTCATGTTCTGGTCACGTCTTTGAATTTGTAATAACATATTTACTGACAATGCAAGTAAACTCTTATTACAACATATTTGTTACAACAATAAAAAAAAAACTCCAATAATTTGTGGGATATAAACTTTACAATAATTTCTAACGGCCTTATTCATAAAAAATTTCTAAAGTAGGTATGAAGCGTTCTCTAGCTAAAGTATTCTTCAGCTCTAAAAAACCTTTAATAAGAAATTGTATTCATAAACGTTTTTTATCAGTACTTTAGCTTTATGTGTTCCGGTGGCAACGCCGACTGTTATTCGTCGTTAATGATGTATAAAAAAAGCTTTATAGTCGGATACAAAAGCTTTATAATCGGATACCAAATATGTATTTGCACTTACAATAAACTATGAACATTATTGTAGCTCAATTATTCATTGACTACGATTCTCATGACGATAAGAAAGACGTTAAAGTAAAAATTGTATTAACAAATTTTAATTTCTTTTCCTTATGTTGAAATAATATTCGGATACCGATTACATTTTTCCTTGTTTTGATTGTTTATACATCACGAATATTATTTCATTATTTACAAATTATTTTTGAAGAATTTTGGAGAAATATTTTTTAAAATGGAATTCATGAATGAAAAGTGTCTACCTAGATACTTTTCTATGTGTGCAACGATTAAGAAGGAAATTTCCTACACAATGAATACATGCAACAACTATTTCTAATAGGAAAAATGCCGAAAAACTCAAAATAAAGATCACAAATTCATAAATATGCAATAAATTGTACAAACGTTAAGTTATAGCATGCTTAAAGTGGAGACAACCCTACTTTAACTTATTGAAGATGTAAATCGTTTATGAATATTGTTTTCTCGAAATTTGCTTAAAAATGCATTATAAACCCATTATAAATTTTTATGAATAAGGCCGTAAATCTAAAATTTTTTAAATTATTTTTTCCAAAAATTTCAAAAAGGAAATTAATATCACATCACGTACAACAAATTGTAAAACAAACTTATATTATTCCAAATAATATTCAAAAAGGTTTACCAAAAAAGTCCAGACTCAATTCGCACTGGTTTGTGTTCTTATAAAAAAAAGAATAAATTAACTTCTATTTTTGTCAGGTCACGTCACTCTCTGTAGTTGCTAATATTTTAGGACAACTCAGCGAAATCTAACGAACTGATGGCCCTAAAATATTAGCAAATAATGAGGGTGGCGAGACAAAAATAGAAGTACATTTTTTCTTCTTTCACAAAAACACAAACCATTGCGAATTGAGTCTGGACTTGTTTGGTAAAACCATTTTAAATATTATTTCGAATACTATAAATTTGTTAAACTTCAAAACAAGTTTTAATTACTTTGTACAACCTATCTTGTAAAATGTGACACGACGTCACGTGATGTGACATAAATATCCTTTTTCAAAATTTATGAGAAAATTATTAAAAAAAAAATTGCTTTACTTGCGAAATTAGGGAATATTATAAAGTTTATATTACATTAAGTTTATACGTTACATGAAAACGTCAATTTGAAAAAATAAAAATTTTGCAGCTAACTGATAATTTTTTACTATTATTAAAGTTGTAACTAATATTTTATGATAAGAGTGCACTTCCATCATCAGTAAATATGTTATTAAAAATTCAAAGAGGAGACCAGTTTAATAATGCAATTTTGTAGTCCGTTTAGTCATAAATGAAAATAAGATAAGCTTTGGACATTTTAATTTAATAAATTTTCAGTAATTGTCTTTACTAAAACTACAGAAAAAAAAATTTTTCAACTTTTTTTTCGATCACGGTAGACTTTTCTGTGGAAAAACTCATATCCCTTTTGGTAAGAAATAATTGCCTTATGATGTGGTATGAAATTTTAAAAATGCACAATGGTCCCTCTGAGCAAATACGTGGCCAAAATTATTTTTTTTTACTTTGTGTTTTACCATTTTTGAAATATGAAATATATATACATTTTTCTAAACAACCTTCGCTTCAAAAATATGAAGACGAATATGACAAAATATGAAGACGAATTCGAAGATGGCAATATAATCTAAGAGAACAAGCTAGACATAACAGACACTTAATGTATAATTTTATTTTCACAGCATAAAAATAAGATTTTAATTGAATTAATATTTGTTTTTATTCGTTAATTATATGCTAGCAAAGCAGAAAGCAGATTTGGATCAGTTAGGAAGAAAAAATTATACAATTGACAACATATAACAATATTAATTTATTTCTGAACAAAAATGATCATTTTTTTAACTTAAATAATTTTGGCCAGAAAAAATTGATTTGAAACCATTGTGAAATGGTAAAAAAGGTTATCTTCACGTATGTACACAGTGCTACATGCAATCAGAACTTGAAGAGTAACCTAGTGCATATTGTAGGTCTGATGTTGACCTGTGTATACCAAAAATCCCTAACCCCCTCAAAATCCTACCTTATGCCAAAAAAAAATAATTTTTCATTATTTTCCTCAATGGAAGGTTTAAACAAGTTAGCGGCTTCGAGGCAAAAACAGGCATATATTACAAGTTTTCTATATAAATATATCTTTGGAAAGCATCTTCTTTCCAGAACCATTAAAAAAAAATCGGTAAAGAATTGAGTGAGTTATAAGCCCTCAGGTGAAGAAAATAATTAAAAACCTTTTATTTACCCGTAAGTCAGGTTTGAAGGGCGTTAGGGAAATTTGATATACAGATACATGTTATACTCGACATGTTGTAGGTCACTCCCCAAAATCTATAATTGTATAATTTTCATTCTGTAGCTGTGTGTTATCACTATTTTTTTTCAAAACATACAAATAACAATTCTGATTACCGTCAACAGAACTTCAAAAAGCGTAAACCCAAAAAAATTAAAATTCGTTTTTGATTAAATATGGTATACTGGGCGATTATACACAGCCCTACAAAAGTCCAAAAATAACAATTTTATTGCATAAACAATCACGTTATATAAGAAATTCTAAAAAAATATTTTCTTTATATATATACATTTTTTGTCGATCATAAAAATTTTAAAAAATTCGTGTCCAAAAATTTAGTACTTTTCATTTTATAAAGTTTTTGATTCTACTCTAAAATTATGAAAATGATGGTTACGCCTTTATTAACTTTCAGTTGACTATACATACATAATTCAACTCTTATAATTTTATAACCCAACTAGTGGGCCCGGCAATGCTTCGCTATTGCATATTAACTTGTAATATATTTCACATTTAGGTCTACAAAGTACTTTAAAACGGTACTAAAGCTCGAGAATAATATGTTGTAACTTATGTAACTAATTTCAAGTAACTCCTTAACATGGAAGTTAACTAAGTTTTATTGTATTAAATTCTAAATATGATAGGCTCTATGACAATAGTAAAAAGTTTATTATCAAAGTCATTTCTATAGTTTCGACATGTAGATTAAGTTTTGTCTGTATGTTGGGAGAAAAAACACTTCATTCACAAATCGGAAACAGAAATTTCTCTAAAGATTAAAATTAAATTTTTATATTTATCTGTAGTAGCGGGAACAGTCTGTTATGTCTGTCATTTTTGTTATGCCTTCTCCTCCTATTGACCGCAAATGAAAATTTCGTTTGAAGCTTTTAGCCATGAAAACCTCCTTTGCCATGTCTTCTTCTCATACGGACCAAGAATATACCCGAATACTCTCTATATATTGAACTCGCACATATTACGATTTTTTGATATAATTCTGTCACCAACGTTTGGCTTATTAAAGTGATGATATCACGCGCTGCATGGCATATTACGCCGCCGTGTTGGAACCATTTCTCCTTCAAATAATGTGCAATGACTTGATATATAAAAAAACAAATTGATCGTCCACTGGCTCTAGTTCTTCTACCAGTTGGATTTTATATGAATGTAGACAAAGATCTTTCCTCAGCATTTGCAGAGACCGAGTTGCTGAGAACGGCGTCGGTTCAATAAATTTAAGTCCCCTGTCACACTTGCGTCGAAGGCTTATATTAGCTGCTCAGATGCATGATTATATGTACCCTAAACTTCACAAAGGGCTCCATAAGTTTGGCGAACAGAACGCGCATTTTATCTATAGGATTTATTACCGATTCGCTCTCCTGAAAAGTAATTAAAAAAATGCATATCTGTAAAGTAAATTAAAAACAAATCACTGTTTTAGTCTGTGCAGCTACCATGTGTCCTAAATTGCCTGGTGTACGGACCATTATTTGATACAGTTAAAAAGTTAAATATTGAAGTGCGTGAGCAGAGCCTCGGAACTTTTTACATATTAAGTTCCAAATAGCCTGTTCATTAGGGCGGATCAATTTTTTCGCGTCGAAAAAAACGTGGTAATCGTTTACCAATATCGGAATCTACGATGAATTCTTAGAAAATTTTACTAAGAAACAATAAGTATAAAATCAATTCCTAGTTCGCGCTGAGAAGCATGAAGATTTCAGGTAGACTTATTTTTTTAACAATGAGCAACTATTGAAACCTTCAGACCTATGGGCCCCGGCTCTAATGTTTACCTACTATTCCGATGCTTGGAGACCAAGACGAAGAGAATGGTATATTTTTGACATTGTTTTCTGTTTACCAACACTCAGAGGCCATAACTTTTTAACCAATACATAGATTTGCTTCTGTAATACTTCATTTAGTTTGTTGGAAAGGCAGTTTTACGCAGAAGTTTTCGGTTTGTGCTCACATAAAAACAAAAAAATCTCTACTTGAAATCTTCCTGCTTCCCAGCGCGAGCTAGGAATTGATTTTAGACACAAATTTTATTGGTGAAATTTTCTAACAATTCATCGTAGATTCCGATTTTGGTTACGCTTTTTGCGAATAAAAAAATTGGCCAACCTTACTATTCATATCTCTGCGCTAACTGCAATAAGTTGTATGGGCGGTGCCACGCCCCTTTATGCAATCACAATCTAAATTATCTTATAAATCATTCTATTATAAAAGCCGTCAGAGAGAATTTGAAAAAGGGGCGTTGCACCCCCATTTCCACCCTGGCTGTATTTAATACTACTCCCACAACATGTATACCAAATCTCATCTTCATACCTCTAATAGTTCATGAGATATAGCCCTTTTGATTTTCAAGTTGTATGAGCGGTACCACACCCCTTTGTCCAATTGGACCGAATTGTAAATCTAAACCACCCGGGGCGCCACCCAAACGCATACAAAAAAATTTATGCAAATCGGTCCAGCGGTTTAGGAGGAGTTCAGTCACAAAACACGTACAGTAGAATTTTATATATAAAGAAGATTAGGTAAAATTTAGTACCACGTTGTAAAGAATGCGCAAATGGTTCACTTTGTTACTGATTAATTAGCTACTTGCAACATACTGCATGTATAGTAGATATATGTGAAGATAATTTCGGAGTAAAAAAATATGAATGCGGGGTTTTTAAGTTAATTTTATGTATGTGCCATAAAAAAATATTTCCTAAAATGTGGCGTATACAAAAAAATGTGACAAAAAATTGTGATGTACACATGGCTATAAATCGGAATATAGTATCCATTTCTTCCGATTTTTGTACACTAATCGATATAGTGTAAAGTTCTAAAAATATAATTTCATTTTCCTAAAATAAGTTTTTTTTTTTGCTCTCCTGGAAAGTAATTGAAAAACAACTAGGTGCTTTGGTCGGCGGAGCGACGTTTTACATCATCTTTTATATGTTTCTGTGCTTTTAATGGCTCCTGGAAAGTCAGTCGCGAACTTTGCATTGACAGTGGCGATCCATGCGAATGATTATTATAATAGTAACACTACTTCTCTTTTTCACTTCAGTTGATGGCACATCGATTCAGACAGTGTTATAAGTGAGAGTTTAGCAACCACTGTTGCATTTGACTTTTAACGTCCAGAATAATGATATTCAATGTTCACTATGTTGTTGTTGTTGGTTGTTGATTTTGTAGTTCTCGATGGTTTTCGACAACAACTACATTGTAGTAAGTCACTCGATCCATATGTCTACTTATACGCTTCTCAACCAGCTGATATGCGTAATGCAAGGTTTTATCTATCAAAAAGGATAAACATATAAGTTCTGTAACTCAGAGGAGTTGATGACTATATTACTGTCATATCCCCACCCTTAATATTTCGAGAAGATATTTTAATCTACCCTCGTAACGGGTGTGTTGTGTTACTTACTAAGCACAGCAGTTTAGCAGTGAATACGATATTAGTTGCAAAATGCTCAGTACAAACTTATGGTAGTTATCTTAACTTTATAGTTTTTTTGCAAGTTTTTATTGCTTGCCACATTCATCACTTCAGTTGACCGCATAATTCCAAAAGGAACTTTATTTCAAGTTAAAGTTTTACTTCAACTCCATTAAGCACACCGAAGTTTCACTCACTTTACACAGAAACCCTAACCCAGTGACTGTATATCTTCCCCTTGGATGCCTTGTGCCAACATTCCACGAGGTTTTGGAGTTCGGTCAGGGTGAGGAGTTGGCGACACAATGTGAGTATCGCACTGTCGTAGGTATTACCTCCAAGCCATGCTAACGCATTCCCTACGAAATTTCCTTTCAACATTGGAAAACTTTGGCTTTAAATGAATGTCCTGAAATGTGCGGTGTGTGGTAGGGGTTGCGGGAACACGCCCACATTACACGACTTTTTACCGACCCACAACACACGTTAAGTGAATTGTTAAAATGGAAACTATATTCAACTAAATAACAGCAGCTAAACTAACAACTGTGATCCGGAATAGTAGCAAACGCAATTTCGTATGAGCAATTATGCGAGAGATATAGTGGAAGTTTTTTATACTTCCTCTCACATAGAATTAAAAAAAATGTAAAAAAAAAATATTAAAAAAATTATAACAGCAGAAAAGCATTGGATTGTGGTTCATCTGATCTATGTATTATAATACTAATGTTCATAAAAAAGTAAAGTAATGAAATACAAAATACTAAGTAAAATAGTCAAATACTCCACTTCCAACAGTAAGTAAAATTTATAAAAACATTATCTCGAGAATGTAAAGTATTAAGGGTGGATTCTGTAATAGAAATTAAATAATAATAATCTTTGGCCAATTTCTGAGTTCGTAATTTACTAGGTGATTTTAATTAAATGTAAACTAAAATTTAGCAAATCATGCAGTTTTTCCGTAGTATAGTTAACAATGTTAGTTATTTGAATTAATATGATGACAACAATGGGAAATATCGACAAATCACAACAAAAAACAGCTGATTGTGCGGCAAACTTGGTAAACAGAAATAAAAAGAATGGTTACAATGTGAAATTTAAATGGCGGGCTTTTTCTTTTGTATGCGCAAAATATACACCTCGTGTTCTCTGTTCTAAAGACAGAACCCACAAACGCTTAGTCAAATCTTTACCTTAGTGTACTATCGAACTATTTTGACAGGTAAAGGCTGAATGTTAACACTAAGAATTTCGAGGGTATTATCTTATATATACCTGACATCCATACACACCTCGCCTGAATGATAAATATGTTGACCTAAAATGATAACAAACTTGAAAAGTGGGGTCTGTTGAGAGTCAATTGGGCATTACAACTCCGCTTGAATCGATGTCATAGCTGATCCTTTTTTTGAGATAAGGGTATTATTGTTTTTTATCTCTGTCAGAGGTGACGTCCTTTGAGCTATGATTCCACCATGAGATCGTTGAGATATTATATCGTGTTATATCTCATTGAAAGCGTTAATTTTTGTTACCATTTTATGTCAACCTATTTATCAATCAGGCGAGGTCTGCATATAGGAGATCGCTGAATTGATGTCTCGGACCAGATCAAATATCTGAGAATATTTTGAATTCCACCGGCGTATAGACCGAATTCTGGAAAAGTTATAGGAACTTTCGCTATGTATCTCAGGTGTAGACCTATCATGGCTTATGATTCCCCTACCTGGCTTATAATTCGTTCAGCCTAGATAGAGAAACTGTGGCTTTGGGAAAGACGTATCCTCTGTAACTATTTGCTATTGCGGCCGACGATGGAAGCTTATGGGTCCTATAGATCATGAGCTAAAATACATGCCATTATGAAACGTGCAATATACTAACTATGATATGCAGTTTTCAGAAAGTGCGGTGTTTTAAAAACAGTTTGGTTGTAGACGGGACGATAAGATGAGGATGAGTGCACAGAGTTGCTCCGAAGTAGAGGGGAAGCCTATTAGGCTTAGCCTAACATTTTACATGAGAGTTAAGGCGAGAATGCGTGGAACAGGATTGCCATACAGCAAGGAGAGCAATGGCCAGCTATGGAGAGAACATTTCAACAATCTAGATACGTGTTGCAATATCCCGCCTTAAAAATACCAAAGCGGCTGGAGCCGAAGGTCTCCCAGCAGATTTTTAAAGGCTACAAGAGCCATATGCCACGAGCCTATGCCGATGTTATAGACATCATTGGCCAAATCTGCGGGATGTTACTGCAGTTTTCTCATCACTAATGATTTCGACGAATAAAGAGTTCTCTCGAAGGGGACGCACCGTGGGCGTTGACAGTCATTGTTTTGATGTATTAGAAGAATTTATTAACCTCGGATCTTCCCATTAATAAGACAAATTGTGTCAGCCAGAAAACCAAGCGGAGAACAGTGCTCACCAATAGATGTTTTTACGGACATCGGCAGCACTTTAGTAACACCACCTTATCTCGAAATACTAAGAAACAGCTATGCCAGATGTAAATTTATCCCGTTCTGTTGTATGCGGCCGAATCGTGGGTGCTTTCGACAACGGACATACAAAACCCTTAAGTATTCGAGAGAAAATTATTGCGAAAAATTTATGGACCTATCTGTGTCAACGGCGAGTTTCGCCATCGGATGAACCGTGAGCTGTATGAGCTTTACTACGTCATCGATGTAGCTAAAAGAGTCAGATTCCAACGACTACGATGCCTGGGACATGTTGCCAGAATGGACGTAAATTCTCCAGAGAAAGGTGTTTGAAGGTGGAACTGAAGGACGGCGCAGAGCAGGGAGATCTTACTTCGTTGAAAGAACCAAGTGGTTGCCGAGGTGTCACCATCTGGTAAGACTAACCGGAGAACACACGCAGAAGACTGAAGCGTCTGAAATTCATTAATACTTCAGGCCTCTAATTTTTGAGCCACGTTTGTAAGTTTAAATGAGCCACTTAAGTTAGTAAGTAATATCTTAGTTTTTTAGAGGTTGCAATGGTGTTTTTTGAATTGTTTGTGGTTTTTCCTTCCTCAGAACCGAGACAAAAGTCTTCTTGGTGTGGTCGCAAAATGAGACCCGTCGCTCATGATAAATGTTTATAAAAAAACACCAACTTCGTCGTATGAATATTGTATGGCAATATTCTTCAATTCAATATCAAAATGCGGCTCAAGGAAAGCCTTAAAATATGAAATGATTATGTGATTGTTTTGGTACCCTATATCATGTTTTCACGCGTTAGTTCAATGTTTCTTTGTTGTGCCGCTTTCCTTAAGTCGGGAAATTTTTTGAACATTTTAAATTCTAGGCTGCAATTCTTGGCCGATTTTACTTTTTGTTGTATTATTGGAAACAAAATTGTGTTTTGAAAGTAAAGTCATAAATTATTCTTTCATCGGCTTTGACAAATTTCAAAGAAATGATGGTAAGGAATTTCGAATAAAAAACGTTCATTCTGTGCCCAACTATGTTTCCAATATTACAAAAAGAAATGTCCGAAAAAACTTTTTTCCCCACTGTGCGCCAGACAATTTTTTCCGACCAAAATTTGCCTAAAATTTTGAGTCTGCCAAGAAAATGTTTTTATTCCATCCACTTTAGCTCGGTGTGATTCCTAACATACTATTTTTTTTAATGTTGATATGGCAATTTCTTACCGCGTAATACATATTTATAACATCACCCTTAGGGATGAGGGCAAATATCATTTAATACGACCTAAAAGTGTCGTTTGAGCCATGTCCGTCTGTCTGGCTGTCCGGCTGGTACGCACGATAACTTACGAAAGACGTAACCAAATCTTTTGAAATTTTGCTCGAGTTAATATTTCTCCATAACTACTTACAGTATTGCAAATGGGCTACATGGCCCCGCCCCTTCTGGTACTTCCCATACAAATACATCATTCCGTCCACATTAGAAATCGAGTAATTAAATCAATACACCTAACGGGATCGTACCCAAATTCTGTACTTAGTAAAGCTATAACGGGATACAGTTTTGGAAAAAAAAATTAGAGGTCTAGCCACGCTAGAGATGGAGTAATAATATCAATAAATCCAACGCGATCGTACCCAAATTCTTTATTTGGTAAATCTATAACAGGATACAGTTTTTGAGAAAAAAAAACTGTAATTCTAGCCACGCCCCATCTGGTACCTCCAATACACATCTGGTACCGGCCACTTAAGAAATCGATTTATATTATTAATATACCTAACGCGATCGTGCCCAAATTCTGTATTTAGTAAAGATATAACAGGATAAAGTTTTGGAAAGAAAAATTGGAAGTCCAGACACGCCCCTTCTGGTAACTCCCATACAAATGTACCACTCCGCCCACTTTAGAGATGGAGTAAAAATATCAATACACCCAACGCGATCGTGCCCAAATTCTGTAATTAGTAAAGCTATAACGGGATAAAGCTTTGGAAAAAAAATCTGGAAGTCTGTACCACTCCACCCACTTTAGAAATCGAGTATAATAATAACTAGCAGACCTGGCAAACTTCGTCTCGCCCCAAGTTAATGTCAGATAAACTCTGTTGAGAGTGTGGTTTGAATTGAAATAATCGTAATTCGTAAGATAAGGACTTGCTCTTCTTCGTCGGTTAAATCACATTGTTTTTTAGTTTATTGATGGACAACAGCGTACCGTTGCACAATTTCGGTTGATTCAGATACCGCAATATGATTATGATCTATCCCATCTTCATTATTCATTATGCGGCACAAAGCGAGTTGGAAAATTCGGTCCGAATGTTGGTCGCTTCATCCTCGTCGGCCACGCTGTAAATAGATTTGTGCAAATGCAGTTCTCCAGCGATTTGACATTCTGAAATGAAATTCATGCTATCGATGTCCTAATTCTTCGCTGCTAGTACTGCCAGTTGATTAAACCAATCGAGAATTTTATAATTTTGGGCAATGCCAGGGAACACTTTAGTGATGAGTTGCTTTTTCGACGATGTAAACTCGCAAAAATTTGCATGTAACGGTATTAATTCTGTCGAAATATCAACACGAGTTTGTCCATTGACAAGCGCCAGCTGTCTCGAGAATTCAGCAGACAATGGGAGGTTCTGCAAAGTGACCTTCATGTTCGTGGTCAATTTCAAATTCCTCCGGTCGGGTTCAACGGATGACATGTGACTCCGAGGTACGCAAACAAAGTACAAATTTAAATCGCAGACGTAGAATCGGTCGCTTCGGCGAGCACTGAGGTCAAGCAAATTTAAATTCTGGCAAGCCTCTCAAAATGTGTACAAAGCACACCATCCACAGTACGCAGGGAATTTAAGGATAGCAAAGATAGAAGCATACACACTGGCGTGGATGAACTGTGTACAAATTAACTGTACGACGTTTACGTCATCTAAGGTTTGATCGTCTAATAGGAGACATTAGTCAAGTAAGTAACTATCCCAAAAAATATACCAAGTCATTACGGAATGAATGCCCGCAATTCAATTGGATAACCTCATTTTTCATACGTAAACTCTTTCCTGGAAAAAATATCAAATTGATAACTATTGCATAGGATTTTAATATATATTTATACCATCACCCTTAGGGATGAGGGTATATATCATTTGATACGACCCAAAAGTGTAACACATAGAAGGAGTCACTTTAGACCCTAGGTTTCTTTGAACCAAATTCGATTCATGACTTTTTAAGTCGTTTGAGCCATGTCCGTCTGTCTGTCTGTCTGTCTGTCTGTCTGGTGGCTGTCCGGCTGGTTCGCACGATAACTTTCGAAAGACGCAACCAAATGTTTTGAAATTTTGCACGAGTTATTATTTTCTCAAAACTACTTACGGTATTGCAAATGGGCTACATGGCCCCGCCCCTTCTGGTACCTCCCATACAAATACACCATTCCGCCCACTTTAGAAATCGAGTAATAATATCAATACACCCTACGGGATCGTCCCCAAATTCTGTATTTAGTAAAGCTATAACAGGATAAAGTTTTGGAAAAAAATTTTGAAAGCCTGGCGACGCCCCTTCTGGTACCTCCCATACAAATCTACCTTTCCACCCACTATAGAGATGGAGAAATAATATCAATAAATTAAACGTGATCGTACCCAAATTCTATTTTGAGTAAAGCTATAACAAGATAAAGTTTTAGAGAAAAAAAATTGGAAGTCTATTCACGCCCCATCTGGTACCTCCCATACACATCTGGTACCGCCCACTTTAGAAATCGATTAATATTATTAAAAGACCTAACGCTATCGTGACCAAATTCTGTATTTGGTAAAGTTTAAGCAGGATAAAGTTTTGGAGAAAAAATCTGGAAGTCTAGACACGCCCCTTATGGTACCTCCCATACAAATGTTCCACTGCGCCCACTTTATAAATAAGGTAATAATATCAATACACTCGACACGATCGTGCCCAAATTCTGTATTTTGTTATGTTATAACAGGACAAAGGCTTGGAGAAAAAATTGGAAGTCTAGCGACGCCCCTTATAGTACCTCCCATACAAATGTACCTTTCCGCCCACTTTAGGGATGTAGTAATAATATCAGTACAGCCAACGCAATCGTGCTCAAATTCTGTAATTAGTAAAGCTATAATGGATAAAGTTATGGAGAATAAATCTGGAAGCCTAACCACATCCCTCCTCGTACCTCCCATACAAATGCACCACTCCGCCCACTTTCGAAATCGAATAATAATATCAATATAATAGAAAATTATTTATTTTACTGAGGGTAAGGGTAAATGTAAGTCGGGCTGCCGGACTGAAACTTTCTAACTGATTTTAATTACAAATCGGTTAATTTCAATAACACAAGACTTAAACAATATCTTATATTGGGTGATGGTATTTATCAGTCAGTTTAACTGACTGAAATTTCTGTACTGGTTTTTATCTAAAATTTTCCAACCAAAATCAAAATCATCAAATCATGTGAAAACTGCAAAATTTCATTAATAAAAACAAATTAAATTTTTTCCACTTTTTCCGGAATTTTCCGAGTTTTCGCTAATAATTTTCTATTTTTCCACTCGAAAAGCCATTTCGTTACAATTGCACTCAAATTTCCCAACTTTTCCGAAGGATATTCCCAAAATTTGCTTGCATAAAAAAACTCCTGCCAATAACGAACAATTGAGAAAAAAAATTGGGGAACTGGGCCAGCGTTCTCACTTGATAAATTACTGTATATATTTTTCACACCATTTTTATTTATATAGATTTCACAATAATCCGAAATTTTTCAAGAAACACAACCGATTTTCCACCTTTATGTCATCTGAAATCATCAAATCAAGCGCAACAATAGAAGATTCCTATTTTTCCATGGAAAAGTCATTTCTGAATAATTATTCGAAATTTTTCACATTTACATCGTCTAAAATTATCAAAATACTATAAAATGCAAAATCTTTTCGAAAAAAAAAATAAAATTTGTAGCATTTTTCATAATTTTCTAACCAAAATTTTCTATTTTTCCACTCGAAAAGCTACAAAAATTTAATTTGCGATTTTCGTCAAAGCTATGCAATGCATGAACGCAAATTCAAATTTGTTTCGAAATTTTCCGAGTTTTCCACCGAGAATTTGTCTATTTTTTCATTCGGAAAGTCATTACGGAATAATTGTCCGAAATTGTTCGCAGTTACATCGCCCAAAACAATCAAATCATACAACAAAAAGCAAAATTTCGTCGAAAAAAATTTTTTTTCGAACTTTTCCGGAATTTTCCAAAAAAAAAAATTATTTTTCCATTCGAAAAGTCATTTGTAACAATTGCACACAAAATTCCATACAGAAAAGCAATTTTCGGTTTTTCCAATTTCCCGGCTTTTCCGGACGATTTTCCCAAAATTTTCTTTTACATAAACCTATTCCTGGCAATTACGAACAACTAAAAAAAAATTTCAGCAAAATCGGTCCAGCCGTTCTCAATTGATGAATTACTATACATTTTTGCCACCATTTATATATATATATATAGATATAATAGAAAATTTTTTGTGTTACTGAGGGTGAGGGTATATGTAGGTCGGGTTGCCCGACTGAAACTTTCTTACTGGTTTTAACACAAAAAAAAAACAATGGCGTTCTGCCATGCAACAAAGTAAAAATAAAAATTGTATAACTTTTTTCCTTCTTGACGTACACAAATGGTACAATAAAAATACTAAGGCATTTTTTAGCGACAAAAATGCTGTATTACAAATTTTACTGCGCAAATTTAGGTCAGAGCTGTAACTATGTGCGAGGTATTTTCGACAAATTACACAAAGTTTACACCATTGACGATTCAGTATTTAATTATATTTGCTTAAGTTAATATTGATTTTAATTTAAGATTGTACTCACCACAACTAATTTAAAAATGTGAACTAATATTTTTTTGATCATGTAGCAGATTTTATGTTCCAGAAGTGGCATATGTACAGTAAGGATAAAACTTTTTGCAATTTTTGCAAATAAAAAAGTATTAAAAAATGGTGTTATTTTTTCTCTATCGTGAAAAGAGTTTCAGCACCGATTGCTTTGAAGTTTTGATGTTATTTATCTTTTGTTTTTATGATTTCAGTTACTCTTTTCTCAAAAAAGCTATTTATGTTTAAAGTCTTATATTTTCATCAATACTAAATCATTTTTCATAAGTCTAATGCCAAAATTTTGGCAAATCCCGATACTTTAAGCAGAACAATTGACTTTCTATAACTTGTTTCAATTTATTTCTGCGAAAACTTTTTAATCGAATCAACCAAAAACAGGTTTTTTATTATAACAACAATATTCCCCACACGGATCTGGAGAGGGATTTTACACTTAAAAAATAGTTCAAAAATTTTAAACAGTTATATCCTTAATGTACAGTTCTTATAACTGTGAGGCAATAACGCGAAAATTAGAAAATTTTAATCTTTATGGACCGGACTATTATGCAATTTTAATAAACTACTTCCAATGAGTGGGCAGGCTCAACATAAACAATTGCCGTCAGACACAAGTTTATGTCATCATCCCATACCTAATGTGGCGTAAAACAAAATTGTTGTACTAGAAAACAGTTTACACTAATGCTTAGTTATTTGTTACACCCTCTCGCATAGCGATTCTTGTACTACCAGTTAATAAGTTAATTTGAAACGTTTTCAAGTACATAGCACCAATTTTTCGCCACTGGGGTGAATGTAGGTGTTTTTTCAAATAGAATGTTAATCCATGGCATTGAAGATTTTATGCACCATACCAAAGGATCTCTCAAATCGGCAGAACTTTTCCTATCTGATGTTTCATCACATCTGCTTCTTATCAATAAATGCAACTAGTTGAGCGATAATTACACTTAGATATAATAAAAATTAGCTGTTATCACTTAAGAAAGTTTCCATGCTTTTCAAATTTCTTGGAAAACTTTTGCTGGCGGACCCTCGTAAGTGTAGTGATAGTTGTAATGGCGGCATTTTGCTTAATGTCTCTTCTATTCGTTCCCGCACATGGGTTGGGGTATTGTGTTATACATCACATCACAATAAAACTTTATCTAAATTACAGAAACTCCGCACGAAAAAAACAACGCAACACAGATGGGCAGGAAGAGTCACAACAAAAGGATAACAAAACTACTACAACTACATGTGGACACACATGCGTACCAACCGACATACGAGCAAGTCTCGAGACAGACCGGAGGATAAAGTTGCCATGAAAATGTAATTGTGGCAAAGTGTTGTTGTAGTTCACAACAATACCGGCTTTTCAACAATTTGTGGTCCGGTTGTTGCTTTGCAAAAATATGTTACAAACACAATTTAAAAGCCACATAAACCGCACAATTTGCGAATGGCCAAAAGATGTAATACGATTTGCATATCCGCCCATACACAGGCATGTTTATATGCGATCACCTCACACTACTCCCCACCCCGTAACCATTCAAACATACATGAACCGTAACGGAGACGTACGATACCGGAGTCTGGGTTAATGTCAGGTAGGAAAAATATATAGTCGACATTCAAATTAAACTACATTTATGCTTATGCTTTCACATTCCCACACACATACACACACAACTTCCCATAGGAGGCAAATAAAATTTAAGTACTATTTCACACATACAAACAGATGAACCTGCAAATTTGCACACAAACAGCAACACAACAATATTTACGAAAGTTTCTTGTGATTGTGATAAGTTTTGATACCACAAGTGACACAAACCATTTTTTTGAGTGATAAGATTAAAGTGAACCATCCCAGACCATGGTCTGTTACCCACACCCAGTCTGCCAGGGTTGAATTGGACAGATGCGGTTGATGATGTTATATCAAATAATTTAAAGTTAATACATTTGTAACATTTGACGGGATTTTTGTGGCTTATGACAATGTTGGACGCAATATGAAGACAGTGGAGGAATACGATTTAAAGGAAATAAGATTCGTACGAGGCGTATTTTCAGCAATTAGATAAAGTGTAATCCCTTGAATTTCAACTACTAGGTAAACGTTTTAAAACAGCTAAATACAAATGTATTAAAATATTAAAAATTTTTTCGTTCCCGGAGTGGCGTTTGAACAGAGTTCCACGAAGTATCGGTCATACATTGGAACCCTCTAGAGGCGATTCCTAGTAGTTGTGGGCGTTGTTGTGGATTTTTCCCCAATACGAAAAGTTTCTGGTTAAAAACCGGGGACTCGATTTTGATTCTAGACCCATGGTTTCTTGGGCAACTTATCATAGAATTCATCGTAGATTACGATTTGGATATTCGCTTGCTGCATTTTTTTACTTCATACAAATTGACCCACTCTAATATACATGTTCTTGCCAAATGACATTGTGACCCAGTTTCATTCCAGATGAATTACATTTTAGTATCCTTGAATAATAGCACCTTAGAAATCGGTACCAAAGTTTGTGTTTAGTAAAGCTCAAGCAGGATACAGTTTAATATCAGTAGTAATATCAATACACACAACGTGATCGTGTCCAAATTGTGTATTTAGTAAAGTTAAGTAGGTAAAGTTTTGGAGAAATAATTGGAGGTATAGGCAAGCCCCTTTTGATGCCTCCCATACAAATATACCATTCCGCCCTCTTTAGAAATCGAGGAATAATATAAATATACTAGAAATTTTTATGTTTTACTGAGGGTGAGGGTCGGTTTTCCCGACTGAAACTCTCTTACTGGTTTTGTGTTTTACTAAGCCCCATTGATAAAACCCGAAAACCCCGGTTAAAAACCAGAAATTTGTATTTTCGAATAAAGAACCTCACTCGAAAACCGTTAAAACACAAATTTTTCCTCTGTAAATTAATATAATCCTATATCAACTTATCTGAAAGCGCCCTAAAGAGTAAATTGATGACTGAGATTTCACAATGAATATAATTAAAGCCACAAAAAATCTTGTCTCATGCTCATTGTTATTACTATTTGAGTTATAATGTTCTGATATAATGTCAATAAGATTTGTCGCTACTGCTTTGATAATCATGAAATAAGTTGTAAGAGGCAAAAGGACTACAGCTACAGATGCCAGCCAAAGTGACACACGTATGTGGCAATGAAATCCCATTAGACGATATTTAATCAAAACCCGTTAAAGCTTCTCATGCTGTTGTTTAGTGGAGACATAAGATATAGCGAATTCACTCTACCTACACGTAGACACATAAGTACATTTTAGACATACAAATCCGTCGTGCAATTGAATTCGATTAAGATTTACTAGGACTCTGTCATAGCGCAGATATACTGATTGAGTTCTCATAACCATAGAAGACAAATCAGTGCAGGTGATATTACTACCGAACACACGAAGGACGTACGTAACATACGGCTGGAAAAGTAAACATTCTCCAGTACAAAGTCATAGACATAGTCATCAATAACATGTTGCCCCCTTCAGAAGGAAACAAGAAAAATGATGATCCCGATAAGCTTCTTATATGTGAACAAAACGCTTTCTATCGCACGACGAACGACATGAGTCTACTCTTAGCATTTAATCGATTCCAGGATTCAATAGACAATCGCACACAATGCCATACAACGTACGAAGGATATTGTTGTTATGCTCCTTTTTTAATATATGGGATATCATTTTGCAGTTATAGTAAATCAATCCTGGTGAGCGGCCAACAAAAACTATAGCTATAAACCAGGATGAGTTGTTCACTCCATGTTAGTCTGGTTGGGTGAGGTTGAGGGAACTGGCTGGGTGTGTTTAACAATCATTTGTCATGAAACACAACGAGTTGGCAGATTACTGCGATGCTGTTGCAGCTACGTTACGGCTGTGGTAGTCTTTTATTAAGCTGGAGTTAATAGGCTTATGCTCTGCTCCCACCTTTAGAATTGTAAATCGATTCAAATGAATTATGAAATATTAGTATTCTATGCCATATGGGGGCTTTTGACATTGCGCCTGATGATTTCCGATAACATAAATGAAGACTTCATTAACAACGTAAAAAGTCACAAATCCAGGGGTATGCAGATAAAGACATCTATTGGTGTGAACTTTGTTATATTTAATTCGTAATATGAAAAGTTAATTCTACGGTGGTAGCTTGGTAGTCTTCAAATAAAGGGCGAAAATCCTTAAAGCTTCAGTACAGGGAACGTAACAAATTCTGAGTGTGCATCCGTTTGAATACGGCCAAAGCCATCTATATGTGAAAGTATATAATACTAGTACATCAATTAAGAACGACTGGGCCCATTTCATTCATTTTTCCAGTTGTTCGTAAGTGTCAGGAGAAGGTTTTTACGAAAGATAATTTTAGGAAAACCCTCCGGAACAGTCGGGAAATTGGAAAATCGAAAATCTTTGTATAGAATTTTGTGTGCAAGTGTTACGGAATGGCTTATCGGATGGAAAAACACAAAAATTCTTAGTGGAAAATTCGGAAAAACTCGAAAAATTTTATATTTTTTATCGACAATATTTTGCAGTTTTCACAAGATTTTATGATTTAGAACGATTTTAAGGTGGAAAATTCCTTTTCAAGCTTGGAAAATATAGGATAACTGTGAAAATCTGTAAATATGTTTAAAGAAGTTATCGAAATAAATAATAGTTTACGAATAATAATGCTGCGATCATTGCCACAACCTGATATATGACGCTTTACGATGACTTAAGCAGTGCGCAGTTTAACAGCTGTCCTTTTTCATTTTCTTTTTAGCAAACGTACTATTTTGATTGCCGCAATTGCTTCGAGTTTTGAGACACGCCAAAGTGTATGCTTCTATATTTGCTATCCATCAATTCCCTGCGTACTGTGAATGGTTTGCTGTGCGCCGCATTTCCGGAGGCTTGCCAATGTTTAAATTTGCTCGAAAATGATGCATATTGGAACTCAACGCTCGCCGATGCGACTGTTTGTGCTTCAACGAATCAAATTCGTACAATGACGAGATGGCTGACGACATTTTGCACAGAGTAGGGACCTTCAAATTTGGTCTTGAGATTAACGACGAGATGCGCAACGATGCGTTAGTTCTGATCAAAGACATGTGCGTGCTTATGTGCGGCAATCCGCTGTCTACATTGAGAATGCCAGCTCCAAATTAGTGCTCTAGGTTTGTACCGGGATCCCGGGAACGGGTCGTCCGTTTGGAAGTTATGAAAGAAATATTAATTATCCAAAAATAGGTAATTTTGTATGGGAGGTACCAGAAGAGATGGGGCTATACTGTCCATTATATCGTTTTGAGAAATATTAATACTGGTAAATTTGTATACCCCAATAGCCAACGCCTATTCTGACCAACTCACTCAACTACTTCTTGATGCTCCAACTCCCGAAAATACTAGCGCGCAATGGCAACATATTGCCCACTCGATGGAAAGGACTGCGCGGTCCGTACTAGGGTATGTGAAGCCCTTTTACGATAATGCCTGGTACGATGACCAATGCCGCGATGCCACCCGGGAACAAGATGCTGCATACAGGGCCAAACTGCAGCCAATGGCAACGCGAGCTGTTCATGAAAAGTATAGGGAGAAGAGGCGGGAGGCGACTCGACTCTTCAGGCGAAAAAAACGAGAGCTTAAGGAGCGGAATAATGTGTGTATTGAAGATTACAGGAACAGAGGTGAAGCCCGAAAATTCTATCAGAAGATAAAAGGAAAGGTACATGGAACAGGTCTTCCCTCCTGTAAAGACAAGGATGGTCATCTCGTTACTGATTCCGAGAGCGTACTGAGAATATATAAAGAGCACTTCTGCAGCCTATTGATGTGTGAAAACTTGACGGAAGACGACTGTGCACCAATCCGAGAGGATAACATCGAGTGTCCACCTCCGAGCCAAGCTGAGATAACAACTGCCATATCCCGCCTTAAGAACAACAAGGCCGCTGGGGCTGATGGTCTTCCAGCTGAGTTGTTTAAGGTGGGTGGAGATGAGCTTGTTTTAAGCATGCAACAGCTCATAGAGAACATTTGGCTTCAGGAGAGCATGCCAGAGGATTGGAATCTCAGTGTACTATGTCCAATCTACAAAAAAGGTGACCGTAGTGAGTGTAAAAACTATCGTGGAATTAGCCTCTTACCCATTGCGTATAAGGTCCTGTCTAGCATACTGTGTGAACGTCTAAAGCCAATTGTGGAAAACCTGATTGGACCTTATCAGTGCGGCTTTAGACCAGGCAAATCCACGACGGATCAGATATTTACACTACGGCAGATTCTTGAGAAAACCCATGAGAAGCAAATCGACACTTACCACCTCTTTGTCGATTACAAAGCTACCTTCGATAGTCCCATCAGGCATCGACTATTCGAAGCCATGTCTGAGTTCGGTATTCCTGCGAAGATAATTCGTCTCTGCCGGTGTACCCTTACGAATACCAAATCCTCTGTTCGGATTGACAAGGATCTATCTGCACCATTCGATACGACGAGAGGTCTTAGACAGGGTGACGGTTTGTCATGTATGCTGTTCAACATAGTGATGGAGAAGGTGTTAAGGAAAGCAGCGGTTAACATGTCTGGCACCATATTTAATAAGAGCCACATGCTGCTCGCATATGCCGATGATATTGACATTATCGGTCAAACGATGCGAGAGGTAACAGCTGTTTTCTCATCAGTTGAAAGGGAGTCAGCGAAAATGGGTTTGGCAGTGAATGAGGACAAGACGAAGTTAATGGTATCATCGAACAAAGTGTCTACCCGTTGGGGACGCAGCGTGAACGTTGAAAACTATTGCTTTGAGGTAGTGGATGAATTTATCTACCTTGGATCCGCCATGAACAAGAACAACAGTGTCAGGCCCGAAATAAAACGGAGAATAGTGCTTGCTAACAGGTGTTTCTTTGGACTACGCGAGCACTTTATAAACACCACCCTATCTCGAACTACCAAAGTCCAGCTGTACCAGGTACTAATTTTACCGGTCCTGTTGTACGCCTCCGAATCTTGGGTGCTTACACAGGCAGATGCAGCTCATCTGGCGGCGTTTGAGAGAAAAATACTCCGCAAAATATCGTGAGAATGGATGAGGAAACTCCAGCGCGAAAGGTATTCTATCAAGACCTGGAAGGACGGCGCAAAAGAGGGAGACCGCGACTACGTTGGAAGGACCAGGTGGAGGAATCAATCATCGAAGCGAATGGAAATCTTTGATCATTTCGGCCTCTGACTTAGGCACTAAGATATAAATATATATATGTGTCAAGTTGTTTTAAAGGCTAATAATAATAATAATAAATTTGTATACCGATCCGTTAAGGTTTACTCGAGTTATCCTGCTCACCAGCCAGCCAGACAGACGGACATAGCTCAATCGTTTTAAAAAGTCCTGAAACAAATTTGGTCTTAAGATACTTGGGTTCTAACTCGTCTCCTTCAATACGTTACACTTTTTTCGTATCAAATGATATATACCCTTACCCTAAGGGTGATGGTATAAAAATGTAACTTTTCCTCAGGAACGTCGCATTGCGTCCCGTTTTGTCGGTCCCAATTAACGACGCAAATCGGGGTACATACCAGTGAACGGCCGCCCAATAAACCACAAATTGAGTTTGTGTTGGCGAGTTGCTCTCTTCCCTCTATCACTGTAGTGAAGGAAATTGATATATATTCTTTTCCAGTAAATGGCAGGTCAATACAACCACAATATGAGTTTGTGTTGGTGATTTGCTCTCTTCCCTCTCTCACTGTAGCAAAGGAAATTGTAATATAGTTTTTTCAAAACTACGAACAAAATCTATATATATAAAAATGAGCGATTTTCCTGAAATTTTTTTTCATTTGTTAGTAATTGCCAGGAGCAGGTTTATGTAAAAGAAAATTTTGGAAAAATCCTCCAGAAAAGTCGGGAAATTCGAAAAATCGAAAATTGCTGTTTTGTATGGAATTATGCGTGGAATTGTTACATAAGGAAAAATAAAAAAAAAGTTGTTGAAAAACTCGGAAAAATTAGAAAAATTTTATTTTTTTTTTCGACAAAATTTTGCATATTATCGTACGATTTGATAATTACGATGTAACTGTGAAAAAATTCGGATAATTATTCCGAAATGACTTTCCGAATGGAAAAATAAAAAAATTATCGGTGGAAAATTCCGTAAAAAAGTCGAAAGTTTTGGATTTTTTCGACGAATTTTTCCATCCATTTTTCCGACGTAAAGGTGGAAAATTCGTTTGGATGTTTAGAAAATTTCGGATTATTGTGAAATCTTTATGTATAAAAATGGTGTGAAAAGTGTATAATAATTCATCAAGTGCTGACCCATTTTGCTTCAATTTTGGAAAATCCTTCGGAAAAGTTGGTCGATATTTTTATCGACGAAATTTTGCAGTTTTCGCATGATTTGAAGATTTTGAACGATGTTAAGGTGGAAAATTTCATATAAATGTTGGTTGCAGAATTTAATGAGATAATTAATAATTAGATAAAAAATATATATTGATATTCTGTGCAATATTTGGTAATTTTTTCAAAAAATTAGTTTACGTTTGAATTTCGTAACGACTTTGTAATTTTTTAGGGAGAGTTATTTGCTTGGCTAATGACACCTTTTAGACAATCAAACCTTAACCGTTGTGCAATAATTAGTCAGTTCATCCACGCCAAAATTTATGCTTCTATCTTTCTTGCTTCCCTGCGTACTGTGGATGGTGTTTTGTGCGCCGCATTTCGGGAGGATTGCCAAAATTCAAAAGCGATTCAAAATTGTACATTGTTTGCAATCATCGGCCGGGATAGACGGATGACATGTGCGGCAATCTGCTGTCAACATTGGGAATGCCAGCCCCAAAGATGCATTCGATCGCGAATTTTGACGAGAGCAAGACTATAATCGAGACGAACTGACCGAAAGTGTTCGAACAAATGTGCCGTTGTTAAATGCCGAGTACAAGAACATGTTCGATTCGCTGATGAAGGTTGTTGACGATAAAACGGGTGGCATTTACTTTCTTGATGCTCCCGGTGGGACAAGCAAGACATTTTTTTTATTGATTCTGGGAACAATTCGGTCAAGATCTCTAATAACGTTGGCCGCTGCATCCCCTGGCATGGCTGCAACATTATTGGAAGGCAGTCGAACTGCAAATTCCGCCTTTAAACTGACGATGAATCTTCTCATGGAACCTCCCACCGTCTGCTGAATTGGCAACGGCCAAATTCGTGTTTATATTTCCACTGAATTGGTATTGTTCCCTGCAAATTTTTGCGAGTTCACAACGTCGGAAGAGTAACTCATCACAAGCGAAGAATAAAGACATTGATGTCTTGAATTTGATTTTAGAAAGACAAATCGCTGGAGAACTCCATTCGTACAAATCTGTTTACCGCGTGACCGACGAGGATGAAGCGACCAACAATCGACCAAATTTTTCAACTCGATTAATACGCCGCAAAATTTACAGATGAAGGTGGGATCGTCATAATCATATAGCGAAATCGAAATTAACCGACCTTGAACCACGGGACGCGGTTGTCCGTCAAGAATCTGATAACCAATGTGATTTAACCGACGATCACAAGGGCAAATTCAAAGAAGAGGAAGTCCTTATCTTACGAATTCCGATTATTTCAACTGATCATCCATTCCAATTCCCCGTTCGGTTGGCTTTTGCGATGACAATCAATAAATCGCAAGGAAGTATGTGGGATTAATCTTGAATTTTCCTGTTTTTCGTGCGGTCAGCTGAACGTTGCCTTTTCGCGTTTTGGAGAACCGCTTTCGCTGTTTGTTTTTGCGGCAGAAAACTAATCGAAAAACATTGTTTATCATACCACTCTGTACTGAGTTTTTTTGATGGCATTAAATTAGGGCGAGACGAAGTTCGCCGGGTCCGCTAGTTATAATATAAAAATCCAGGAAATAATTGATAAATATTACTGACTGCAATATCTGTACTGGTTCTCTTATCAAATGACATATAGCCAAGGCGGAAATTACTCCAAAGAGACTATACCGTTTCCCCAAAATATTTTAATCGAAGCAGTCTACTAGTTGAATAGGTACAAAATATAATCATGTGTTATCTATAACAACATATATATGTAACTAATATCATATCTAGCCTTTGTACATACGTAGTTTCTTCTGCAAGTGTGAATATGTTTATTAGTTTGATATCATTTGTAATTGCCTCTTATTAATGTCTCAATTAAACTCCAGCTGAGAATGTCTACATGTGTATGTATGTATGTCGGCTCTTCAGGATATCTGTTCGTGCAGCACACCCATTCAATTTCTGTGAAAAGTAACGCTTGGAATAGCATCATCTGAGAGCTACGTCCGACAATTTATCTGGCACCTAAGACCGGGGTGGTCCATTCAAGTGCAACTGTGTTTTCTCGATTCCCGCCCATTCCTATCGTAAATTAAACACAACGACGATGTCTTTGGCTGTGCTGTTCTCTACACAGATAATGTGTTTCAAAGATTGTTGTACAAATTCTAACACTTGGAACAATAATCACAGTAGGATACTCTGGGGAAGAACAACAGCCACAGCGCTCAAATTAAATAGAACACAAAATAATGAACAACGAGCAAAGGTATAGATGTTTGAAAATATGTTCAATTTGTAAAATAATTTCAGTTGGTAAGCACCGATGCGAAGGCACTTTCAAAAGCATAAATTTAATAAGTCTTTTAGAAAGAATTTTAGGATTTTTAACAAAATGAAGGGCTTGATTTATTAAGCAAAATTTATTTGTATACTGAAATCCTACAGATAAAACTTTTGATAAAAAAAGAATAAAATATAACATACTTTTTGGTATGGAACATGTTTCAATATATGTCCATCACTTGACATCTGGAACAAAGGGATAGTCAAAGCCGAATGAGGGTCCAAAGCAGGCGAAGACAGTTCCATCTGCAGACAAAGTCATGGCGTCTGTTGTTTGGGATGTGGGTGAGATAATGTATATTGAACAAGATTGAAAGACAATTAGCAGTGAGTATCTGCTAACTAAGTGCATCTTTTAAGTGATGAAATCAAGCAAAAATTTCTGCATTTGGCGAAAAAGAAAGCATTGTTTATTCACGACATATGCACACACATCGACTATTGCGCTAGCCCAAATCATTGAATTAAAGTTCCAATTGTTTTGATTACGCACCTTATTCGACAGATTTGGCTCTAAAGAACTAGAGTTATTACTATGAACATTACTATAAAGCTGCTGAATTTCGCTGGAATTTTCCCCAATTTTTTTTTGATTTCTTTGTTAGGTCGACTAATTTTAGGGCCGCCCTCGTATATCGAAAAATCTCTATGTAGTATAAACAACGTCCAGCTCAGATTAAGCACTGTCGCTGCCTGTTGGCAGCATGTGTGGCGCCTCTGCCACGTTCCAATTTGCTAGTGGGGTGCTGGCGATTGATTTAAATGTTTTCACGCTGCCACATTTGTCCATTGGGGTTGAATTTATTATTTTTAACTCGCCTTACATATAATAATTTTCTGTTTTTCTTGCAGCATTGAGCGCCGCAGGGCTTGCCGCAGTAAATTATGCATTTTATTAGCTTTTACTATTAATATAATTGATATAATTACAAAAAGAATCAAGACAAATTTTTGTTTGTCTCCCAAATAATTTTGAGAAGACTACACTTGTAGAGTTTAAATAGAAAGAAAATTATCTAAATTTTTTAGAAAATAAAAAAAGAGGCACAAAAAATATTTTGTACATTGAAAATACCTTATGGATTTTCGTAATATTGCGATGTTAACCTGGGATCTCCCGCGTGTTTTCACCATCATGCCACGGCCGGTCCATTTAATGTATGACACGCCGACATTTTCAAAGAAGATCAAATGGCGATCTATTTGAACGCGCATGACTACGTCGATGTCGTTGTACAGCTCATGATTTATTCGACGACGGTACTCGCCGTTAACGATGATGACAGACAGGTAGGATCGGTGTCTGGTAGAGTTGGATCTTCGTTCGTCGAAAGAGGGCTTTATCATTAAAACGCTTTCTCAGCGCATAGTAGCAGCAGGTTGCGATCAATACTCGACTCTTCATTTCCAGGCTGACATTATTATTTTTGTTTATGGCGGAGCCGTGGTAAGCAAAATCATCTACCACTTCAAAGTTATAGTTGTCAGCGTCCTAAACATGTAAACTAGGGTGTCACAAGCTACAAAGGCTTGGTCCTATAAATGGAAATAACAAATATTGTAGCGATCGCATAACGATAACCCGTGCCGACTTGATGTCAATCTTTTACATAAATGTTAATATGGGAGGCATTAAAGGGCTTAAAGACCTAACATACATTTAGTAAATGGACATTATTTATTAAATTTTCTTTTCAAAGTTTGCTTTTTACAGTCAGGATATATCTGTCGGTGTTCCTGTACACAACGTAATAAAAATTGTTGTTGTTCCTCTTCAACAGTGAGTAAGCCATGAAAGTCTGTCGTTAAATTAACTTAACTTCCTTAAACAATTTTTAACCACGTACTGGTCACTCGCTAAGAAATCCTTCATCAGTTTTGAGTCGATCGAACAAAGCCTAGCTTTTGTTTCAAACAAAGTCGAAATGTTTTTCTCTGAAAATCTAGAAAGAGAATAGTTTTTGTCATATAAAGTAATAAAAAATTAAGCAGAACTTATATTTTAATTTGTCAGAATAACCGTAGAGTGGACAAAGAAGTTCCTCCTTCGGTGGAATGTAGCGCTAACCATGAGGTGATAGATTGTCTACAGCTAAGTTCGTGTGAATCTAAAAATAGAAAGCGTGTTAATTCACAACAACGCGAATTCATGGGGTGCAAAGGGAAATTAAGTTTTTAAGTTTAAGTATTTGAAGCAGTAGTATCACAACAGAAAACTTGCATTTTATCTTCAGGACTCCAGCCAACAAGAGCGTTCCGAACTGCCTGTGCTTGTTCACGTTCTGTAGTATCGGTCACTTTTGGCACACCGATAAGTTCTTCTTTATTGTCAAAACAAAAAATAAAACAATAGGAAGACGATCTTCTTTATATTTCCCTACATCTAATGACGGCAAAGGTTTACCATCCCAATGGACAGTTACAGTATCCGGTACATTTTTTTGAAAACCGACCTTTATAGCTTCTGCGCGCTCTTTTCGGGTTTAAGTCCGAATTTCTTTAATGGAAGATTTGCTTATGGAATAATCGGCTGTGTTGTACCCAACTGCCTCAATTGTTACTTTGAATTTCTCATACTTATCTGGCACCTATCTAAAGCTGCCACTAATTTTGAAGTAATAATATTTTTCCTTTCAGGAATTATATTAAAATTGGGATTAATGCTCTCGGTTGGAATAGGCATATTTTCATGTAAATCCATCATTTCAGAATCAGAAGACATATTTTCTTGCAGTGGTTCATAAGATGATGTCGAAGGAGTTATGGATGAAAAGTATTTATTAGGCCGCTTTTCCTTCTTAACGCTTCTATTGTGTGCCTTTTTTTAATTTTCTGCCATTTCTATCTTCATTTATTCTTATAAGTTGTATGGCATCAGCATGTGCAATGTCAAACAAATTTTCTAAGTTTGTAACAAACTCTTGACGATGCTGTTCAAACACATTTTGTGTTTTGTTTGCAATTTTTTGCAACTCTCTCCAACATTGGTATAAAGTTCCCAGCTTGTAGCACAATTGGGTAAAGATTTAGTCGGAATATGCTTTTTCCCAATAAATAATGCACTCGCGGATAGCAAGATTTGCACTTTCATTAACCTTTAACTTCACTTCACGAAAATTAAAAAATAGAACTGCTAGAACTTGGTTATTAGAGGGGAGTTTGATCCAGTAAATCGTTGTTTTACGGCCCCTATTAAAAATATTCCCTTTTTTGCGCAGCGTAACTCCACTGACATGTTCACTGAACATTTTCTGGCAAAACAAAGCAACAATAACAAGTGCATACAGGTGTTAGCTACCGCGCGTATTGGCATGCAAGCACTGTCATGTTTCGTTGTAAGTCGGCACGGGTTGTCGTGGTTCTAAGTGCATGAAATTTGTTTGTAAATGTTTTGAAACCATTATAATAACATTAAAGGGTATGCGTTGTAAAGTCATAACTTTTATCTTTTTGGGACACCCTAATGTAAACTCTTTGTTTGTTGAAAGAAATAACTTAGTTTTTTCCCATTTCTGCCAACTGCTTATTAATGCTCGAAAAAGCTGCAGTAACATTCCGCAGTCCTCGGCCAATGATATCTATGTCATCGGCATACGCGAGCGACATGTGGCTTTTGTTAAAGATGGTGCTAGTCGTATTTACTTCTGGCTTCCGCATGATCATCTGAATTATAATGTTAAAGAGATCACATGATTATATGCCTATTTTCACATCAGTGTTAACCCGTTTCGTGGCAGAACCAAACTCAGGCATAGTATATAATAGCTTCTTTCGTATCGGACTGTCGAATGCAGCTATGTAGTCGAGCTGGGTCTTCTACAGGATTTGTCGTAGTGTGAGTATCTGGTCGGGCTTAAGTCTTTCACATAACACACTGGACAGGACTTTGTATGCGATAGGTAAAATGCTGATCCCGCGATAATTGGTACACACACTTCGAACGCCCTTCTTAAGCACAGGACATAGAACTCTCAGATTCCAATTATCGTGTATGCATTCCTTGAACCAAATCAGAGCATTTAAACCACCTAATGCAATCTGTTTAAATCACTTGTGAAATGTGGTTATTTTCGGTAATATGCTGAGGTTAACCGTATTTGACATTTGGATGAAAAGAGATTTAATAGTAAACTGAACCCAATATATTCCAGTAAATAAAATTCACTACACATCTGTACTTATTGTGAATTTTTTATAAAGGTGTTTTATAAGTGTGCTAATTTAACACGGATATTTATTGACTAATTAACGTACTTTTTAAAAGTAAAATTTTATCAGTGATTAATTACATTGTGCAGCTAAATGGAGTTATTTTCCAGGTCCACCTCTTTTTATGGTCTGCTGGTTTTTAAATTGATATGAAATGTACTTTAAAATAGGCCTTAAAAAACTATTTTTTCTGTGTCTTTAATGAAAATTAACAAGGATTTTTTTGTGAAATATTTTTACTCTGGAATATTGTAACTCGCCCTTATTTCAACAAAAGTTAGAAAAGGACCTTAAGTCGTTTCTGCTTTTAAAATAAACCATTATTTAAAATTTTAGTTTTAAATATTGTAGATTAGTGTTTTCATAGTAAAACTAACAAAGTAAAATGATAGTTTTTATACCATACCAAGGCATATACATTAGACCATTTCATTTTACCAATTTTTTCGAAAAGTCATTGGGATAATATATTTTCTAATTCTACTTTAAAAAACAAAAATTTTGGTATATAAAACTTGAACTTGAAAATTGATCGACGTTTAGGGGTCGCGCAAAATCGTTTAAGGTTTTTGGCTGCAAAAAGGCATGTTTCAAAAATACTGATTTACTTATATGATTAAAAGTTGTGATACGGATACGGATTTTGATCAGAATAGACTTGTTTTAAAGGTAATAATATTTCACACATTTTCTGTGAAGACATCAAAACATTCCAGATAGTAGTTTGAGTTTAAGAATCCTTCAAACCTAAAAATTTTAAAATATTAATTTAAAATTTACCTACTTTTGCACATTAAAAAATTTTTTTTTTTAGTTTTGGCTCTAATTTTTGTATATCTTTAAATGCACAATTGACAAGCACTTCATAACGATACTTTTGATGTATAACATAATGAATAGAATTTTTAATTGTTGCTGAAATTTTTACTATTTCGCTGGTGATGAGCTAAATGGATTGTTTTAAGTGTCCTCTTGCAACACAAGCCCCATTAAACGACATTTTGTTGATAGAATCTTAAAAAAATACCGTAAATCAAATGAAATGATAGCAAATGTTGCACTCAAAACTTTTGTGTGGCATTTATGGTATATAAGTGACATCGCGTTCGGCTTTTTTATTTTCGACCCCACGCATACCGAAGGAACTTTAATTAAAATTACATCTGAATTAAAGCATCCTGGTGACCAAGATTGCGAAGGAAATGTTACAAAAATGATTTCAGAAAATACTATGAAATTCTTCGATATTATTGGAGAAGCAGCAGTTTTCTTGCTAGCCACCCGTCAAATTGACCCAAGAATGAGAATTGTAAACGGATTAAAGAAAAACATCAGCGTTGTCAACAATTGGTATTGGGCTTATTTAAACTGTGAACAACACATTGACGAAGAGTAATAACAAGCAAAACTAATTAGTACAAGTCATCTAAAAACGCAATAAAACATACAAAAAGAACACAAAAGGTGTTATCGTATCCAATTTGAAAAAAAATCTTCTTTTTAATTACCTAAATCGTTTTCCTTACTAAAAATATACATAGTAAACAGTTTTCGTTTAATTTGTATCACAATTGATTATCATTGCTGCTGCTGAACATATGTCATTTGAATGGTACTGCCATACATCAAAAGTATCGCTAGAAAGTGTATGTCAATTGTGCATTTAAAGATATACAAAAATTAAACCCAAAACTAAAAAAAAATAATTTTTAATGGGCAAAAGTAGGTAAATTTTGAATTAAAATTTTTAGGTTTGAAAGGTTATTAAACTCAAACTATTATCTAAAATGTTTTGATGTCTTCATAGAAAATGTGTGAAATATTATTACCTTTAAAATAAGTCTAATCTGATTAAAATCGGTCAAGCGTATCAAAACTTTTAATCATATAAGTAAATCAGTATTTTTGAAACATGCCTTTTTGCAGCCAAAAACCTTAAACGATTTTGCGCGACCCCTAAACGTCGATCAATTTTCAAGTTTTATATACCAAAATTTTTGTTTTTTTAAGTAGAATTAGAAAATATATTATCCCAATGACTTTTCGAAAAAATTGGTAAAATGAAATGGTCTAATATACATCCTATGATTACCTGTTTGAACACTGATAGTTTTAAATCATATCAAGTCAAGAGATCTGTATTTATAGTTATATGTCTTGTACCGTAGATAGCAAGGGTCAGAATGTGTATAAAACCCAAATCTATTTATATATTTATTAAAAAAAAATGATTAAAATGCAGCTGGAGCGGACAAAAATCCGCTGCATTCCCTCTCCGTCTTAGAGAATTATTAAAAATACTTAAACTATATCAATACTCTGCAGTTGTTAAATTAAGTATATTTATGTGAAATGTATAGCTTGGAAAATCTGTCAAAATAACGGAAAATATGAAAATTTAAAAAAAGTACAGAGATTTCACTTATAAATACTTTCACCCTATGTTCATTCTCCCAAATTCTAGTGGATATTTTTTAAATCTGAATCAATGAAATTAACAGATTTTTAAGTAAAAGTACTGATGTTATTGTCCGCTTGTGAAGTGGCAACTATTGGCCAGACGTTTACGGGCATGTATCAAAGCTGTAGAAATGGTAACAGTTTAGAAAGTGCTAATGAATTCACAAAATATTAAGAGTTCCTTATTAAAATTTTTGGAAAAACGTAGACTACCTTGTATTGGAAGTACTTGTACCCAGAACGATGCCCTTTTTTATTCGTAAGTTAACATTCAATAAGCGCTAAGATTGTAAAAAATGTTAACTGTATTTAGTGCACTTGCGTCAAAGATACATAATATGTATGTATATTTATATGGGTGAATTTGGTCATTTGTATTGAAGGTACCAAAAGATTTGTAGAAAATATTTCGGTTTTCTAAGATTTTATCTACTGTTGTAAGATAAGTAACTTATCCAATTCAAATATCGTCCAGTTTTTCATTAGGAAGTTAAAACTACATTTTGGAAAATAATAAAGCTGTTAAATCTTTAAAAGGGTCAGTAAAGTTTACTCGAGTTATGATTTGAACGAACACAGTAAAAAATTCCGTACATGATTTAAGAAACGATTCCTTTAACAAGACATGAGACTTAATTAATTAGTTCTTTGGATTTGTAGATTACATTCAGTGAAAAAGAACACTGTGGTAGTCAAAAAAAAGACAAGGTCGGACTCGACGGTTTTAACCTAATACGAACACGAGGAATAAAACTGCATCATTACTCTTTTCTCAGAAAATTTTTGTTTTTACTAATATGGTAGATTTTTTTTTTACTTTTCAATTTTGACTCAAGTTTGACAATCATTAACATCTATTTGGTTGGTTGTCCGGATAAAATTTTTTAAAAAAGTTGTTCCAAATATTTTCTGCTTCTACTTCTGGATACAAACCTTAATTCTAAAACTCTAATTTGATTCAGAAAACCAGTAAAAACTAATATTCGTAGTTGAAATCCTTTACCCAATACAAAGTTTATAGCACCATGCCACACCAATTATGACACATGATCGAAACTATATACAAGTGATAGCAAACTGCATACCCACTTCTTCATCCGCGGATTCGTTGACTTTGTAAAGGACTTTTAATATTTTAAAGGATATAAAATTCTTCTTTTTTATCTATCAACCTAGGTTTTTTTTACCTTACATGTAAAATGTTAATGCTCGTTAAGCCTCCAGGTAGCAATGTCAAAATAATCAAAGACAAGACATGAATAATAATTAGATCCCTGTTTGTGTACTTTGATAATAAATAAACAGATTTTATCTAATTTTTCCAGTTTTTTTACTGTCGTCGATTAAAAAGTAATAAGATTTTTGGTCTAGTCTGCAGAAATAAAAAATATCGGTATTTTCAAAAAGGGAAAATACCAAAAAAAATCAAACTTCAAACCACTGTAAAACAAATTTGTGACGTAGTGGAGCAAAATTAAGTTTAGGGTTTTGTTACTGTGATAAAATGAACCAAACTAATAACAAACGAGTTTGGTTCATTCCCGAAAAAGCTTGTTGTACTCTTTGCTCAAAAGTAGTCTTCTTAACATTTAATATTAATATTGGTGACTCTTAGTGAAATTTTCCGGAAAATATTTTTATCGAATATTCTAAGTCTTCACCTGCCTCCAAAGTTGACATATAAACAGTTTTTCACAAATTTGGCCAAAAATGTCCCACACGGGTGGCAGCTAGGGGGTTAAAATGTTCCGAGAAAATATGACCCTGAAAGTTTTAGTATAGGTCTCCGAAGACATGAAATACCCCAAATGTACTCTTATAGATGATTTTTCATATTGTTTGAATCGACTTTTGACCAAAAAATTCAAACTTCAAACCACTGTTAAAAAAATTTGTGACGTAGTGGAGCAAAATGGAGTTTAGAATTTTGTTACTGAGGTCAAATGCTACCGTTTGAAATTGGTTTGGTTCACCCCCGAGACAATGACCGTCAAATTGTGTCATAGTTTTATCATCCCAAAATACAGTAGCATTTTCACTTTTTATCGTAATTTCCATGCAACCTAATACTGTTTTAAGCCTACCGTCCACAGTGGGGAAAAAAGTGTTTTTTTTGGACATATGAAATTTTGGGCCGCAATTCTTGACCGATTTTCAAATCATTTGTTTGTATAATTGGAAACAAAACTGTGCACAGAATGTAAGTTTTTTTTTATTCTGTATTCCTTACCGTTATTTTTTTAAATTGTCAAATTCGATTAAAAAAAAAAATTTTTTTTGACTTTAATTTTAAATATTTTTTGGGTTGAGATTTTTTTTTATTTTGACAAATGATGTAGCATATTGGTCTTTTTAAATGAAAAGCACACTACTTATCCTACTTTTAAATACAAAACCATTATTTTATTTGCAGTTTAATACTGAATTTGTGGTATATGTAAATGCAAAAATTTTCATGGTGATTTTCACCAATTAGACTTATTTTTCATAGAAGAGTTTCTTAAAACTTTTCCGTGTTATATATTAAGATTTGTTCTAACCTTATAATAACTGTGAGCAGGGCAAATTGCTTTTGCTTATGTTTTCACTTATTTCAATTTGTAACAAACGCTCACAATAATTTTTCGGACAAAGTTATTTTTCTATTGACTTTGACACATTTTAAAAAAATAACGATAAGGAATTCGGAATAAAAAAAAAACGTTATTTCTATGTTTGTTTCCAATAAAACAGGAAAAAAATTTAAAATCGCTCAAGAAATGCGGCTTAAAATTTCATATGTTCAAAAAAAAACAAAACAACTAAGATGAAAAAAAAATTGGTACTACATGAATTCGATGTCTTCAAATGTTTTAAATAAAATTTTAGTCTACCTATTTTTGCGAAAACAATAAGTATATCGTTAGGTACTTAGTTTTAATTTTTTTTTTTTTGTAAACATACTATTAATATGAAATGTAAAACCGACTGACCCTCCCTCCCTACATTAGATCCTGGCTACGCCCTTAAACATAAGCACTAGCCTGTAATGGGTGCAAAATTACATTAATAGGCATTGGTATATTCGGTGGGTATTGACACATTTTATTCAACTTAATGTATAATTAAATGTAAGCGTTTGGCATTCAACTCAACATTGATTTCAAATAGCATAAGCCTCTGCATGATCTCTAATTGGATCAAACAATTTACTGGTACTCTTTCGCAGTTTGCTATAACTTTATATGGACCATTTGACACAGGTTAAAAGTCAATTAATTCGGGCATACATTTGATGCTAAGAATCCATAAAAAGTGTCAGAAAAACAAAATCCCATCCCACACATTCGTGCTCGTACTTACAATTAAATTCGCCATTAACATCCTTTTTGGGTAGACATCATTTAGCATTAAAACTCTCTCGTAGCATTCGCATCCGCACTCACATCCGTTTTAACACATGGCAAACGCTTTTTATTGGCGGAATTGAAAGCTTTTTCATTTTCATTTTATGCCTACAGTCTCAAATGGCCCAATTTAAATGAAATTATACACACACTGCACAGCACTGGCTGGCACCAAGAAACTCAACAGTTTTCAAAACTTTGACATTTTCCCAATCGGCAGTGAGCGTCTTTTAGTGGCCGCTTTTCCATTCCGGCGAAGAGTGAACACATCAATAACACTAAATGGCCAAAACGTGGGCGACATGCAATAGCAGTATGCAAGAGTACAAATAGTAAGCAGTACATATATTTGGCTCCAACGCCTCTCTGTTGCTGCGACAAGAGTCTTTTGCAGCTACACACGTACGTAGTTTTGTAGAGATTTCGACCGCATGATGCACTTTAATGTCGCCAAGACGGGGAGCAGGCGGCCTACATATGTACTCGAAGTTGGCAGTAAGGAATATAAAATTCGGTTACTTTAAATAAGACTCAAATGGATGGACGTCTATGAACATGGAAAATCGCACACACACACTCACACTTACTTAAGGCTCAAACATTGTCCAAAATTAACTTTAACTGGGAGTGTACATACGAAGGACGGTCCGACGGACATAAGTTCGAGTGCACACAGCATTTATTGCCTTGCGGCAGGTTTTCTACGATAATTACATTTAACGGTATGCGACACTTATGAGCCATAAAGTGATAGATGGCCAGACTGCAGGAGACGAGGCACATGGGGGCCTGTACTTCTACCAAGAGACGGCGTTGTGTCCGCCGACAACATTTCATAACATATGTTGCATGTATGGAGATAGGGGCCACTTGCATTGCACGGGGCATGTTTTATATGAAACCGCCACCAATGTAATGATGAGGTCGCCTCTACGGTGTTGCAGTAACTGTTGCAGATGATGCTGCCGATGATGTCGATAATAATGATGGACAGTAGGAGAAGTAGTGGTTAGTTGCTGTTGTTGTCGTTATGTTTGTGGTTGCACATCAAGCCAAATCCAAAGGCGATAAAAGGCTTCTCGACGTTTTAGGAAATGACATAGGATGACTGAATGCAAGCGTGTCTGAATTGGATACCCTATTATGGAAATGTGCCGGACATGTTGGAAATATGCCGCATAAAGATATTGTTGAGGATATTAAATGTTAATTACACCAAAAATAGCCATGGTCATAAATACTGGCAGGATAACAACTTGCGTAAGTATTAACATTTGAAATGTGTAACTACCCAACAAGCCAAAATTTCCGACGTGTATTTCCAATGTATATGGCGATTTTTTTACGTATCGCTCATTTGCTGCAAGTCCGGCATAACTCAAAAAAATCGATTCCGAGATAAACGCGTTTTAAGTTTTTAATTTACACCCAACTTGTACGGAATGGAGGAATTCAAATAGCTCTCAGGCGGAGTGTATAAAAAATATTAACATGAATTTTTTACACAACATGGAGTATGATGAAATGAACAATTCTACATCATTAACTCAAAAATCACGTTTTTTATGTTATGCCGGTCTTGCAGCAAAGCAGCGGTATTATACATAGAAATAAAGAAGTCAATCTTAAAAAAAGTCTGTCTGTCTGTCTGTCGGTCGGGTTCGCACGATAACTTTCGCAAAACGCAACCAAATGTATTGAAATTTTGCACTAGTTATTATTTCCTTTAAACTACTTACGGTATTCCAAATGGGCTACATGGCCCCGCCCCTTCTGGTACCTCCCACACAAATACATGATTCCGCACACTTTAGAATTCGAGTAATAATATCAATACACCCAACGTACCCAAATTCTGTATTTAGTAAAGCGATAACAGGATTAAGAAAAAATTTGAAAAGCCTAACCACGCCCCTTCTGGTAACTCCCATACAAATCTACCTTTTCGCCCACTATAGAGATGGAGAAATAATATCAATAAATCAATCGTGATCGTACCCAAATTCTATTTTTAGTAAAGCTATAACAGGATAATGTTTTGGAGAAAAAAATTTAAAGTCTATCCACGCCCATCTGGTACCTCCCATACACATCGGGTACCTCCCACTTTAGAAATAAATTAATATTATTAAAAGACCTTACGCAATCGTGCCCAAATTCTGTATTTAGTAAAGCTATAACAGGATACAGTTATGGAGAATAAATCTGGAAGCCTAAACACACCCCTTCTCGTACCTCTCATACATATGTACCACTCCGCCTACTTTCGAAATCGAGTAATAATATCAATATAATAGAAAATTATTTGTTTTACTGATGGTAAGGGTAAATGTAAGTCGGGTTGCCCGACTGAAACTTTCTAACTGGTTTTACTTACAAATCGGTTAATTTCAATAACTCAAGACTTAAACAATATCTTATAGTGGGTGATGGTTTTTATCAGTCAGTTTATCTGACTGAAATTTCTGTACTGGTTTTTATTTTGCGTATAAATAAAATACTAACAATATATTAAAAAAAATCTGATTTTGTATTTGTAAAACATTATAACTGACTGTAACACGGGGGATGTTCGGGAAAATATTAAGATGTTATGCATCAGTGGAAATCTACTTATCTTACTATTAAATTCGGCTATATATATGTCTAGTTGCAGTTGGAACATCCAAAATAAAAATAAATATTTTGATTTTATTTTTTGAGTTTAAAGGTCATTGTTGTCAACTTTATATAGTTTTTAGATTAAATGATACCTGAGGTTGTCTAAAATAACTTCCGTAAACAAGCATTTTGTTTCCATTATTTATTTTTTTGTTTTATTTGGTGTTTTTATGCCCTGAGATCGTTAACAGCTTTACTCTTTGAAATAAACGGTTTTATTATTTTCACAAAAAAATAATAATACATATGTTCAAAAAATTTCTATGAAACACTGTAAAATTATCTTTTTTAGGATTTCCTTAAACTCTAGCAGTAGTCCGTCATCATATGTGAGTCCCACATTCCCTGATAACGTTTTTCCATTGTCCGAAGTTCTTTATAAAATCTTTCACCCTGCTTCTCACTAAAATCATCCAGATGCGAGTCCAGGTAATATGATTTTTTTGATGGTGTTGCATCCTTGCCCCTTGAGGATCAATAGCATGTACTCAACAAACTGGACATATCGTCAGAATTTTTTTGCTTAGGAAATTACTTATTACCAATGAATTCCGAGCTTTGGATTCGACATTAATCATTGATTTGGCAAAGTTATGTGAGTTATTTTACGAGTTACCTAAAATGTGGCCCATCAAAAATATCAGCTTTCAAATTTTCTGTACCTTATCCTGGAAACTTGCGTGAAAGAAAATTGTTGAATAACTGTTGCCGTATTCAAAATATGCGCCAAATATATTGAATATATTGAATATATATATATTGTATATATATATATATATTGTATAAATATCTTTTGTAAAGAACAAAACGTAATACCTCTTTTTTACCGAAATTCTCAATAATGCCTTTTAAGAAACACCTTACTACACAAGTCATTGTAAAATGTTAAATCTAAAAAAAATTCCAGAGTGCGTAGTCTCAAAATTGGTAGAAGTGCTTGATAGAATGGGGCTAGTGGACAGAGCTTCAATGATTTTAAATTGCATGGGAGCCAAGTGCAATGCTGTTGGTAACTAAAGCTGTTATATCCTTTTTGCCAAATAGACCACTTTGTGTGGGTGATACCAATAGAGGTGGGTTCTTTCATGAGTTTGAAGGGCTTCTTTCGGATCCGGTATGCCTTCCTTGACCTTCTTTTTTCCTTTCTTTTTTTTACATTGTGTGAGATTGGAAAAGAAAGCCTTTCGTCGCCGGTTTCCATAAGAAGGCCTTATTGAAGCTTTCTATAAGAAGGCCATGGAAGCTTATTATAAAAAGGTATTATAGAAGGCAGCATACACTACCTCGTGATTGTTAGTCAGCCATGCTACTGTCTAGCCTATGAAGGTTGAAACTAATGATACACTGTTTAAAAAAAAACACATGAACAGTTCATATAACACCTTCCACGGATATTAACAATTTTTTCCATTTGGAAGACATGCAATAATCCTGTTATTTGGGAGCGAGAGTGTATGTGTATGAAATCACTCTGCATTCTTTTTAAATGCTTATATTCCCAAATAAGGACTACTGCATGCATTACATGAGGAAGGCCTCTCAAATTTCGCCGCTGGGATGATTACTTACTAACTTACTTACTTAGCTGGTACTTCTATGCAATCCCAGTGGATTATATACCGCACGTAGAAAAATATTATAAGCGCCTCGATCTTCTGCGCTTCTTATCCAGTTAGTCACACCGAGTTCTGTAAGGTTCTCAGTAACCTGGTCTTTCCAACGGAGTTCTGGTCGCCCATTTCGTCCATGCGTACAACATGACCTAGCCAACGCAATCGTTGCACCTTAATGCGTTTGACCACGTCAATGTCAGTGTACAGCTCATGATTCATACGACGCCGATACTCTCCGTTAACGATGATGGGCCCACATATTTAACGGAGTATTTTTCTCTCGAATACTGCCAGAACCAATAAAATTATCTACCACCTTGAAATTATAGTTGTCAACGTTCACGCAGTTTCCCAAACGAGTAGATCCTTTGTTCGTTGAAACTAATAACTTCGTTTTGTCCTCGTTCACCGTTAGGCCCATTTTCGCTGATTCCTTCTGAATACCTGAGAAGGCTGCAGTCACATCCCGCAGTTTTCGACCGATGATGTCTACGTCATCAGCGTACGCGAGTAGCATGTGGCTTTTGTTGAATATAGTGCCACTCGTGTTTACTGCAGCTTTTCTCATTATCATCTCCATAACAATGTTGAAGAGATCGCACGATAGGCCGTCGCCTTGTTTTAGGCCTCGTCTGGTATAGAATGGCTCCGTAAGGTCCTTGCCAATCTTCACTGAAGACTTCGTGTCAGTCAGCGTCATTCCGCAAAGACGTATCTGCTTCGCTGGAATACCAAACTCAGCCATGGCTTCAAGTATTTTCTGCCGTATCGGGCTGTCGAAGGCAGCTTTATAGTCGACAAAAAGATGGTACGTGTCGATCTGTTTCTCTTGGGTCTTTTCCAGGATTTGCCGAAGTGTGAAAATCTGGTCAGTTGTTGATTTTCCAGGTCTGCAGCCTGATAAGGCCCGATCAGATTGGATAAGACTGGCTTTAGTCTTTCACTTAGCACACTCGACAGGACCTTATATGCAATGGGTAAAAGGCTGATCCCGCGGTAGTTGGAGCACACACTTGGATCACCTTTTTTCAGCACAGGACATAATACGCTTACATTCCAATCGTCGGGCATGCACTCTTTAAGCCAAACCGTGCGTAGGAGCTGGTGCATGCTTGTTATCAACTCCTCGCCACTGGACTTGAAGAGCTCTGCTCTGTTTTTCAGACGCGATATTGCTCTTCTTACCTCGGCTTGACTTGGTGGTGGGCAATCTAAGCCGTTGTCGACAATTGGCGTGATAACTTCACGTGCGCTGCCTTCTGGAACCAGCAGTTGCTGGAAGTGTTCTCTCCATATGTGCAGCACACTCTGCGTATCCGTGACCAGATTTCCATCACTGTCCTTACAGGTGTGGAGGCCATTACCGTATCCATTTGCTCTTACTTTCTGGTAAAATTTTCGGGCCTCACCTCCATCCCTGTAACGCTCTATATCCTCGTTCTCCCGTTCCTTCATCTGACGTTTTTTTCGCCTAAATAGCTGTCTCGCCCGTTTTGCTTTCTCCTTATGCCGTTCTCTAACAGCACCGGTTGCAATTGGCTGTAGCGTTGCCCTATGAGCAGCATGCGACATTCTTCGTCGTACCAGGATTCGTCTGAGCGCCGCTTTTCATATCCTAGCACGGTTGTGTATCTGCTGCCACTGTGTATCGGAAACGTCAGAAGTAGAGGCGTTGTGTCGTAAAAGTTGGGAGAGCTGGTTGGAGTAGGCAGTAGCTATCTCTGGGGTTTGCAGCTTCGCGATGTCCAGCTTTCTTTGAGTTTGGTTACGTGCGTTTTTCGCTCTGCTCAATCTTGTGCGCATCTTGGCTGCAACCAGGTAATGATCCGAACCAATATAAGCGCCACGGATCGCACGCACATCCATGACACTAGATGCCTAACATCAATTATCACATGATCAATTTGATTTTTGGTGTTTTGATCGGGGGATAGCCAAGTTGCCTTGTGGATATCTTTGTGCTGGAATCTGGTTCCATTCACAACCATGTTTCTTGCCGACGCGAAACTTACCAGTCTGAATCCGTTATCGAGGGTGTTGTTGTGTAGACTGAATTTTCCGACTGCTGAACCAAGAGCATCTTCCCTTCCTATTTTAGCATTAAAATCACCCAGAACAATTTTAATGTCATGTGCATGGCAGCGGTCATATATATCCTCCAGGCGTTCGTAAAATGCATCTTTGATCTCATCGTCTTTATCTTCCGTCGGGGCGTGTACATAAATCAGCGTGATGTAAAAATATTTCGCCCGGATGCGAATGGTGGCTATTCGGCCACTTACAGGGTTAAACCGCGAGACCAGGTGTCGAAGTCTCTTGCCGACTATGAAACCACATCCAAATTCGTGTCTTTCTGCATGGCAGCTGTAAAAGATGTCACAGTTCTTTCGTCGTGTGCATCCCTGTCCCATCCATCTCATTTCTTGTATGGCGGTGATGTCAGCCTTGTATTTGTCGAGGACATCCGCCTGTTAGATAGAGGCACCATCTCTATAAAGAGTTCGGACATTCCAGGTGCATATCCTTAAATCATGGTCCTTATATCGTTTGCGGGAGTCGTCAACATTTTTATTTATTCTCCGTGTTTTCATAATAAATTTTGTTTAAGGAGAGTGGCTTATTAGGCCACCGCTACCGATCCTAGATTCTTGGGGCTGCCAAAGCCACTAGGAGAGCCTGTGTTGAGCATCAGTAACTTCTGTTACCTACTTCCTAAAAAGCATCGGTGGTAGCATGCCGATTAGGTTACTCAACGTTTCGCCTTCTAACTCTAGCTAACTTCTAAGCGGTTGCTTTAAAGTCATTGCCCGGGGAATACTTGGTCTAAGACCGGAAATAGTTAGCTGCTTGGACAGTGCCGCAAAGAAATCGATTCTGGTCACTCCTAAGTGAGTGACAATCAGTAACTTTCAGGCTCTGGGCAAAGTCCCATGATTAGACACCAATTATTTTCTAATTGTCAGCTGCATCAACACCATTCATGTGTACACCATACCGCTAATTTGCGAGAAGACCGGCGTAACCCAAAAAAGCGAATCCGAGATAAAAGCGTTTAAAGTTTTCAATACAGGGTAACTTCTGAGAAAAGCACAAAACACATTGATTCCACTTAATGGGGGAAATAGACATCAATACCATTTTTTGTTATGTTTTAGATTTTGTTGTGGCCATTATTTTTCAGTTATGCCGATCTTCTGAGCGATATATAGTGCAATTAAATCTTTTCAGCAAAATAAGCACCCACATCTTGATACTCACCAACCAGAAAAGTATAGTGGGTTTGTTATCCACAGCGAGGTTGTACGATCAAAGAGCCACAATAAAAAATGTCCAACTCACGGTCAACTCGGTTGTCTTGACCATGGCCATAAACTCAGTAGTAGTTCTTGATGACAGTATATTATGGGAACAGCAAGCTAAAACTAAACCAAAAACTTTTGTCCAATCCGTATCTAAAACAAATCTCGAAAGTATGTTTTTTTTAGCGAAAAAAATTTGGCAAACTTTTTAATTCCTGACACCATTTCCAATGCAGAAGACGTTTAAAAAATTAATGTAATTTTCGGTAAACTTGTGAATATGAATAATTAAACTGGAACTACATTTAAGATAACTGGCAGAAAAAAACTCTATATGCTGATTTACACGCTATCTGCCTATATCTTTTGTCTGCAGAGAAATCAGTACATTTTGATTTTTTATCCACCTTCCTATAATTTAATATCTATTTTGCTATAACTTTGTAGTGTGTCTCTGCTTTCTCATATGAGTTTTCGTATTAAGCTAGCTCGCTCATGTTATTGAGAAGATATGGGTAGATAGCGTGTAAACAATATTTAATAGAAACTTTAAATTTATAATTCGGATAAAGATGATTCATCAATATTATATAAACATTTAAAATTGCTCTTGAAGTTTGGCTCACTCCACATATATTCAGGTAACATATCCCCATATAGGTAGATAACGTGTAAGTCAGCCTATAGATGGAGAAATTGTTGACTTCTAAAACTAGTAGATTATTCCAGTCCAGCCTTAAAGGCAAAAGAAAGTTTGGCGTAGAATATAATTTATTTTTGAAAGGCGATTTTGAGAAAAATATTTAATTTTTTATACCGATTGTAGAGGTCGCCACTTTACATTTTTCGTTACATCTTCGGCATTTAAAGTTGGATCATAATGTACTCTGTATCTATGTTATTGTCTCAATGGAACCAATTTTTTGGTATCAAAATAATTGCCCTCGATATAAAGTCATTAACCCTAAGATATAGTCAATGTGGCAAAAAATAAATCGTGTTATTGACGGAATGAAAGGAATTTCATTAAACTAAATTTTAAAAATTAGTAACACCTTATACATTGCTTATATCTGGCGAGTTTGCCCTTTTACTATTCGTACCCATTACAAATAACCTACTGCTTTAAGTAATTATATTGAATTTTTTTTTTTAAATCGCCGATCCTACGTAGTTTATGACAATATTTCTTAAATCAATGTTATAAAATTACACATAAAACCCAGAACGAATTTAGCGCTTCGTGATATGACACAAAACGAATGAACTTACACTGCAGTAGTGATAGCTTCAAAAGTTAATATCGTGATCTTGTAATAAATGACGACTAGTTCATACTTTTCTTGTCATCGTAGTCATCTTTTAAATTGCTAATGACAAACTTGCAACATGACCAGCCAACTAACCACAACTCTGAGCCGACGAAACAATGAAACCTCCTACCAAACAACAAACACCAAGTCGCAGCTACAAAAGTACATTTTTAACAGTTTACTAAAAGATTGGTCGAGACTGCTTAAAATGTTCCAGCATACGGAAAAATCAGTAAGGTGGGCTTTACCTTACGGTTAAAATCGTGCCGCTAAAGATAATTTCAACCACGGTCTTCGTCCAACTAAATTGTGTACGGCAGAGACCAACACGAATTGTACAATTGTAAGAGAACGAAATAGTTATATGGGCTGGTGAGAAGGGTGGGCAGATGGGAGACTTTTGTGAAATTAACGTGAGGTAGCAAAAGGGCATCACAGGAGTCACGTTGTCAAAAACAACATCAGGAAAAATTTTATGGGATGACTGGGCCGCCGAAGACATTAATTACGAAAAAATGATCTTAGATATGGGAAACTGCATGAAATGGCTTCAGCATTTTGCTTTTCTTATTTGGTTCAACGTTTAAGAGGTGGTCAGTTTGATTGGGGCAAACATTATTGGAAAATTGACAACGAAGTCGTTTTTGAACTAGCACACAGTATATATGTTAAGATTTATGTACTTTTCTAGTTGTACAGAAAAGTTTTAGGAGAGTTCATTACCTTTAATTTGCTTGTTAAATCCGCAATGACGTTTACGAGTTATGCTCCAATAAAAAAATTATGTTGACGTTTGCGTTTCGTTAAGACTTTCTTCACACCGGTGTGTTTAGCTTCTCGATTCTATCGTAGAGCTTTTAACACTTAAAGTTTGTCATGAAAATGGAGGACTCACAGCAAAGGGTGCTAATGATGATAGTTTGGCAACTATCGAAATAACTATCCGCTCTGCCAGCTGTCAACATAATACATTTTACCCAAATCTTGTAAAAACACTTTATGTCAACAAATTGCTTTATTTTGCCCTACTGGCTGAATTTATTTGAAAAATTGAGCTTTTTTCATGAAAAATAGCGTCTCCTTTTTAGTTTTTAAATAATGAAAAATCGAAAACTCGAGTTAAAATTTTTTTGAAACCTTCTGCGTATAGTGAACACCTTAGCAAACAAATGTAGTAGTGCAGAAGAGAATCGATGGACTAGTTAAAAAGTAATGGCCTCTGAAAGTTGGCATACAGAAATTAAGTTTTTATTAATATTTGAATTTTTCCATTTGTCGGAACTGCAGAATATGGTACGAAAGCCCAAACAACAACAAAAATATACCATTCACTTCGTCTTGGTCCCACAACATCGAAATAGTAGGTCAAAATAGGAGCCGAGGCCCATGATGCGCTTGGGGGGGGTCAAGAAAGGGGCTCCTTGGATTCTATGATGACCGCCTATGTGCGGGTACTCAAATGAAAGATATTTTCGAGACGAATACAACGGTAGGACCAGTAGAGTCTTGAAATTGACACCACTGGATTGGTCTCAAAAATAACTTTCATTTGAGTACCCGCATATAGGGGACCCTTTTTTGACTCCCTAGGTCCCCAATAAGTCTTAAAAATTACAACATTGGATTCGTTACGAAAATATGGGACCAAGACGAAGTGAATGTTATATTTTTGTTGTTGTTTGGGCTTTCGGACCATATTCTGCAGTTCCGACAAATGCAAAAATTCAAATATTAATAAAAACTTAATTTCTGTATGCCAACTTTCAGAGGCCATTACTTTTTAACTTGTCCATCGATTCTCTTCTGCACTACTACATTTGTTTGCTAAGGTGTTCACTATACGCAGAAGGTTTAAAAAAAAATTGTTATCAAGTTTTCGATTTTTATACCATCACACTTAGGGATGAGGGTATATATCATTTGATACGACCCAAAAGTGTAACACATAGAAGGAGTGACTTTAGACCCTAAGTTTCTTTGAACCAAATTCGATTCATGACTTTTTAAGTCGTTTGAGCCATGTCCGTCGGTCTGTCTGTCTGTCCGTTAGTCTGCTGTCCCGTTGGTTCGCACGATAACTTTCGAAAGACGCAACCAAATGTTTTGAAATTTTGCACGAGTTAATATTTCCCCAAAACTACTTACGGTATTGAAAATGGGCTACATGCCCACGCCGCTTCTGGTACCTTCCATACAAATGTACAATTCCGCCCACTCTAGAAATCGAGTAATAATATTAATACATCGTAATCACTCATTCCCAAATTCTATATTTAGTAATGCTATAACAGGGTAAAGTTTTAGAAAAAAAATTTAAAGTCTAGCCACGCCCCTTCGGTTACCTCCCATACAAATGTACAACTCCGCCTATTTTAGAGATGGAGTTATAATATCAATACACTCAACACGATCGTGCCCAAATTATGCATTTTGTTAAGTTATAACAGGATAAAGTTTTGGAAAAAATATTGGATGTCTAGCCACGCCCCTTCTGGTACCTCCCATTAAAATGTACTTTTCCGCCCACTTTAGATATGGAGTAGTAATATCAACAAATCCAACGCGATCGTACCCAAATTCTTTATTTTAGTAAAGCTATAGCAGGATACAGTTTTTGAGAAAAAAAACTGGAAGTATATCCACGCCCCATCTGGTACCTCCCATACATATGTGGTACCGCCCACTTTAGAAATCGATTAATATTATTAATAGAACTAACGCGATCGTGCCCAAATTCTGTATTTAGTAAAGTTCAAGCAGGATAAAGTTTTGGAAAAAAAATCTGGAAGTCTAGACACGCCCCATCTGGTACCTCCCATACAAATGTACCACTCCGCCCACTTTAGATATGGAGTAGTAATATCAATAAATCCAAGGCGATCGTACAAAATTCTTTATTTTAGTAAAGCTATAGCAGGATACAGTTTTTGAGAAAAAAACTGGAAGTCTATCCACGCCCCATCTGGTACCTCCCATACACATCTGGTACCGCCCACTTTAGAAATCAATTAATTTTATTAATAGAACTAACGCGATCGTGCCCACATTCTGTATTTAGTAAAGTTCAAGCAGGATAAAGTTTTGGAGAAAAAATCTGGAAGTCTAGACCCGCCCCATCTGGTACCTCCCATACAAATGTACCACTCCGCCCACTTTAGAGATTGAGTTATAATATCAATATACTCGACACGATCGTGCCCAATTTATGTATTTTGTTAAGTTATAACTGTATAAAGTTTTGGAAAAATATTGGAAGTCTAGCCACGCCCCTTCTCGTACCTCCCATACAAATGTACTTTTCCGCCCACTTTAGATATGGAGTAGTAATATCAATAAATCCGACGCGATCGTACCCTAATTCTTTATTTGGTAAATCTATAGCAGGATACAGTTTTTGAGAATAAAACTGGAAATTTAGCCACGCCCCTTCTGGTACGCCCCATACTGATCTGGTACCGCCCCTTTTAGAAATCGATTTATATTATTAATAGAAATAACGCGATCGTGCCCAAATTCTGTATTTAGTAAAGTTCAAGCACGATACAGTTTTCGAAAGAAAAACTGGAAGTCTAGACACGGTTTATGTGAAAGAAAATGAAAGGAAAATCTTCCGGAAAATTCAGAAAATCGGAAAATTGAAAAAATCGAAAATTGCCTTTTTGTATGGAATTTTGTGTGTAATTGTTACAGAATGGCTTTTCGAATAGGAAAATGGAAAATTTTTGTTAAAAAATGCGGAAAATTCCGGAAAAATTCGAAAAATTTAAAATTTTATTTTTTTGCGAAATTTTGCATATTTTCGTGTGACTTTATAGTTTTGGACGATGTAACAGTGAAAAATATCGGATAATTATTCCGAAATGACTTTCCGAATGGGAAAATAGAAAAATTATCGGTGGAAAACTCGGAAAATTCAGGAAAAACTCGAAAAATTTGGATTTTTTCGGAAACATTTTGCACCGCAAATTGAATTTTTGTATTACATTTTGTGTGTAATTGTTTCGTTGTGGCTTTCCGGTTGGAAAAATAGAAAATTTTGGTTGAAAAATTATGGAAAAATTCCAAAAATTTAAATTTTTGTTCGACAAAATTTTACATTTTATTGTAAGTTTTGATAATTTTAAATGATATAATTGTGAAAAATTCGGATTATTCCGAAATGACTTTTCGAATGGAAAATTAGAAAATTCTTGGTGGAAACCTCGGAAAATTCCGGAAAAAATCGAAATTTTTTTATTTTTCCGACGAAATTTTTCATTGCATCGCTTGATTTAATGATTTTAGACGACGTAAATATGAAAAATTCATTATGATGCTTGAAAAATTTCGGAATATTGTGAAATTTATTATGTTAAAATATTAAATGCAAAATGGTAGAACAATTTTAAAATCTTCTGCATAAGCATAATGTATTGGTCCGATTGTTCAAAACCACATTGAATACAATGCATTATGACGTCCACAAAATCATTATCAGAGTAGACAAGAGACCCTTTGGATGCCATGTAAGACAATTCAATGCTCCCACTATAAATGAAGACGGAATTGTTCTCAAGCTTCGGGATGGTGGACAAGTTGGACGAAATGGCTGACGACATTTGCACAGAGTTCGCACGACAACATCCAATTTCGATCTTGAAATTATCTTCTGATCAAAGACATTTGCGTGCTAATGTGTGGCAGTCTACTGTCGAAATTGGGAATACCAGCGCAAAATCGTTCAATGCATGATGAATTCAATCGCGAATTGCAACAAGAACAAGACTTTGATCGAGTTCAGCTGACTGAAAGAGTCCGAACAAATGTGGCGCTCTTAAATGCCGAGCAAACGAATGTGTACGATTCAATGATGAAAGTTGACTTGACTTGAACGGAAGCATTACCTTTCTCGATGATGCCGGTTGGACAGGCAAGAGATCGTAATTTCTAGCTACAATTCCTCTTGAAGATAGCAATTCGAATGCATTAGAGTTAGCAGTTGCGTCGTGACACACAACGTGTAGCGAAATTGTTGCGAGAATGCTTAATCATTATTTGGAATTAATGCATTTAACGAGAATGAGGCAACCAACTATTCGACAGAATTTTTGAACTCTCTAGATGTGTGGGATCGATCATGACCATTTTACGGAAACTGAATCATCCGAAATTGTAATTAAAGCGACGATCATCAAGGGCATATGCAAAGGAGAGGAAGTCCTTATCCCTCGAATCTAGTATTCCAACCGATCTTCCCATCCAATTCAACTCTCCATTCGATTGGCTTTTGCTATAACAATCAATAAATCGTAAGGCCAATCATTGGAAATTTGTGGAATCAACCTCGAATTTCCTTGCTTTTCACAGGGTCAGCTGTGCGTTGTTTGTTTGTGTGTTGGCAAACAGTCTTCATTGTTTGTTTTTACGCCGGATACAAATCGGAAAACATTGTATATCAGATCGCTCTTCACAGATTTCGATTAAATTCAAGTAAATCAGATTAAAACTTGAACTATCTGTGTTTTACTATTATATAAAGGCGTTACCTTAGGAGCGAGACGAAGTTTGCCGGGTCCAAAGTTGTATGGCAGAACAACGTTTGCCGGGTCCGCTAGTTATTAATAGAAATAACGCGATCGTGCCCAAATTCTGTATTTAGTAAAGTTCAAGCACGATACAGTTTTCGAAAGAAAAACTGGAAGTCTAGACACGCCCCTTCTGGCACCTCCCATACAAATGTACCACTCCGCCCACTTTAGAAATCGAGTAATAATATCAATATAACAGATTTTTTTTTTGTTTTACTAAGGGTGGTGGTATATGTAAGTCTGAAACTGAAACTTTCTTACTGGTTCATTATTTAAAAACTAAAAAAGGAGACGCTATTTTTCATGAAAAAAGCTAAATTTTTCAAATAAATTTATCCAGTAGGGCAAAATAAAGATATTTGTCGACTAAAAGTGGCATAATTCTTGTGGGACATTTGATTCTAATAAATTTGGTGCCTTTTTTGTCCTGATCGGCCGTCTAGAACATGAAATATAGGTTGAAATCCAAAGGCACCGTCAACAAAGAAAAAAAATTTACAAAAAAAATTTAAAAAAAATCCACTCAATAAAAAAATTTTTAAAATTTTTTTTACTCAGAAACCTGTCCTCTATCATAAAAAATAGTGGTGTTCAAAGACCAGAGAAAAAATAATTATTTGTAAAGTAGTGTAATTAATCAATTAATTTAATTTGACTTGAAAGCTTATTTTTATATTTTGAAACATTTTTTTATGAATAAAAGTGTGTACTTCAAAAGCAAAACATTCACAAATTTGTAAAATCTTTACGTGAGTTATGAAAAATGTCCGAATAGTCAAATTTGACGTCGGAGTCAAAAATTACCTACAAAAACAATGTTTTTTTTCCCCGATCGGACTTCGAATGATGTCACAGCGCAGAAATAACTAAATGGGCCGTTTTTAGAGTGCGCTTAAAAAAAATTTTTCTTGTGTCCTAGATTCGTTGTTGCCTAATCTTCAAATACAACAAATCTACTTCATTATTCGCTCTATAATTTTTTGACGCATTTTGGTCATAAGGCTAAAAAATTAGTAAAATCTTATTCTCATTAAAATTTTTAAAAATCTTGTTGTACAGATTTTAACACTGAAACATTGGTTCAACTGTACATTTAACGACTTCAAATTCTGTCTAACAATATTTAATTGGCGGAAATTTTTTTTAATCAATTCACAAAAAGTTGAAAAAAATTGGTTTCGGAGACCTGATTTAACCGGGTTAACAGTTTTTGTCGGGATTTATTTTTTAAATCAATAGACTTGGTAGTGTTACAAACCGTAGTATTCATACATGTACTTATAATAATTTTTTTTTTTAAATCAGCTTAAAAATTTTTTTTCTTTTTCGTATCGATGTAGTATTGGACCGGCCGTGGCATAGTGGTTAGAACACGCTACTACCATGCGGGAGATCGCATGTTCAAACCTGGCTCCAGTCATCTTAAAAGAAAAGAATAAATAAAATTTTCTTTCATTGTCGGCTCCCCTCGAATGTTATTGACAGCAACTTTGCAGTATTAAGCGTCGATTCAATCGTCGTATCTAGTAAGAGCTTCGCAAACAGTGACGTTCGCATTCGTCGATAAACAAGTAGGTGCCGTTAGTTGTGAATCTAAAAATTCTCCACTATTACCCGAATGCATTACTTTTAACTGTTGTAATTATCTTCATGTTTGCCAAACTGGTCGTAACACTGTAATACAATTTCGACATCAACCACTTTCATAATTACTAGCACATTAGTAGTGTAACTTTCGGCCAATTGCGTAAAATACTTCTAATTACCCGCAATAGTATTACGAGTAATATACGATAATTGCACTTTATTTAAATTTTATGACTATAGTAGTATTTTAAATAAATATATATCAGTTAATTTGCATTACTTTGATTGACGAACTCCTTCCAAACATTAAGAAACATCCTAAATCTTCATGCCCATTGAATTTTGCAACCACAACAATTCTAGTTTGGATGGACATCAGCATAGCGGCATTATCATTATCGCTCTCATCATCTTCGCTTCAACTTGTGACCGACAAAGTTGAAAGGGAAGTGTTTGTTGTTTTTGTTGTGTTATACTTTGGATGCAGTGTCACTTGACACGCCATCATCCGGGCCACTTATGCGAAATGTTTTCGAAATTAAGTTGGCACTTGTCCTTAAGCAAACAAAACCTCTTTCATCTCAACTCGGTTGAAGCTCCCTCGTCACACCTACTGGAAGCACCCAACAGATATCCCACGGTTGAAGTCCGTTCCATCTCATCGCTCTCGCTGCATGTATGGAGGAGGAGCGGGTCGAGTTGGGGCGATCTGAGGTTGACAGACAAACAGTCAAAAGTTAAAGATACTTTACGGCTCAATGTTTTGCTTATTCAAATGAACTTTTTAATTAATTTCGTCGTTTTTGTTTTATTTCACTCAATGTTATTTTTATGGTGATGTAATGGTGTTATTGTTGTACGATATTGCTTTCCTTGTTGCTGTTGTTTACTGGTGGCAAGGATAACAAAACAAAAAACAATAACAGAAAGTTGTAAAGTGTACGGATGTACATGGTCCGGGATTCATTGGGTCGGTCATTCATTCCGTCATTCGTTCGCATTTCACAGATTTTATGTTTCGCATTTCGCTACGAAGTGGTCTTTAGAATGCAAATTTGGGACGCCCCAAAAGAACCCACAGCAAAAATAAAGTGAGAAAATGTGAAACATCACATCGAAGGAAAAACTTTGTTCCTGGGCACTTCCTCGTTTTATCGCCACAACGAACACAACAGGAAGGAGTCCAATAGAAACCAATTTATGCTCTCCGAAAACTTTGGTGTTCCAAAAGTTTGGTCGTGGTCGTTGTAAGAAATGCTTAAAGTTAATTACGCTTATTGTTTAGAACGGACCTCGTTTAGCATAAGAAAGGAAAATATAAAATTGATTTTCTGCTCAAAGTGGAGGGTTATGTTTGTGCAGAGTTTTATTTTATTAATATGAGAGAAGTTCCCAAAACAAAGAAAATGATTGCACAAACTTTTGGGAATGGACAGTGTTGGAAGGACAATTTTCAATGTGATCTTGAAAATGTCAGACTGCATGCGTTTTTTGTCTATATATGACAAACGTAGTACGTAGTACGTATCGGAACATTTCGGAATATGTATTCAAAAATGGAATTTTGGAAATATAACCAATAAAAATGTTTGGATTTTATACAAACCCCTACAAAAGTACATATAAGGATGCTTCACTTTGCATACAGATTAACTCAACTTTTTATACCATCACCCTTAGGGATGAGGGTATATATCATTTGATACGACCCAAAAGTGTAACACATAGAAGGAGTCACTCCAGACCCTAGGTTTCTTAGAACCAAATTCGATTCATGACATTTTAAGTCATTTGAGCCATGTCCTTCTGTCTGTCTGTCTGGTGGCTGTCCGGCTGGTTCGCACGATAACTTTCGAAAGACGCAACCAAATGTCTTGAAATTTTGCAGGAGTTAATATTTCCCCAAAACTACTTACGGTATTGCAAATGGGCTACATGGCTCCGCCCCTTCTGGTACCTCCCATACAAATACATCATTCCGCCCACTTTAGAAATCGAGTTATAATATCAATACACCTAACGGGATCGTACCCAAATTCTGTACTTAGTAAAGTTATTACAGGATAAAGTTTTGGAAAAAAAATTGGAAGTCTAGCCACGCCCCTTCTGGTACCTCCCATACAAATTCACCTTTCCGCCCACTATAGAGATGGAGAAATAATATCAATAAATTAAACGTGATCGTACCCAAATTCTATTTTTAGTAAAGCTATAACAGGATAAAGTTTTGGAGAAAAGATCTGGATGTCTAGACACGCCCCTTCTTGTACCTCCCATACAAATGTACCACTCCGCCCACTTTAGGGATGGAGTAGTAATATCAATATACTCGACACGATCGTGCCCCCATTCTGTATTTTATAAAGTTATAACAGGATAAAGTTTTGGAGAAAAAATTGGAAGTCTAGCGGCGCCCCTTATGGTACCTCCCATACAAATGTATCTTTCTGCCCACCTTAGACATGGAATAATAATATCAATACACTTGACACGATCGTGCCCAAATTCTGTATTTAGTAAAGCTATAACAGGATAAAGTTTTAGAGAAAAGATCTGGATGTCTAGACACGCTCCTTCTTGTACCTCCCATACAAATGTACCACTCCGCCCACTTTAGGGATGGAGTAGTAATATCAATATACTCGACACGATCGTGCCCCCATTCTGTATTTTATAAAGTTATAACAGGATAAAGATTTGGAGAAAAAATTGGAAGTCTAGCGGCGCCCCTTATGGGACCTCCCATACAAATGTACCTTTCCGCCCACTTCTGGTACCTCCCATACAAATTCACCTTTCCGCCCACTTTAGACATGGAGTAATAATATCAATAAATCCATCGCGCTCGTACCCTAATTCTTAATTTAGTAAAGCTATAGCAGGATACAGTTTTTGAGAAAAAAACTGGAAGTCTACCAACGCCCCATCTGGTACCTCCCACACACATCTGGTACCGCCCACTTTAGAAATCGATTAATATTATTATTAGAACTACCGCGATCGTGACCAAATTCTGTATTTAGTAAAGTTCAAGCAGGATAAAGTTTTGGAGAAAAAACTATGGAAGTCTAGACACGCCCATTATGGTACCTCCCATACAAATGTACCTTTCCGCTCACCTTAGACATGGAATAATAATATCAATACACTTGACACGATCGTGCCCAAATTCTGTATTTAGTAAAGCTATAACAGGATAAAGTTTTGGAGAAAAGATCTGGATGTCTAGACACGCCCCTTCTTGTACCTCCCATACAAATGTACCACTCCGCCCACTTTAGGGATGGAATTGTAATATCAATATACTCGACACGATCGTGCCCCCATTCTGTATTTTATAAAGTTATAACAGGATAAAGTTTTGGAGAAAAAATTGGAAGTCTAGCGGCGCCCCTTATGGGACCTCCCATACAAATGTACCTTTCCGCCCACTTCAGAGATGGAGTAATAATATCAATACATCCAACGCTATCGTGCCCAAACTCTGTATTTAGTAAAGCTATAACAGGATAAAGTTTTGGAGGATAAACATAGAAGTCTAGACACGCCCCTTCTAGTACCTCCCATACAAATTTACCACCCCACCCACTTTAGAAATCGAGTAATAATATCAATATAATAGCAATTTTTTTTATTTTACTGAGGGTGATGGTATATGTAAGTCGGGTCGCCCGACTGAAACTTTCTTACTGGTTAATTTCTAATCATATATAGATCGAATATTTTAGATGGTAAAATAAATATCTCTAATAATAAAAAATAAAACTACTAACTATCATTTTAATAATATATTTGACTTTATGATTTAAAAAGCAATCAGATTTTTGTTAAATTGTGTTAATCGATTTGACAAGTAAAGCATTTAGATGTGTGAGATGATTGTTAGTTTTAACGCCTATATAACCATGAACTTGACCGGCAATCACTTTGGTTTTTACAAAATATAGATTTTCAAGTAAATGGCTTTTTAAGGTCGGTTATTCCTGATTTTTTGAAAACTTGAAAATTACAAAAAAAGTTATCTTAAAATATATATTTAAAATATAGGCTCCACGAAAAGCCCCCCAATGAAATAACGCCCAGGAAATAACCCCCAATGAAATAAACCCCAAAAAATAGGAAATAACACCCAAAAACAGTGAATGAAATAACATCCAAAAATAAATGAAATAAACCCCAAAGCGAAAACGAAACAACCCCCAATATTTGGGAGTTATTTCATATGAAATAACACCCAATAACGAAAATGAAATAACCCCCAATGAAATAAACCCCATCAGCAACAAAAATGAAATTATGCCCAAAATTCATAAAAGAGTCAGTTTCACTAAGGATTTCAAGAAGTCAATATGGACCAACAGCAAAGTCGCAAATTATTGAAATGAATCGTGTGGATCGTAGATCGTTGTAGCCCTGCTCTAATTTTGCAGTTCGGAAGACAGTTTGCCTTTTACGTTTGGCCTTTACACAACCACCTCCAATGTTCACAAGCAAATCAAACTCTCTGATTTTATTGGATTCTACCTTTTGAAGAACACTTACAGATTTAAAAAATTTTCCGTTCTTAGATATCATTCTCAAAATGGAAAAATGCTCGGTGCATTTTGTTGATTTTCTATCCGTCAATATGAACACAAATGGAAATATCTGTAAACATTCAAAAGATATTGTAATATATTCACAGGTTAAAAGTTTTCTTGTAAAAGGCCTATTTTTATATAATTATAACCCCTAAAAACCAACAGCTTTAAAAATGAAATAACCCCCGAATAAAAAATTAAATAACACCCAAATTATTCACGATATGAAACAAGCCCCGAATTTAAAAAATTGGTTGGGTGTTATTTCATTGGAGATTATTTCATAATTTGAAAATCCCAATTGAGGAATGAAATAATTTCCAAAGAAAAAAGAAAAACGGCCCAAAAAAATTGGGAGTTATTTCATATGAAATAACACCCAAAAATGTATGAAAAAAATTTGGGGAATATTTCATTTCTTGTTTGGGCGTTATTTCATTGGGGGGCTTTTCGTGGAGCCAAAATATATACATTAGGCATATTTTCTTAATTACAAATTTTATAGATACAAAGGAATTTCCTTTTTCTTTTAGTATCTTTAAACGAACCTTTGTGTAACTTACTTAAATACTAGTATACGTTTTATGGCAATATGTTCAAAACTAATAATAATAAAACGGAATAATTTCTTTACATAATAATAAAATTTCGGAAGGGCTGATCCGCCCTAAGTCATACTTTTGAGCAACATTTGTGTAGAACTTTTAAATGTTGTAATGTCCCCTTTATAGCTCCTTTACTGAAGTTTCTCGAAATAAGGATGAAAAGAACAGCTGAGGAGGCATGACAGAGTTCAAATGTTCTACAAAAAAATCTTCGTTAAATTTCATTGAATACATCTCATATCGAAGATATACTAAAACAATAAGAAATATAGAAACTCGAATTTTTTAGGTTACTGTTCACACAGTGCTTTAAAAACATACAAAATGACTAGTAAAAGTTAGAGATATTGATTTTTGGTCTTAGAGAACCCAAATTAGAATTTTCTGACCAACATTTATGTGGTACATTTCAATGTTGTAAAGTCCCATTACAATGTCCTTTTCTGACTTTTCTCGAAAAAAGGAAACGTGAGAGTCGAGAAAAAGAGTTAAAATGTTGTACAAAGAAATCCTCCTTCAATGAAAACATCTGGTATCGAAATTGCACTAACAAGATAAAAAAACATAGTTTTTTAGGACCTATTTCAAACTCTATTTTAAAAATTAAAAAATCGACATAACATACATTTTTTGTTACATTGTAATTGGCAAATATTATAACGTGATTTTAGGCAATTTGTATCTGGTATCTGGATGAAATATGAAGCTAAAATTTTGTAAGCAAGCTTTGCTGCCCTAACTGAAGATTGAGTTCTAAGATGAGCAAGGTCGGTCAAAAACTACCCCACCTCCCACTCAAACTCCACCTTATTGGGGTCTTTCCCTACGATTACAGCTGTAGTTTAAGAGCAAACAAGTAAAGCTCCCCTACTCCAAACAGAGGTTGAATATAAAGATGGGACCGATCGGTCAAAAACTACTCTCATCTGCCATGCAACTCTCCCTTTTTGGGGTCTGTTCCTGCAATTGCAGCCGTATTTTAAAAGGTATGTAGCTGACATTTTGTACGCAAGATTCTATCCTCTAAGCGCAGACTACTTATTAAGATTAGTAGCCAGTCAAAAACTACTACAAATTCCCCCCTTTTTGGTCTTGCAGTAAATGTTTGTTAAGAAAATAAATATCTTAATTCGGTTTCATAAATGTGACTCCTTATGCATAACGGGCAAAGAACTTTTTTAGTAACCGACGCATATTACCGATTTGACGTCACTGTTACCAACAATGTTTCTGTTAGATTCCGAATCGATTTCTGTTATATTTGTGATTCCAAATCGATAAGCTGTCGCATATTAGGATTTCACTTTTCACTCACAACATTTTAGTAGTTTTCTACTGTGTTTTTGGTAAAAGTCAGTAATGTTGTTCAAATATAACATAACAAGTTCTCACAGTAAAATTTTTATGCCGCGTACATATTAAATCAAATTTATCAACAAATATCAGCCTTATCAAATAAAAATTTTTAATATAACATTACAAGTACTCACAGTAAAATTTTTAAGCCTCGTAGTTATTAAATCAAATTTATTAATAATTATCAGCCTTATCAATAAAAATTTTTAAAATTACATATAAAGTAAAGTTTAGCTAAAGTACTAATAGCTGTAATAATAGAAAAACGATTTATATATTTTGGTATCATAAAAATACTAACAATTAGTTCTATATTCGGACACAAAAAATTTTCATCGCATAAATACATTAGAACGCTTTGAACGTACAGAAACAGCAGTTATTTCGAAATCGGTAACTAGTATGACGGAAATAATCATCTGAAGATATAGTGTTCAAATACTTAAATTTTTCCAAAAATTCGCTTTTCGAATATCTGATTTAGTAAGAAACCAAGGTAACCGGTTTCGATCGGTTTTTCGGAAATTGTAAAATAAAACCAAACCGTCGCTGCTCCGACCAAATCAGTAATGTGTATTGCAATTTGTTAATGCTCCTGTAATCGTCCGCCTACCCTAAAATTCCTTTCGCGATATCTTGATTGGTTTGTAAGTTATCTAATCAGTTATCAAATCAGTTTTGTGTAATTTTTCGAATTTTTTTTATTAAATTCTTTTAAAGCTCTTGTGGTCGTCCATCGACCCTTTCCAGGTATGTTGATTGGTTTGAAAGTTATTGATATCAGTTATGTGTGGAATATATGAGAAATGTTCCAAAATAAACAAGTCTTTGGCTCTCCTGAAACGTAATTGAAAAATACATGATTGTTTTAGTCGGTAAAGGGAAGAAATATTAAATTAATTATAATTCTAATTAATCATAATTATGAAAACATATGAATATCGAAACCTTAATTCTAAAGTAGTTTTGTTAGAGCTTTTGAATTCAGGATGATCAGTTCAACCAAACAGAAGTTATTAGATAATATGGAATTAACATATATGTATACTAGGGTAATAACTTTTTTTGGACAACATTCTCCCCAGGGCTTTTCTAATGGCAAATATTGTATTAATGGTAAAAAAACTATTTCAGTTCAATTTGCTTAAAAAACCTTACGCACCGACAGCGATTTCTAAAATGCCTTTAATATATGTTTTTTTTTTAATTTTTTTTAATAACAATTTTTTTAAATATGGTTTATACATATGTAAGCATGTAAAGCATGTCTTACAAAAAAAAAATTTTTAAACTTTGTCTGATTCAAAACTTTAACGCGTTTGGTGCGTAACCTTTTTTAACGATAGCGAAAAACTAAAAACGCAGTTCTTAATATTTTTCCATGCCTTACACGATTTTGTCTAGGGAAATTTTATATTTGCAAAAAATGCAAAAAGTTATTACCCTTGTTACGAGCGAGTCTATGACAAAATTAGTAAATGTAAATTTGGTTTGATTTTTTTTTTTTTTTTAAAATATAAAATAACGAAGCCAACGGCATATTGAATGTTTCCAGGCAAGCTCTACCCTTTTTGTGGCGTGGTTCTTGACCCGTTAAATTTCAACCCGTAATCATAGAAAAAAAGAATGCCATTACATGGCCACTAATTATTTCTTTCAAAAAAAAATCAAAATGAAACCCTCCCAATGCCTACCCATAACCGCCCATACCTTATGTCCAAAAAAATAAGGAATTAGGCTATCATTATTTTCAATTTATAATTCATGTTATTATTTAAAAAAATTAATCTTACAACTACCTTAAACACTATACTTACAACTATCTTAATACTATATATATAAATTTGACTGGCATTTAGGCTGGTTATGAAGAGAAAAATGGTGGCTGGCACTCGTGATGATGATGACGATGATGAGAAGATGAAAATGGAAGGTTATGATGAAGGTGATCAGATGAAGCTGGAACTAGTGAGTATGTGATGGTGATGAGGAAATGAAGCCGGAACTAAATTTGTTTATAGGTTATGTTGCTTGTTGTCTTTTTTTATGTTTCAAAAAATGAACTGCTACCTGTTTTTTTACGCTTTTGTTGTTTTTTTCATTTTTGGTTTTAAGTAGCATAAATTCGTTCAGTTCTTTTCCTTGTGTTGTTTTAAGGTTTATTTATTTTCAATCATTTTTTTTTCTAATTTTTTTTTATAAGAGTTGTCTTTTCTTTTATAAATTTATTTTAACATTATGGTTGTTTTAGATTTTTATTTTGCGTGGGTGTGTGAGTTTGAAAAATGTTGTGCGTTCTTGGTAAATTGTCTATCATCAATCACGTCTCTGTACGAACGAACAACTTGCAGGTTATGTAAAGTTTGTTAAGTTCCTTTAGCAATTTCGTTAATATTTTTATAAAAATTATGCACTATTTTCACGTTACTTCGTTTGTAAATCAAAATTTTGTAATTTATTTTCTATTTTGTTCTCCGTTACAAGTTTAAACTTTGCGTTTCAATTTCTTTGTGAGGTCGGCGCGCGCGTTCTTTTTTTTTTTAAAGTTTTTTCTTTTGTCGGTCACCACCGTCATAATTGAAAGTTCACTCACAACTGTCTTATCTGATTTCTTTCTTGGTAGCAACAAGTGTTTTACCAAAGAAGAAACCGAAACAATCATGGCGTCTGCAGATCTAACGGGATCCTTTGTGCGCTGAATTACAAGGTCAAAAGAACATAGACAAGCGAAAATTATGAAAGAGGGAAATGAACGATTAGTCGAAAAAGAACAGGGTTGCCGTTTAGCCAGAAAAAGTAAAACATCTGGGAATCAGTTAATTAATGAGGAAAATTTTTCACTGTGCTTGTGAACATTGCTTGGCGAAAATCTCTAACAAAACTGCTTCGTTATGAAAATTTTAATTGATTAACGAACAGGAGAAAGATTTTCAAAACTAAGTGCAATTTTAATTACGTGGGGCACGACCCACAAGCCGGGCAAAAGAAAAACATCTATGTAAATGTCAATCTGTCGTGTGCCTGATTGTATGGTGCTGTTAAGCTAACGTGTGGCACGACCCACGACCAGCCGGGCAAAACAAATTTTTAACATTTTGGGGCATGATGATTCGGTAAAAAATTTTAAATTTAAATAAAAATGTACATATGTACGTATAAGTTAAACATGTGGCGCGACCCAGTAAAATCATGGCGATATTAATTTGAGGAATACAACTTTGTAAAAAGGAATTTTACGTTAAAACCTACATGCATACAAGTCAAGTCTGTGAAAACCTAAATAACTTCAAAAAAAATTACCATTAAGGAGAAAGGCGTGTAAGGCAAAATAACTTTTAGAAATTAATGTTTCAAATCTGGGGCGTGAAATCTACCAATATTTTTCCTTAAGAATTTTCTCCGCGTTTCTAGCTACATTCCGAAGTGTATGTAAATCCTTAGCATCTGAATTGAACAACATAAGTTTTAGCTCGGGATTTACATTTTTCCTCAATATGCTGACAAGGCGACTATCCGATAGAGATTCTCTCATTTTGGAATTCAATGCAAGAATGGCAGAATGAAAATCATCGTAGGACTCTTTATTATATTGTTTTCTAGAATTTATTTGCATAATGATGTCATCATCAGATTCAAAAGTGGCAAACTCTTTTAATAATCCTCTTTTAATGAGTCTATAAGGTGGGTCATTGTTTCTTTTTATAAACTCCCAGTACCACTGTTCAGCTTTTCCACTCAGAAAAATTTGGAAATTAGATTCTAGTTGTTCGAAATGGCAACGAGTTCTATCTACTAGCGTATCAATTTTGAAAAGAAAATCCATTACATTTCCAGTGCCATCAAAATGAATTTTCCACTTTTCCAGGTCGATTTTATCTCTTCCGATAGTGGAATTAGAATTTCGCACTGGGATGGAAACATCCTGATTCTGAGTGTCCACTGTACTGTTTGAAAATCATTTGAAAAGCCCAATGGTTGTGTAAAATTTGAAACTGTAGCCCTTAACGAACCTAATTCGGCGGCAAATTTCGACTGTGTTTCTCGGATACTATTCACTGCCGTCATCAGGTCATCTGTATTGATTCCAGAGGTTCTTGACCCAGGCAAGTTCACGTTATTATCTGTCGACGTCATGATTGTTTCTGGAACAGCTGTTGACCGATTGGTTTCAAAACCGATTAAAGTTGTTGCCTGACTCAAAGAAATTTTAGAAAAAGAAGGTCGGTCCTGACCATTAGCTTCGATATGGTCTAAAGGTGAATCTAATAAAGCTTCGTGCTCGGAATCACAAGGTATCGTTCTGATGTTATCAACAGAGTGAGAAGCATTTACATTTGAATTACCAATAGTTAAGTTACTTAACGGAAAACTCGAGCTGCGCGGAGGTGAATGAAGAACCGGTGGTCTATTACTGGATGAACTGTATAAATCTGAATAGGATGTGTTCGGTGATGTGTCTACTCTTTTTCCGCGACCTCTGCTAAGATTCAGTTTACTAGGAGAAATTCGCGAAGAACTACGAAGGTGCATACTAGCGATACAACTACGTACTAGTTTTATTCTTTTATAAAAATTGAGAAATAAGTGTTAATGTGCAAATATGCTATATAATTGAAAAATATAAAAAATGTGAAGAAAAATTTAAAAAGAAATTTCAATTTTAATAATTTTTGTTGGTATATGCCAATTACTAATAAAAAAAAATCAAGGGGGATTGAAAAATTGTACTTATGAACTAATAAAGCAAAAAAAACTTGAAATCTTTACCTTGGTGTCAATAACAATCGCTATTGATAAGTATGTATATATAAATTGATAAAAAGATTTTAAACATGTACAAATATGTATAGGGAAAATACGGGGGCAAATCTAATTAACAATGTAACCAGGTACCATAAATCAAAAGCAATAAAATGGAAAAATTAATAAAAAAGGTTTACCTGCTATTTGGTGAAGGCTTAAACATTTTTTTTTTTTTTTTCTTTACAAACAATAGGACATAAGATTTTGGGAGGTTCCGGCTGAGGCATTGGGTAGGTGAAGGGAAGAGCTTTGTTTCGAACACACTAAGCCAAATTATAATTTAAATTTAACGTTGACTATGTCCGAACCAGTCGACACTATTTTCAGTTGTACAGTTAAAAAAAATGAAACAAAGTCTATAGGTTATTCCCTTTTGTAAAAACTGTTAATGCTTTAAAAGCAGTACTCATTATTGGGAATATCATGTAATTTACAGCAACAAACATCCCGCATTTAAAATTGCAAAGATTTCGGACTTGTAGTTACATGATATACTTTATCAAAAAAAACAATTTATTTGGGAAAATCCATCGCTATCCAATTAAGCAGAATCAAAATCTTCAAAATGATGTCTTATGGATTTCCAAACAATGATTTTAATTGAGGTGGTAAACTTTTGATTTTCTTTTCGTTGGGCGCCATCTATGTTACGAGCGAGTCTATGACAAAATTAGTAAATGTAAATTTGGTTTGATTTTTTTTTTTTTTTTAAAATATAAAATAACGAAGCCAACGGCATATTGAATGTTTCCAGGCAAGCTCTACCCTTTTTGTGGCGTGGTTCTTGACCCGTTAAATTTCAACCCGTAATCATAGAAAAAAAGAATGCCATTACATGGCCACTAATTATTTCTTTCAAAAAAAAATCAAAATGAAACCCTCCCAATGCCTACCCATAACCGCCCATACCTTATGTCCAAAAAAATAAGGAATTAGGCTATCATTATTTTCAATTTATAATTCATGTTATTATTTAAAAAAATTAATCTTACAACTACCTTAAACACTATACTTACAACTATCTTAATACTATATATATAAATTTGACTGGCATTTAGGCTGGTTATGAAGAGAAAAATGGTGGCTGGCACTCGTGATGATGATGACGATGATGAGAAGATGAAAATGGAAGGTTATGATGAAGGTGATCAGATGAAGCTGGAACTAGTGAGTATGTGATGGTGATGAGGAAATGAAGCCGGAACTAAATTTGTTTATAGGTTATGTTGCTTGTTGTCTTTTTTTATGTTTCAAAAAATGAACTGCTACCTGTTTTTTTACGCTTTTGTTGTTTTTTTCATTTTTGGTTTTAAGTAGCATAAATTCGTTCAGTTCTTTTCCTTGTGTTGTTTTAAGGTTTATTTATTTTCAATCATTTTTTTTTCTAATTTTTTTTTATAAGAGTTGTCTTTTCTTTTATAAATTTATTTTAACATTATGGTTGTTTTAGATTTTTATTTTGCGTGGGTGTGTGAGTTTGAAAAATGTTGTGCGTTCTTGGTAAATTGTCTATCATCAATCACGTCTCTGTACGAACGAACAACTTGCAGGTTATGTAAAGTTTGTTAAGTTCCTTTAGCAATTTCGTTAATATTTTTATAAAAATTATGCACTATTTTCACGTTACTTCGTTTGTAAATCAAAATTTTGTAATTTATTTTCTATTTTGTTCTCCGTTACAAGTTTAAACTTTGCGTTTCAATTTCTTTGTGAGGTCGGCGCGCGCGTTCTTTTTTTTTTTAAAGTTTTTTCTTTTGTCGGTCACCACCGTCATAATTGAAAGTTCACTCACAACTGTCTTATCTGATTTCTTTCTTGGTAGCAACAAGTGTTTTACCAAAGAAGAAACCGAAACAATCATGGCGTCTGCAGATCTAACGGGATCCTTTGTGCGCTGAATTACAAGGTCAAAAGAACATAGACAAGCGAAAATTATGAAAGAGGGAAATGAACGATTAGTCGAAAAAGAACAGGGTTGCCGTTTAGCCAGAAAAAGTAAAACATCTGGGAATCAGTTAATTAATGAGGAAAATTTTTCACTGTGCTTGTGAACATTGCTTGGCGAAAATCTCTAACACCCTAATGTATACTACATATATATAACTCAAAAGCTAGAACTCGTTTCCTAATACTTACATTTTACATTAAGCATGGTTTAGGATTAAGTTATAGACTTCATCTACAAGTAAAACTGCTATTTACATTTGGACGCATAGTTTAGAATAATCAGGCACTTGCAGTTTTTCATATGATTATCGCCAGCTTCCCACACATTTGATGATGAGATTCCAATCTATTTCAAGATGAGATACCAACTGTATCTTTGTGATTATCCAACTATTGTATCATGATCATAAATTAAGCACCATCTTGCGGTCGAACACTAAGATTACACAGTGCAACAGTGAAAAAAATACAAAAACAGGATAGTATAGGTTCGATTCTACTATCGAAGGGTAATAAAACCCTATACTCAGTTTGGCGAGATTGGTGACCATTTTTTTTTTATGGGCCCCTAAAGATTCTCAAAATCAGTGAGCCCCATGAAAAAAGGTGTCATCAGTTTTTGTCCAACAGCTAACTCACATTTCGTGATAGCGCTAAACTGTATTCGGCAATAATGTAGCTGGGAGTTTTGCGCACTAACTTTATTAACAAATTATGTCAAAAAGGTTGGTTATTCCTAGAGTGTTCAAATACCTCCTTTTTTTAGAAACCCGGTTTCCGAGTTATTCGAAAAATTGATTTTTTAGAAAAATCGGATTTCGAATACAGCATTTGAAAGAAAACCGGTTTAACCGGTTTTTTTCGGGTTTTTCCTAAAAATTTACAAATATTTATAAAAAATAATAATTTGGTTTAAAAAAAATGCATTTATTTAGCATGTAATACCAAAACACCCATTGCGATCGTGCCCAAATCCTACATTTAGTAAAACTATAGCAGGACAACGTTTTGGAGAAAAAAACTGGAAGTCTAGCTACGCCCCATCTTGTACCTCCCATACCCATCATGTACCACCTACTTTAGAAATCGATTAATATTATTAATAGATCCAACGCGATCGTGACCAAATTCTGTTTTTAGAAGGGCTCAAATAGGAAAAAATTTTGGAGAACCAATTTGGAAGCATAGCTACGTACCTGCTGGTACCTCCCATACAAATGCACCATTCCGCCCACTTCAGAGATGGAGTAGTAATATCAATACACCCAACGTGATCGTGTCCAAATTCTGCATTAAGTAAAGCTAAATCAGGATATAGTTTTTAAGTCTAGCCACGCCCCTTATGAGACCTCCCATACAAATGTACAATTCCGCCCACTCTAGAGATGGAGTAGTAATATCAATACACGCAACGTGATCGTGCCCAAATTCTGTATTTATTAAAGCTAAATCAGGATAAAGTTTTGAAGAAAAAAACTTTAAGTCTATCCACGCCCACTTTAGAAATCGAGTAATGATATCAATATACTAGAAAACTGGCTTTTGAGTCAATTCATCTGTTTCTTTTTTTTAAAGCTTGATACAAAAAACACGCGATCACTTGTTGTGGAATAAGGATTTTTTGCCAAAAGAGCGTTTAGAAGGATGTTGAGCTTTTCTGTCCTTTTATTAAATCTATCGAAATAGTTGAAATCATCATATTCTCTTGTGTCATTGCAATTTGTTTTCACTGGTGGATTTCGGATGTTATTTATTGTCCTGTTTAAATCGTTGCAAAGTCTACCATTGTGAGTTTCCCCCATCTCACAATCTGAACTGTTACTAGACTCAGCCATTGTTGGGCAAATTGCAGGTATTTAATGTTTGTAAACGAGAATGTTTTTAGAAGCTTTTTAAAGTTTTAAAATTTAATTTCAAAATAATTTAGAAAAATCGAATTGCATTTTATAAAGCAAAATGTCTTTAGAAACTTTGTAAAATTTTAAAATTCAATTTCACTTTTAACGTTTTATAAACGAGAATGTTTTTAGAAGCTTTGTAAAATTTTAAAATTCAATTTCAAACTAATTTAAAAAAAAAACTGAGTACCCGAAGGAAAAAACTCGGTTAAACCGGTTATTCGAAAATGGCATTTTTGCAAAAACCGGCATACGGTTTTAAATAAAAAAACCGGTTTACGGTTTTTCGGTTTCGGTTTTGAACACCCTAGTTATTCCTGCCCTTTTTTAAAAAAAATGTTTAGAAGAATTTATTAATTTTTCACTTTTTTGAGTATTACTTTGAGGGAGTCCAAATTTTTCTCTAACAATGTTCGCCAAAATTGTAGCCCTGGTAAAGATAAACAACTTTCGTGAACATTTCAATCCAATCTGAACGTGTCTAGGCAACCTAAATAGCTCATAAACTCCACGTTGATACCGGTTTTTCGAACCTTTACGCACTTATAAGCCAGTAACGTGGTTGAATATCAACCGATTTTAAATTTCCCAGTGGATTTAGAAAGAAGAGACTGCGGCCTTTCCAACCATATATATAGTTATATTGGTAACTTGTCATACCTGTTTGTTTTTGGCCTCGAAATTTAAAAATTTTGTAATTTTTTCACTATTTTTAAGTTTCATGAAGTTTGTAGCTCCTATTTTATAAGGACGCCCTAATGTTTACTACTTTATTCAGAAAGTTCACGCTTTCACGAGTTAAACGCATACTTTTTTGTAAAAATCTGTTAACAAACAGTTAAATTATTCATGTTTTCTGAGGGACGCAACTTTCATATCCTATGCTAAAATCAAAGTTGAAGTAATAAATAACAACACCAAAACAATGCTTCTTCTTCAACTCTTTGATTTTAGTATAGGATATGAAAGTTGCGTCCCTCGGAAAACATGAATAACATAACTATTTGTTAACCGATTTTTACAAACACATATGCGTTTAATTCGTAATAGCGTGCACTTTCTGAATAAAATAGTAAACATTAGGGTGTCCTTATAAAATAGGGGCTACATACTTCATCAAACTTAAAAATAGTGAAAAAATTACAAAAGTTTAAAATTTCGAGGCAGAAAACAAACAGATATGACAAGTTACCAATATAACTACATACATGGTTGGCAAGGCCACAGTCCCTTCTTTCTAAATCCACTGAGAAATTTATAATCGGTTGATATTCAACCACGTCACTGGCTTATAAGTGCGTAAAGGTTCGAAAAACCGGTATCAACGTGGACTTTATGAGCTATTTACGTTGCCTACACACGTTCAGATTGGATTGATATGTTCAAGAAAGTTGTTTATCTTTACCAGGGCTACAATTTTGGCGAACAGTGTTAGAGAAAAATTTGGACTCCCTCAAAGTAATGCTCAAAAAAGTGAAAAAATAATAAATTCTTCTTAAATTTTTTTTTAAAAAAGGCAGGAATAACATAACATAATTTGTTAATAAAGTTAGTGCGCAAAACTCCCAGCTACATTATTGCCGAATACAGTTTAGCGCTATCACGAAGTGTGAGTTAGCTGTTGGACAAAAACTGATGACACCTTTTTTCATGGGGCTCACTGATTTTGAGAATCTTTAGGGGCCCATAAAAAAAAAATTGGTCACCAATCTCGCCAAACTGAGTATAGGGTTTTATTACCCTTCGATAGTAGAATCGAACCTATACTATCCCATTTTTGTATTTTACAAAAAGTCTTCATTTGTTGCATAGTGTTATGAGATAACTGCACTTGACGCTTTTCATATGAAAATCGACGGCTCCATTCAAGATAAGAGGAAATAATCATCTAGCAGCATTTTCCAAATAAATTTAAATGGTACTGTATGAAGAAATTTCAAAGAAAGCATCCTTTGAGATTTTCCCAAAGAATATCGGATAAGCACAAACAACCTTCTATGCTGATTTGCTCAGAACTAACATGGCAATGCTCTGTGGAAATACTCTTTTTTGAAAAACCGGTTAAAAGATTTTAGAAAACAGTCTAAACCTGGTATCCGAAATTGAAATTTTTTAAGAAACCGGCATACCGGTTAGACGGCTTTCAGTTTTGAACGCTCTATCTCCAGCATACGATGGCCGACAAGTATAGAAGGGGGCGCTTACTGTAGTGTGCCTTAATAAAATCCGGCAAATAGCGAAGAAGTAGCCATAAACATAATCATTTTGAAATACTGTTTTAGGCAAAATATTTTATCAGTTTGCAAAGTTGGCATTTTTATCATCCATAAAATACGATGGCATTCCACAAACTCATATATCATTACACTGTTTTAGGTTAATAGACTCCCCCACTCCAACATCCTCCGTAAGATTCCAATAAATAAAAGTTGTGATGCTTCCCCTTAGTAGACTTTCACATCCCCCTTAATCAAATATTACTTCTAGCTCGCATAGTGACGTTCAGAAACATATGTTTCGCACAATATCCATTCTGTCAACAACTGCCGCAGCAACGGCTAGAGGATACCTCATAAACTATCATTAGCACAGTTACGACAATTTATGAAGTCCAATCGATGTGCCCATCTCCATCACTTTGAACGAATTGATATCCGCGTGCTTGCTTCTGCTCACTGATGTCGTATTAAGCGACAAAATTTCACTTATCGATGCTGACGCCACCGATGCGGATTCAGTACCGGTGTTGATGCAGGCGATGGAGAAGGCCATGATGATGTGAATGGCACAACAAATAAGAAACCGATACAAGTGGTGGATCCTGGCGGTTGGTCGGTTTGTTTGGTTTATTGGTCCAACGGTTGCCGGAATGGATAGTCTCAATCAACAATTAATGGAGCGTGGCAATATGTCTGTATCCCCACCCATTTTGGCCGACGATGATGCTGGTGTTATTGTTGTCGTTGTCGAACTTTTCGCGTCGTATTTAGCAAGTAGTAGTTATTTATATGCTCAAGCAGAAGCAAATAAAAATGTCCACATAAAGTAAAATAAATTGCGGGCGAAAAGACTTTAATGGATAATAAGTAGTTTTTAATATATTGCAAAGTTCTTCATTGATGTTTGTTTTTAAAAGCGGCAAATAAACGCATTCACTTTAAATGTATTCGCCTTGCAATGTTAAAAAACAATATGATTAACAAGTACTACATCTAGACAGATCAAGTGGATAGTTAAATATCGATTTAGCTAGTTGTTGGCTTCCTATTAGAGTATACAAAACCGAAACCGGCAAACAGGATTTTGTGTTCAAACCCGTCAGCCGTTTTTTTACAAAATATCGTTTTTTGAATAACCGGGTTTTTGAGGTCGGTTTTTCCGCACATAATTAGGGTTTGCTTAAATGCAAATTATCTACGAATGTGGGACTTCCATACATAAATTTGAAGGGGAAGGTCATCTGTACTTCTAACTAACGGTCTTATTCATAAAAATTTGCGATATGAAGTGTTCTCTAGTTAAAGTGATCTTTAGCTCTGAAAAACCTTTAATAAAAAATTGTATTCATAAACGTTTTTTTTATCAGTATTTTAGCGTTGTGTGTTCCGGTGGCAACGGCGGCATTTTTGGACATTAATTATGCATAAACCAGTACAGAAATTTCAGTCAGGTAAACTGACTGATAAATACCATCACCCAATAATAATTCCTATTACAAGATAATTTATTACCAAATTTGTTTGTCCTCCAAGTGCCGGTTTAGAAATTATGGGAGAAATATTAATTTTCCAAACAAGGTCATTTTGTATGGGAGGTACCAGAGGGTGATCCGGTATAATCCATATTCATTCCTGATTCAAATTATCATAACTGTACAACTTACTCAAAATTCGACTGTATTCAGTGTACTTACAAAAAAGATATGTATGTAGGACTATGAGGGTGAATTCGGGCATTTGTATGGGAGGTACCAGAAGGGGTGGGTCAAATAGTAAGGTTTTCTGAGGTTTTCCTTTCTATTACAAGATAAATTAACCGACCATTTTTCATTTTCCTCCAAGTGTCCGTTTGGAAGTTATGGGAGAAATATTAAATTTGCAAAAATAGGTCATTTTGTATGGGTGGTACCAGAAGGCGTTAACCGATATAGTCCATATTCGTTGATGAGTCCAGTTTTCACATGCAAACATCATATGCAAAATTTGAGTGAATTCAGTTTACTTAAAAAAAAGATATGTATGTAAAATTATGAGGGTCAATTAGGTCATTTGTATGGGAGGTACCAGAAGGGGTATGGCAAAGGTTTCGGTTTTCTTAGTGTTTGTCTAATTTTGCAAGATAAATAAGCTGACCAAATTTAAATATCATACGATCGTCCGTTTGGAAGTTATGAAAGAATTATAAATTATCCAAAAATAGGTAATTTTGTATGGGAGGTACCAGAAGGGGTGGGGCTATTCTGCCCATTTTCAATCCCATAAGTTCGTTTTGAAGAAGAAGAATTTTTATACCGATCCGTTAAGGTTTACTCAAGTTATCCTGCTGACCAGCCAGACAGACGGACATAGCTCAATCGTCTTAAAAAGTCCTGAAACGAATTTGGTCTTAAGATACTTGGGGTCTAACTCGTCTCCTTTAATGCGTTACACTTTTTTTCGTATCAAATGATATATACCCTCATCCTTAAGGGTGATGGTATAAAAAAGCTTTACATATGTCAAACGATAGCATTTGACCTCAAGAACAAAACCTTAAACTCCATTTTGCTCCACTGCGTCATAATTTTTTCTATAGTGGTTTGACATTTTGTAGTTTTGGTCAAAAGCCGTAACAAAGATTATGAAAAATCATGTGTAAATTTGGGACAGTTCACGTCTTCGGAGACCTATATTAAAATTTTCCGGCGAATATATCGGAACATTTTAACTCTGTAACTGCCACCGTATAGGACATTTTGGGACCAATTTTTTAAAAAAAAAGCTTAAAACACAACTTTGGAGGGTGGTCAAGAGTTAAAATCTTCGGTAGAAATATTTTCCGGAAAATTTCACTAATTTTTCCTCTACGAGTCTATCAAAAATCAAAATGAAATGCTAATGTAATGTTAAGAATGTTAAGCCTATTTTAGAGCAAGAAGTGCAACAAACTTTTTCGGAAGTAAACCAAACCAATATCAAACGGTAGAATCTGAGCTCAGTAATAAAACCTTAAACTCAAATTTGCTCCACTACGTCACAATTGTTTTTTACATTGGTTTGAAGTTTTATTTTTTTTGATAAAAAGTCAAATCAAAGAATTTGAATAATCCTGTGTAAAAATACATTACGTCAAGTTTTATCATGCTTAAAATAGGGACAATCCTACTTTAACTTATTGAAGATGTGAATCGTTTACGAAAAATGTTTTCTCGAAATTTGCCTAAAAATGATGTTAAAACCTTTTTTAACATTTTATGAATAAGACCGTAAAAATATAAAGAGATGTGTGTGAGTTTGTGTGTTTGTTTGTCTGTAAGACGTAATTTTCTGAACTACTCATCAGTTTTTAAAAATTCATTCACCAGTGGATAGCTTAGTACGGCAAAAGACAATACATGTACGTCTATAGAAGGGTTTGGACTTTTGAAGCCATATAATTGCCTACTTATGACGGTAGCTAAATTATAATCAAAACCAATGGTTAAGCTATTCAAGTTTATCGATAAACACAATTTTCATATTTAAAAAAAATCTAAAGATCCACGACTTCTATGACAAACTTCATTCATGTTATCTTTTAAAGTTTTAGCAATGATGAAGTAAATAGTACAAAAAATATAAAAGTGTTGGGAAAAACTTAAACTGTCGGATTGTTTTTTAATTGTACTTGTGTTTAAGTAGTGTGTCTCCCCTCGTAGTTCGCTAAGAACCCACCCCCTCCCCCTTGTGGGGAACGCCTGATTTAGGCAATGGACATTGGGGAGAGTATTCACAAAACAATTCACTTGACTGTAATTTCGGCATTGGTTCCAAGTTATCTGCATAATATTTGATGTATTCCTGAGCTCTCCATATCTATCTTGTTGTCATGGTTTAAACGAATTCAGTAAACTAAAGGAAATCATTTTTAAAATCTTATTTATGCAATCTCTGATAGCATTTTGCATTTAGAACTGTAAAATGGTTGTGCAGTCTGACAATTGGGAGTGTCGTATTCAGCATCATCCTATTTTGCATAGCATAATTACTATTCACAGTGTGGCGGCTGGCCGTTTGTGACAGATTATATGGCTTGCAATTTCAGCTTGATGTATATTTTGTTAGTAATGTTTTTATTTGAACTAGTAAGAATCTGCTGCACTATGTCAAATTTTGTTTTGAAATTTGATATTTTGGACCAAAAGTCGAATCAAAGAATATGACAAATCATGGGTAAAAATTCATTTGGAATAGTTCATGTCTTTGGAGACCTATATTAAAATTTTCTGGGGAATATTTCCTCGGAACATTAAAACCTTCTAGCTGCCACGCCACACCTCGCCTGAATGACAAATGGGTTGACCTAAAATGGCAACGAAAACCGTAAATGGGGTTTTATTGGGGGTCAATTGTACATTAAAAATGCACTTGAATCAAAATCCTAGCTGATCCTTGTTTGAAGATAAAAGGATTTTTCGTTTTTTTACTCCGTTTTGCGCATGTTTTTAGAAGTGACATTTTTTGCTCCATGATTCCGCTATCAAATCATAAAGATAATACATCATGTTATATCTCATTGGAAGCGTACGGACTTCAGCTTTAAGACACTTCTGTCCTAATTTAAGTTTTCTGGACTAAATAAGGCTTTGCGGAAAAAACTGAAAATCTTTAATTTTTATTTTTCCCAAAAATTTTATATTTTCCTCACATCTCGCCAGAATGATAAATAGGTTGCCCTAAAATAGCAACAACAACGATTAATGGGGTTTTGTTGGAGGTCAATTGTACATTAAAACTCCACTTTAATCAAAATCCTAACTTTTTCTTTTTATACCATCACCCTTAGGGATGAGGGTATATATCATTTGATACGACCCAAAAGTGTAACACATAGAAGGAGTCACTTTAGACCCTAGGTTTCTTTGAACCAAATTCGATTCATGACTTTTTAAGTCGTTTGAGCCATGTCCGTCTGTCTGTCTGTCTGTCTGTCTGTCTGTCTGTCTGTCTGTCTGTCTGTCTGTCGGTCTGGTGGCTGTCCGGCTGGTTCGCACGATAACTTTCGAAAGACGCAACCAAATGTTTTGAAATTTTGCACGAGTTATTATTTACTCAAAACTACTTACGGTATTGCAAATGGGCTACATGGCCCCGCCCCTTCTGGTACCTCCCATACAAATACATCATTCCGCCCACTTTAGAAATCGAGTAGTAATATCAATACACCCTACGGGATCGTCCCCAAATTCTGTATTTAGTAAAGCTATAACAGGATAAAGTTTTGGAAAAAATTTTGAAAGCCTAGCCACGCCCATTCTGGTACCTCCCATACAAATCTACCTTTCCGCCCACTATAGAGATGGTGAAATAATATCAATAAATTAAACGTGATCGGAATCAAATTCTCTTTCTAGTAAAGCTATAACAGGATAAAGTTTTGGAGAAAAAAATTGGAAGTCTATCCACGCCCCATCTGGTACCTCCCATACACATCTGGTACCGCCCACTTTAGAAATCGATTAATATTATTAAAAGACCTAACGCGATCGTGCCCAAATTCTGTATTTGGTAAAGTTTAAGCAGGATAAAGATTTGGAGAAAAAATCTGGAAGTCTAGACACGCCCCTTCTGGTACCTCCCATACAAATGTACCACTCCGCCCACTTTAGAAATAAGGTAATAATATCAATACACTCGACACGATCGTGCCCAAATTCTGTATTTTGTTATGTTATAACAGGACAAAGTTTTGGAGAAAAAATTGGAAGTTTAGCGACGCCCCTTATAGTACCTCCCATACAAATGTACCTTTCCGCCCACTTTAGGGATGTAGTAATAATATCAGTACACCCAACGCAATCGTGCTCAAATTCTGTAATTAGTAAAGCTTTAACAGGATAAAGTTATGGAGAATAAATCTGGAAGCCTAACCACACCCCTTCTTATACCTCCCATACAAATGTACCACTCCGCCCACTTTCGAAATCGAGTAATAATATCAATATAATAGAAAGTTATTTATTTTACTGAGGGTAAGGGTAAATGTAAGTCGGGTTGCCCGACTAAAACTTTCTAACTGGTTTTTATTACAAATCGGTTAATTTCAATAACACAAGACTTAAACAATATCTTATATTGGGTGATGGTATTTATCAGTCAGTTTAACTGACTGAAATTTCTGTACTGGTTTTAAGATAAAAGGATTTTTAGTTTTGTATCTCCGTTTTTTGCATTTTTAGAAGTGACGTTCTTTGCCCCATGATTCCGCCATCAAATCATAGAGATAATATATCGTGTTATATCTTATTGGAAGCGTACGGACTTCAGCTTTAAGACAATTCTGTCGAAATTGATGTCTTCAATACAATTATACGCTTCCAATGAGATATAACATGATATGTTATCTTTATGATTTGATGGCGGAATCATGGGGCAAAGAATGTCACTTCTAAAAAAAAGCGCAAAACGGAGTAAAAACCAGTACAGAAATTTCAGTCAGTTGAACTGACTGATAAATACCATCACCCAGTATAAGATATTGTTTAAGTCTTGAGTTATTGAAATTAACCGATTTGTAATTTAAACCAGTTAGAAAGTTTCAGTCGGGCAACCCAACTTACATTTACCCTTACCCTCAGTAAAACAAATAATTTTCTGTTATATTGATATTATTACTCGATTTCTAAAGTGGGCGGAGTGGCACATTTGTATGGGAGGTACTAGAAGGGGTGTGGTTAGGTTTCCAGATTTATTTTCTATTACTTTATCCCGTTATAGCTTTACTAATTACAGAATTTGGGCACAATTACCTTGGGTGTACTGATATTATTAGTACATCCCTAAAGTGGGCGGAAAGGTACATTTGTATGGGAGGTACCATAAGGGGCGTCGCTAGACTTCCAGATTTTTTCTCCAAAACTTTATCCTGCTTAAACATTACCAAATACAGAATTTGGACACGATCGCGTTAGGTCTTTTAATAATATTAATCGATTTCTAAAGTGGGCGGTTCCAGATGTGTACGGGAGGTACCAGATGGGGCGTGAATAGACTTCCAATTTTTTTCTCCAAAACTTTATCCTGTTATAGCTTTACTAAAAATAGAATTTGGGTACGATCACGTTTAATTTATTGATATTATTTCTCCATCTCTATAGTGGGCGGAAAGGTAGATTTGTATGGGAGGTACCAGAAGGGGCGTGGCTAGGCTTTCAAAATTTTTTCCAAAACTTTACCTTGTTATAGCTTTACTAAATATAGAATTTGGGGACGATCCTGTAGGGTGTATTGATATTATTACTCGAATTCTAAAGTGGGCGGAATGATGTATTTGTATGGGAGGTACCAGAAGGGGCGGGGCCATGTAGCCCATTTGCAATACCGTAAGTAGTTTTGAGAAAATAATAACTCGTGCAAAATTTCAAAACATTTGGTTGCGTCTTTCGAAAGTTATCGTGCGAACCAGCCGGACAGCCACCAGACAGACAGACAGACAGACAGACAGACGGACATGGCTCAAACGACTTAAAAAGTCATGAATCGAATTTGGTTCAAAGAAACCTAGGGTCTAAAGTCACTCCTTCTATGTGTTACACTTTTGGGTCGTATCAAATGATATATACCTTCATCCCTAAGGGTGATGGTATAAAAACGAAAAATCCTTTTATCTTCAAAAAAGGTTCAGCTAGGATTTTGATCCAAGTGGATTTTTAATGTACAATTGACCCCCAACAAAACCCCATTAATCGTTATTGTTGCTATTTAAGGTCAACCTATTTATCATTCTGGCGAGATGTGAGGAAAATATAAAATTTTTGGGAAAAATAAAAATTAAAGACTCAGTTTTTTTCCGCAAAAGCTTAATTTAGTTCAGAAAACTTAAATTTGGACAGAAGTGTCTTAAAGCTGAAGTCCAATGAGATATAACATGATATGTTATCTTTATGATTTGATAGCGGAATCATGGGGCAAAGAATGTCACTTCTAAAAAAAAGCGTAAAACGGAGTAAAAAAAAACGAAAAATCCTTTTATCTTCAAAAAAGGATCAGCTAGGATTTTGATTCAAGTGCATTTTTAATGTACAAAGCCATATTTACCGTTTTCGTTGCCATTTTAGGTCAACCCATTCGTCTTTCAGGCGAGGTGTGACGCGTATGGTACATTTTAGGCCTAATTTTGAAAAAAGCTTAAAACACATTTTTGGAGGGAGGTCAACTGTTAGAATCTTCGATTAAAAAAGTCTCGGAAAATTTCACTGAGAGTCACCGAATACGGTCAAAGGTTAAACAAATAATATCAAATTGAAATGTTAAGAAGTCTATTTTTGAGCAAATAGTGCAACATACTTTTTAGGGAGTGAACCGAACCAACATCAAACGGTTGCAATTGACCTCGGTAATAAAACCTTAAACTCCAGTTTGATCCACTACGTCACAACTTTTTTTTACAGTAGTTTGAAGATTAATTTTTTTTTTTTGGTAAAAAATTAAATCAAAATCAACAAAAACGAGTAAGAAAGTTTCAGTCGGGCAACCCGATTTACATATACCCTCACCCTCAGTAAAACATAAAATTTTGTATTATATAAATATTATTACTCGATTTCTAAAGTGGGCGGAGTGGTACATTTGTATGGTAGGTACAAAAAGGGGCGCGGCAAGGCTTCCAGTTTCTTTCTCTAAAACTTTGTCCTGTAAAAGCTTCACAAAATTCAGAATTTGTGGACGATTATGTCGATTGTATTGATATTATTACTCCATTTTCAAAGTGGGCGGAGTGGTACATTTGTATGGGGGGGGACCAAAAGGGGCGTGTCTAGACTTCCAGATTTTTTATTCAAAACTTTATCCTGTTATAGCTTCACTAAATACAGAATTTGAGCACGATCGTGTTGTGTGTATTGATATTATTACTTCATCTCTAAAATGGACGGAATGGTACATTTGTATTGGAGGTACCATAAGGGACGTCGCTAGACTTCCCGATTTGTCTCCAAAACTTTACCCTTTTACAGCTTTACTAAATAAAGAATTTGGCACGATCCCGTTAGGTGTATTGATATTATTACTCAATTTCTAAAGTGGGCTGAATGATGTATTTGTATGAGAGGTACCAGAAGGGGCGTGGCTAGACTTCCAATTTTTATACCATCACCCTTAGGTATTAGGATATATATAATTTGATGCGATCCAAAAGTGTAACAAATAGAAGGAGTCACTTTAGACCCTATTCGTTTGAGCCATGTCTGTCCGGCTGGTTCGCACGATAACTTTCGAAAGACGCAACCAAATGTTTTGAAATTTTGCACGAGCTATTATTTCCCCAAAACTACTTACAGTATTGCAAATGGGCTACATGACCCCGCCCCTTCTGGTACCAACCCTACAAATGTACCACTCCGCCCACTTTCGAAATGGAGTAGTAATATCAATAAATCCAACGCGATCGTACCGAAATTCTTTACTTAGTAAAGCTGTAGCAGGATACAGTTTTTGAGAAAAAAAATGGAAGTCTAGCCACGCCCCATCTGGTACCTCTCATACCCATCTGGTACCGCCCACTTAAGAAATCGATTAATATTATTAATAGACCTAACGCGATCGCACCCAAATTCGGTATTTAGTAAAGTTCAAGCAGGATAAAGTTTCGTAGATAAAAGCTAGAAGTCTAGACACGCCCCTTTTGGTACCTCCCATACAAATGTACCACTCCGCCCACTTTAGAGATGGAGTAATAAAATCACTACACTTGAAACGATGGTGCCCAAATTCTGTATTTTGTTAAGCTATAACAGGACAAAGTTTTAGAGAAAAAAAACTGGAAGTCTAGCCGTGCCTCTTCTTGTACCTCCCATACAAATGTTCCACTCCGCACACGTTAGAAATCGAGAAATAATATCAATATAATAGACAATTTTTTGTTTTTTTTTTTTGGGTATATGTAAGTCGGGTTGCCCGACTGAATCTTTCCTTCTGGTTTTCTTCAAAACTTTATCCTGTTACAGCTTTACTAAGTACAGAATTTGGGCACGATCGCGTTAGGTCTATTAATAATATTAGGTGATTTCTAAAGTGGGCGTTACCAGATGGGACGTGGCTAGACTTATAATTTTTTTTCTCCAAAATGTTATCTTGTTATAGCTTTACTAAATAAAGAATTTGGTACAATCGCGTTGGATTTATCATTATTATTACTCCATCTCTATAGTGAACCGAAAAGTACATTTGTATTGGAGGTACCAGAAGGGGCGTCTCTTCAAATTTTTTTTCCAAAACTTTATCCTGTTATAGCTTTACTAAATACAGAATACAGTATAATCGCAATGAATGAATTTATAAATTTCCTCGAGGACATGTACAAAATTATTTTTAAAAAGCGTTTATGACTTTTTATGATTCTCAGAATTAAAACAATTAGTAATAAGCAAAATGATTACATTTATTATGAATGCGGTTGTTAATTAAAGGGAAAAAAGCGAAGTGGATTCTCAATGGATGTGTGCTTTTTTCTTTACCTACCTGTTACGGATAATTTTTTTAAGAAATGTCACCCACACTTTGCAGTCCTCATTATCTGAAAGGTTTTGAAAAATTTGAAACGCACGCTCATTAATGAAAATGAAAACAACATTCAGTTCTTAATCAACAAATATCTTGATCCTTTGTGTAATCAATATGTAAATATATTAGTATAATTTAACTGAAAATAAAATAAATAACACAATTGGTAAAAGCACACCGAAAAGGAAAAGATGCAATTACATGTACACGACGTTTAAGATATATTTTCTTCTCACTGTGCAGCAAATGCAAATCGTTGTTAAAGTTTTGTATATTTTTATTTTAAGGATATTCCGGGAATGATCTCTGTCTCTTGTTGGATTTTGACATTAACTTGTTGTACAACCATTTGCAATATCCTTATTTACAAGTCCTCCGCCGTCCATATTTTGTGTCATCTACATGCAAATCTCATTCGCATAACGAAAAACCAAGTAACCCTGAACGTATACGAGCGCATAAAAATACTGGGAAGAGGATTCCAGAATTTTGCAAATGATTTTTTTTTTTTTGGTTACTTAATGTTATTCAACACTGGAAAAGTTGTGTTGTATCCTCGCCCGATTATACGAAATAAGATTGACACTTGAAAAACACTCGAATGAAGGAAAGTAGATTCAAGTTTAAACTGTAAGCAGTAATATATTTATTATAAAAGCAAGAAGTTTTTTCCAAAAATATTTCCAATATTAGGTGAATCATATACAGAAAATATGAGTAACAAAGTGAATATGCAAGTTTGCTCCTTATCATACAAATTTTAAATATTAAATTGTAGTAGTTTTGAAGCTCCGACTTGTTTTGGGATTTACGCCTTCTATCCCTTTATCTTTGAATTTGACCTCACAATTACTAATCTTTATGTCTCATAGCCATCATGACGTATTGGCACAACATAGATTGTGGCTGCATGACCGCCACCATCCGGCGGTCTTGGCTTTGTTTAATTAATTTCACATTTTCTAAATAAATTGGATGGAATCTTCCCAACACTCCACTCTATGCACACGACATTTAAGATGAAGATAGCGGCATAATGTCACATTAAAAGGCATTTAATAACAAATTATTATGCATAAGCTGCATGCTGCTTCATAAAACGACATGCAACGTACTTTTTTGAATGTTACTGGCGCACGTGGAAATTGATCACCCTACAAAAAGATATATATTGGAAAATGCCACGAATATTAACATCACACAATTGATCATTACATCAGGCTATAAACAGAAAATAATGACAATTGCGAATACAATGGCATATTTTTTTTTTAATCGGGCTCCCGCCCCATATTCTGGACTTCAGCCAAAAATCTACATCAAGCCTCGCAACAGCCTTTGAGTCCCTGTATCAAAAAAAAATGGATGAGCCAAAATTTAGGGGAGTTCGGGTGGGATTAAATTGCATCGCATCGCGGTCAAAGTTGGGTGGAAAGGGGGAAAATCCTTGAGTCGCCTCTACAGGGGTAAAATGTAGGACTGACCCCCAGTCGTATTTCCCTCTTAACATTTTCCTCAAACATACCCCCCACCGAAAAAATATTTTTATCTTTGACTTTTTGATAAAAAGAATTATTTTCGACATTTATATTTAAATTGTGACTCTACAAGCAGGAAGTTTTATTACTTATTATCAGGGCCAACAAAAGTGTGCATTGCATACTTGCATATGCAAATGCATACTACAGCCATACCAGCATGTTTTGGGGGTTTATGCATATAAAATCATATTTTGCACTAGTTAGTTTTCAATATATATTTTTCGAAGTCTAGACAACAACTGTTCATTTCATTAAGATTGGAAGAATATCTCTATAATTTTTCGCTACTTGCATATGCAAATGCATATTACAGCCATACCCGTATGTTTTGGGGGTTTCTGCATATAAAAGCATATTTTGCAGTTTTCATTTTTTTTTATTGTTTTTTTTTTAGTTTTCAATATATATTTTTCGAAGTATAGACAACAACTGTTCATTTCATTAAGATTGGAAGTTAATCTCTATAATGTTTCGCTACTGGGAACGCCTATATTTTGTTAAAGAATTATTATTAATAAATTAATATCTTCTACAAAGGCTGTATTTCTTAAGGTACTAACTAATCGAAATATTATTTTTGTGTTTATACTAAAGATCCAATCCCCGATCAAGAATTTCAATGAGCTCTACCTAGCGTTGCGTTGCCACCAGTTCCATCCATTACTCGTTGGTATAGTTGGCAGATATTATCACAGTACTATTTGAAGGACGTTAGGAAAGTTGGCGAATAGTGTAACTGTGAGATGGCATACTTCCAAAGAGAAATAGCCAATTAGCAGTTTACTTTTAAAATATGACAGAAGAAAAAGCATAGGAAACAAATATTTACGTTGAAACAATAAGCGTTGGGTCTTTATAATAAACATTGGACTTTCTAACTCTCTCAGAAATCTAAGTTTCCATATAAATATGAAAAAAATCCCTTTTTCACATAAAAGTACAAAGCAAGTTTTATCCTTTCTTTCGCAAAACAGCTTTTTAAAATTACTAACATTCATGAACAGAATATTTATCAAGATTGCAATCGCGAAAATCATGAATATGTGACAAAAATTACGAAGAAGGCGTATACATAACATTTATTATACATTAAAAGATTAAGTAAGCCATCGAATTCAACAAGACCGAAATATGTATACAGAACTGTTATTCAAAAACTTTATGAATTTTTTTTACAGTAGAGTAGTTAATCAATAGATTCAGAATCTTTAACATGTAATGTTAATAGTAACTTCATTAAATTGTCAACTATTTGTTATAAAGTTTTGTTAAAAATTAAATGAATTCAGTGAATAAACTTAACTACGAATCATAATTGATTGTGCATTTTGTATCAGTTTTAAAGAATTTTTTTATGTTTTTTGTGCTTGTCTAATGCGCATATTTTTAGTTTTGTCGTGCATATTTGTGTTGGCCCTGCTTATTATTAATGAAATTTTACCTCGGAAGGTAAAATGAATGCCCAATACAAAAATGGATGCCCAACATCTTTTCTTTAAATCAAGCTTCCATCAGCATAATAACTTAGTGACATATCTCAATCTATTTTTCGGATTCCGTTGGTAATTCTTTAGCAGAGAAAACTAATTTAACAATTACAACAGGTATATGGTATTTTCAGGATGGCGAACGAAACGAAAAGTTTGATAAAAATTAAATAAACACCCATGTTCTGGAAAACAATTCGGTTTTAAAACAGGCCGAAATCGGTAAAAAAAAACCGAATTGTTTTCCAGAACATGGTAAAGTTTTGGAAAAAATTTTGAAAGCCTAGCCACGCCCCTTCTGGTACCTCCCATACAAATCTACCTTTCCGCCCACTATAGAGATGGAGAAATAATATCAATAAATTAAACGTGATCGTACCCAAATTCTATTTTTAGTAAAGCTATAACAGGATAAAGTTTTGGAGAAAAAAATTGGAAGTCTATTCACGCCCCATCTGGTACCTCCCGTACACATCTGGAACCGCCCACTTTAGAAATCGATTAATATTATTAAAAGACCTAACGCGATCGTGTCCAAATTCTGTATTTGGTAATGTTTAAGCAGGATAAAGTTTTGGAGAAAAAATCTGGAAGTCTAGCGACGCCCCTTATGGTACCTCCCATACAAATGTACCTTTCCGCCCACTTTAGGGATGTACTAATAATATCAGTACACCCAAGGTAATCGTGCCCAAATTCTGTAATTAGTAAAGCTATAACGGGATAAAGTAATGGAAAATAAATCTGGAAACCTAACCACACCCCTTCTAGTACCTCCCATACAAATGTGCCACTCCGCCCACTTTAGAAATCGAGTAATAATATCATATAACAGAAAATTATTTGTTTTACTGAGGGTAAGGGTAAATGTAAGTTGGGTTGCCCGACTGAAACTTTCTAACTGGTTTTAATTACAAATCGGTTAATTTCAATAACTCAAGACTTAAACAATATCTTATACTGGGTGATGGTATTTATCAGTCAGTTCAACTGACTGAAATTTCTGTACTGGTTTTTTAATTCTATATATATAAAAATGAGGGCAAAAATGTATAGTAATTCATCAATTAAGAACGGCTGGACCGATTTTGCTGAAATTTTTTTTCAGTTGTTCGTAATTGCCAGGAGAAGGTTTATGTAAAAGAAAATTTTGGGAAATTCCTCCGGAAAAGCCGGAAAATTGGAAAAACCGAAAATTGCTTTTTTGTATGGAATTTTGTGTGCAATTGTTACGAATGGTTTTTCGAATGGAAAAATAAAAAAAAATTGTTGGAAAATTCCGGAAAAATTCGAAAAATTTTAATACTATTTTTCGACGAAATTTTGCTTTTGTCGTACGATTTGATAGATTTGAACGATGTTACTTGCGAAAAATTTCGGATAATTATTCCGAAACGACTTTTCGAATGGAAAAATAGATAAATTCTCGGTGGAAAACTCGGAAAATTCCGAAAAAATCGGAAAATTTAAATTTTTACTGCAAAATTTTGCCTTTCATCGCCTAATTGGACGTAATCGAATATTACATTTTTGTCGGTTTTTGAATGGAAAAATAGAAAATTTTGGTTGGAAAATTATGGAAAATGCCAAAAAAAAGTTATTTTTTTATTCGAAAAAATTGTGCATCTTATCGTATGTTTTGGTAATTTTGGGCGATGTAAATGTGAACAATTTCGAACCATTATGACTTTTCGAATGGAAAAATAGAAAAATTATTGATGAAAATGTATAGTAATTTATCAAGAGAGAACGTTGGCCCAGTTTGCTCTATCTATTTTTTCAATATTGACAGCATTTTTTATGCCACAAAATTTTGGGAAAATCCTTAGGAAAAGCCGGTAAATTTGAGTGCAATTGTTACGAAATGGCTTTTCGAATGCAAAAATAGAAAATTATTAGCGAAAAACTCGGAAAATTCCGGAAAAGCCCAAAAATTTTCTTTCTTTTGTTCGAGCAAATTTTGCAGTTTTCGCATTATTTGATGTTGGTTGGAAAATTTAACGAGATAAATAATATCTATATATATAAAATGGTGTAATAGTAATTCATATATTTATTCATCAATTGAGAACGGCTGGACCGATTTTGCTTTGTACAGTTGTTTGCAATTGCCAGGAAAAGGTTTTTGTGAGAGAAAATTTTGGGAAAATCCTCCGGAAAAGCCGGGAAATTGAAATAGCCGGAAATTGGAATTTGGTGAGCAATAATTGCGAATGACTTTTCAAATGGAAAAATAGAAAAATTTTGTTGTAGAATTTTGGAAAAATTCGAAAATTTTTAGTTTGTTATTCGATGAAATTTAGCTTTTTGTCGTTTGATAGTTTTGGACGATGTAACTGCGAAAAATTTTAGATAATTATTCCGACATGACTTTTCGAATGGAAAAATAGACAAATTCTTGGTGGAAAACTCAAATAAAATTTGGATTTTTCGAATAGGACATGGTTGTTTTTAGGGAGAGTTATTTACTAGACTAATGCCTCCTATTAGACAATCAAACTTGGGACGACGTACGCGTCGTGCTCTAATTAGTCAGAACGTCCGTAATAATCAAACACAAAAGGAGCGTGCCAAAAAAATTAATGGAGACGTGCCCATATTGCACAGTTTCGCTCTGCACAATCACCACCTTAAATTCGATAAAATGTTACTAGAAGAAGACCAGTCGTAAATATAGACTTGAATCGCGCTGCTTTTGAATACGATACCACAATCGCCTACAAAGATCTTCGCTGCGTTGACAAGTTTGTTTACAAGTCATCAGGAAAAGAAACGAATAAAAAGGTAAGCTCAAATTATTTTTATGCGTATCGATCGAAAATTGCTTAAGCTGTTGCACCATATGCTGCCACTTTGTTGAAAAGTGGTCGAACTGCACACTCCGCTTTGAAGTTACCGATGAATCTTCTCACAGTTGAAAAGGCATTGGGCACAATATCCAGAAGTTCAGCGACAGCGAAATTGATGCGAGAATGCAAAATCATCATTTGGGATGAATGCTCGCATCGCATCAACGAGCTTTGGAGGCAGTTGACCGAAAGATGAAGGATTTACGAGGTGATTCGAACCGATTTGGTGGGGCTATAATATTTCTGTCGGAAGATTTTCGCCAAACGCCTCCCGCCATCCCAAAATCTACTGCTGCTGATGAAATTAATGTATTTGTGGCGGAATGACAAGGAGTTGAAATTAATTACGAACATGAGAGTCACGTTGCACAACGACCCATCGGCTACTGCATTTTCAAAATATCTACTGGCGCTTTGTAATGGCCAAATTCCTGTTGATGTTTCAACTGGATTGATGACGTTCCCGTCAAATTATTTCAAAGGATAGAAAGTCCTTATACCTCGAATTTCTATTATTCCAACCGATTTTCCCTTCCAATTCTCGCGAATTCAATTCCCCATTCGATTGGCTTTTGCGATGACAATCAATAAATCGCAAGGCCAATCATTGGAAGTTTGTGGGATCGACCTCGAATTTCTCAGTTTTTCCCGGGTTGGCAAACTGTCTTCATTGTTTGTTTGAGCGCCGGAAAACAAATCGAAAAATATTGATTATCAGACCGCTCTTCAATGATTTCGATTAAATTCTAATAAGTCACATTAAAATTTGAACTATATGTGTTTTAATACTACTCTGGAGCTTATATGAAGGCGTTAACTTGGAGCGAGACGAAGTTCGCCGAGTCAGAAGTTGTATGGCAGAACAACGTTTGCCGGGTCAGCTAGTCTATCTATAAAAGTGGGTTGTGGCCTCCTGCTAGTTGTTGTCATTGTGTAATGTGGACATTGGTTTTTTTGTATGAATTTTTCCTGACATGTTTTCAATAAGGATTGGTTCAGGCAATCTGTGTTTTAATTATTTAAAAAAAAAAAATTTTATTTTATATATGGTTACATACATTAATTTATTATTAAGTAATATTATTTAAAATCAAAATACTACAAAGCACACTGGGTAATCTTTATGCCAAAATTATTTTTAATTTCAGCCAAAATTAATTTCGCTCAAATTTGAAATTTAAGAGTTTTTCATAACCAGGTACGCAGGGGTTTTTGATTTTTTGTAATAGTATAAATTTTTATGGTTGCCACCATATGAAAAAAGTAAAAAAACTGAATATCTCGAAGACTAAGGAATATATTTTTTAAAATTCGGCTCGATAAAAATACGCAAGAGGGCTTACAAAATGGTGCATAAACCATGCACACAGAATCTTGCTTGTAAAGTCTTTATTTTTTGCAAGAGCCATGGTCTTCTGCGATTGTTCTCCAGTTAGTCCTACCAGATGATGGCACGTCGCCAACCACTTGGTCCTTCCAACAGAGTTTGGGTCTCCGTGCTCTGCGCCGTCCTTCAGGTTCGCCTTCAAAAACCTTTCTCGCTGGAGCATTTACATCCATCCTGGCAACATGTCCCAGCCATCGAAGTCGTTGGATTCTGACTCTTTTACGATGTCGTGGTAATCACATGTTCGTACATTCCTCCATCCTCCGATTATATTATTTATGAACGGCATTTAGATGCAATTTCTTTTGTAGTAAATAAGACTTCTGATATGGATCGTATAATAGTAATGGGTGATTTTAATTTGCCGTTAGTATCATGGTTGTGTTTGCCTGATACTAAACACTTAACTCCTTTAACGCCTTCCGATTGGTCTTCTGATTTTGTAATGCGTATTGCTGCAAATAATCTTGTCCAGATTAATAACACTGCAAATTCGATGAATAGAATCCTCGATCTAGTTCTAGTTAATGACTCTGATGTTTTCGAAGTATCTCGTGTTGATCCTCTTACTTGTCCTGAGGACTCATATCATCCAACAATCGGAATTCGAAATGTGGGCTTGCGTCAGTCAATTAAGAAAATTTTCTGTTTCTCTCGTGCTAATTATTTATTGATTAATAGCCTTATCGGAGCAGAAGACTGGGAATCATTATTACTTTCTAATGATCGATTCGGTCTGGACAAGGCTTTGTTAATCTTTTGTGATATACGGGATTTCATGGATAAATCTGTGCCTAAGATTACTGTTGACCGTGAACCTGATTCAACCCCTTGGTCCTCTAAATATTTGAGACAACTGAAGAACTTGAAAACTAGGTTGTATAAGAATTACCAGAGGTCACGTAGTGCATTTGATTATTACAAGTACTCCACTGCCAGGTGTAAATATAACGATATGTCTCGTAAATGTTATAAAACTTATTTGGCAAGGGCTGGAAATAATTTGAAGTATAATCCTAAGAGTTTCTATAAATTTGTGAACGCTAAGCGTAAATCCGCATCAACTACTACAAGAATTGTCATGAATGGTGTTGAGCATTTTGATACACAATCTATCGCAAATTGCTTTGCTGATTTTTTTACCACGGTTTATTCTTCTAGAACATTCCCTAATAACTTTCATTATCCTTTTCCTGTGCGATCATTAGAGCCGTTTGGATTTCCTTATCTCGATGAAATATGGATTCGTCAGAATTTGTCATCTTTGAAACCTACAAACTCCTTTGGTCCCGACGGCATTCCGAACTCTATTTTAAAATATTGTTCAAGTACATTGGCAAAACCATTGACTTTGTTATTTAAAGCCTCTTTAAAATGTGGATATTTTCCAGCCATTTGGAAGAGCTCGTACATAATTCCTCTTCATAAGTCTGGTAGCACTATAAGGGTGTCGAATTACAGGGGTATTGCTAAACTCAACGCCATCCCCAAACTTTTTGAAAAATTAGTGACTGATATTATATCTTACAGGGTCTCTTCAATTCTTGATTGTCGGCAACATGGTTTTCGTAAGGGCAGGTCTACTGTCACCAATCTGCTACAATTCTCTTCACACGTTATTGAAGGTTTTATTTCGGGAATGCAAACCGACGTAATTTATACTGATTTCAGTAAAGCCTTCGACAAGGTAAATCACAAACTCTTACTGCATAAGTTGATTAATATTGGTTTCGAAAATATCATAAAGTGGATTTCCTCTTATCTAATGAACCGCCAACAAATGGTCATGTTCGGCAATTCCATCTCTAAGCCTATTCATGTGACATCTGGCGTTCCCCAGGGAAGCCATTTGGGTCCAATTTTATTCTTGTTGTTTATTAATGATCTGCCTAATGCAATAGTGGATTCTAATTGTCTAATGTATGCAGATGATGTCAAGATATATTTATCATATAATAATGCTTCCGATCACGTTCTTCTTCAGAATGATCTTGATCGCTTTAGTACTTGGTGCGACATTAACTTAATGGAGCTTAACTTGAAAAAGTGTAAAAATATGGTATTCCATAGATCCCGCCATTCTTCATCCCAATATAGGTTGGGAGGCTGCACTTTGGAACAGGTTGACTCATTTCTAGATTTAGGAATATTACTTGATAGAAAATTAACATTCAATAGTCACATTGTAACAACAGTAAACAAGGCATATGGAGTTCTTTCTTTTATAAAGCGTTGGGCTAAGGAATTTACTGACCCGTACATTACGAAGAAACTTTTTACGTCACTTGTAAGACCCATTCTGGAGTACGGATCCGTTGTATGGGATCCACAATACGATGCTTATATCAATATGTTAGAGCCGGTTCAAAAACAATTTCTACTGTTCTGTCTCAGGGATCTTCGATGGGATCCAAACTCCAATCTTCCACCATACGTCAGCAGACTGTCTCTAATTAAATTGCCTACTCTATTTAGTAGGCGAAAAATGTTAAATTCTATTACGATTTATAAAATTCTCAGAGGTGATATAAGATCGGAATATATTCTCTCACGAGTTTATCTTAATATCCCATTAAAGACTTCTAGATATTTCAAACCCCTCTACATTTGTTTAAGACGCCATAATTATGCCGTATCTGAACCGCTGCGTAGAATGTGTTCAGACTTCAATGACATTTATCAATTTATCGACTTCTCCACATCCCCAGACTCTATTAAGTCTGTTATAATAACTTATCTCAATACTTAGTCTGTAGGAACTTCGTTTTAAATTGTAGTTATCATTATTGTATTCAATTTAATGTAAGATAATAAATGTATGTTATATACTTTGTTATAATTCTGTTGTTTTTTAGTTTTTTCTATGCTTAGTATGTATTGTACATTTAGCATCGGCTGATGATAGTTAATCTGTAGCCGAATATGAACATTCTATATTGTTCGCACTCCACTACGGACCGGTCCGCAGTGTGTACGTTATCTCCACGTTATGGGGATGAGGCCCCCTCGGTCGGTTGGGGCGGGTGTGAGAGGTGGCGATGGGAACGTTCGTAAAAAAAAAATCATACAGCTCATGGTTCATCCGATGGCGAAACTCGCCTTCGACACAGATAGGTCCATATATTTTTCGGAGTACTTTTCTCTCGAATATTCCCAGGTTTTGTATGTCCGTTGTAGTAAGCACCCATGATTCGTTAGCATACAACAGAACAGGTAAGATTATCACCTGGTATAGCTGTTTCTTAGTATTCCGAGATAAGGTGGTGTTACTAAAGTGCTGCCGAAGTCTGTAGAAACATCTTGGCTGACATTATTTTTCTTGTTAACGGAAGATCCGAGGTAGGTAAACTCATCGACTACCACAAAACAATAATTGTCAACGTTCACGGTGCGTCCCCATCGAGAGGACTCTTTGTTCGTCGAAATTATTATTTTCGTTTTGTCCTCGTTGACCGCTAAACCCATTTTTGTTGACTCCTTTACTAGTGATGAGAAAACTGCAGTAACATCCCGCAGATTTCGGCCAATGATGTCTATATCATCGGCATATGGGCAAGGCCACGAAAAATGAAACCACATAGATTTTTTTTTCTGTCACAAGGTCCAAAATTTTTTTTTATATTTCAAATGTCTAATATGTATAGAATATGGCAGCAATGTATGCCAGTGCAAAATTTGTGTCTGCTTTGACATTTTACATCCTTTTCATAAGTGGCACGTGCAAGGTGTATTTGGAAAATATACCAATGTCGGCGAAAAAAGCTAAATTTTGTTCTTATTTTGTTATACTTTAGACAGATGTTTACTTTCTTTGGATAGAATACAAATCAAACTATTGATTAGCAAGCAAATTTGTGTACAAAGCTTGGGTTTTGGACCAATTAAGGCTTAAAGTAATCAGCCGCAAATAAATTGTGACGTTACTGACAAATTTTTATAACATGTTTTTCTATGCATTAACTAATTTGCAAAGAGGTTGGATGAGCTGATTTTTTTTGAGTACTTTTGAAGTACTTTCATAATCAATGCTTAAATGAAGCATTATTAGCACATAGCAGGGTATTTTTGCAAAAACAGATTGTGTGACGTTACTGACTTTTGCTTAACAATTTGGTATTTAATTGCTAGACTCCGATTCCTGGTGCAAAAAGCGACAAGCGTTATGTTAAAAAGCTAAAAGAAAGCAACAAATATGACGAGTACAAAAGGAAAAAGCTCGTCACTGCATAGTAAACAGTGCATGGGAATTCGTTGAGGCGTTCCAATATACACAATCGCAAATATTAGTTGCGGAAGCTGCTGAAGAAGAGTTTAGAAAATAAACACCATTTTGGTTACGGCCACAATTTTCGCAAACGCAAAAAACATTCGTGACATTTCGTCTGAGCACCAAATTCGTATCATTGGGGACGAAATAGCTGCTCAGCAGGGATACAAATAAAATTGCTTATTTTTGTGATATATTATGTTTATTTACGTTAAAAAAAAGCGAAGCGATGCTTTAATTTTGAAAAAATTAACAAGTCTGAATTAATAAAGACTTTTGTTCTTTCCGATAATAATGTGTTTTTATTTTACAGAGTATCCTGGCTTTAGTTCAAAATACTCACACAAAATTTTTATCACCATTGAGGAAGAAATTTCACAAATTTTTTGCAAAAAAAAAAACAAAAACAGAAGTTACTTCGGCATTTACTACTACTGAAAAGTAGGGAGAAATTAAAAATTTTAATGATGCAAAACTGATCAAAAACCAATTTCAACCCTCAAGCTATACACATTATTGAAGAGATAATTTTATTAACTAACATTCTATCATAAAAAATCAGCTCTAAAGTTCGAACCGGATTTACTACAATTTTTTTTTAACTGGTTTAGTCTTTATTTCTCCCCAGGTTGCATCTTAAAACTCCTCTACGATGATTTTTTTGGTCGTTTAGGGTCACTCTATTAACCCAAGAGAAAAAAGACCGGAAAATCCTACCGAAATTCGTACGTGTGACGTTACTGACATTTTTGTGTGACGTTACTGACACTGCTTTTACGGCTCTTGTGGAATATGGTGCCAGACATGTTGACACCAGCCTTTCTCATCACCTTCTCCATAACTATATTAAATAGTGTACAGGACAGGCTATCGCCCTTCCTGAGACCTCTTTCCGTGTTGAATAGTTCAGACTGATCCTTCCAATCTTAACCGAGGATTTGGTGTTGTCTAAGGTACATTTGCAAAATCGAATCTGCTTTGCAGGAATACCAAACTCAGACATTTCCTTATAAAGCCTATTCCTTATCAGAGCGTCGAAGGCAGCTTTGTAGTCGACAAAGAGATGGTAGCTGTCGATCTGCTTTTCATGGGTTTTTTCCAGGATTTGTCGTAAGGTGAATACAGATATAGTCCAATTAGTTTTTCTGCAATTGGCTTTAGACGTTCACACAATATGCTTGAAAGGACCTTGTACGCAATTGTTACTAGGCTTACTCCACGGTAGTTTTTTCATTCACTACAATCTCATTTCTTGTATATGGAACATAACCGACTGAGACTGCAATCCCCGGGCATGCTCTTCTCTTGCCAGATGTTCTCCATGAGCTGATGCATGCTCCTAATCAGCTTCTCCCCGCCAGCCTTAAATAATTTAACAAAACACTAGCAGCTTTGTTGTTTTTAAGGCGGGAGATTGCCACACGTATCTCGCTCTGGCTTGGAGGCGGACAATAAACACCATCGTTATGGATTGGAGCGGGGTCTTCTGAAATGGTGTCCGCATCCAATAAATTTTTAAAATGATCTCTCCATATTCTCAGAACGTTATCCGTCACTAGACGACCATCGCTGTCCTTGCAGGAGGGTAACCCTATTCCACGCATTCTCGCCTTAACTCTCTTGTAGAATTTTCGGGCTTCCCCTACTCATCCTGCCTCTTCTTCAGCTCCTTCTTTTTCCTTCTAAAAAGACGAGTTGCCTCTCGTCTCTTCAACCTGTGCCGTTCACGAACAGCTCGCGTTGCCATTGGCTTCAGTTTCGCACTGTATGCAGCAACCGTCTCTCTCGTGTCATTGCGACATTCATCATCGTACCAGGCATCTTCTTGAGACTTCTTTGAGTTGAACCTTGAGACCAGGTGTCGCAGTCGCTTGCCAACCACAAATCCACGGACAAGCACGTCCGCATGGCCACTTTAGTAGATGTCGCACGTCTTCATGCGCGTGTCCCGTCCACCAGATTTCCTATAAAGCGGTTTTGTCAGCCTTGTATTCTTCGAGGACTTCCGCCAGTTGGATGGAGGCACTTGGTCTATACAGTGTTCTAACATTCCAGCTGCATATCCTTAAATCATGGACCTTAATTCGTTTGCGGTGGTCGTCAACATTTTGGGGGTCCATTTTATTCATTTCTTACTTCTTTTCATTGCAATAGTTCAAACGTCGGTGGCGGGTTGCAAGCCTAGCGCACCACGTCGCAGTTTTCTCCTCCTGCCAGGATTTTATTACAGCCGCCCATCCTGGGATAGACGCTGACCAGGGTACCGCTCACTCTAAGCAGACGTGCCTGTGTTTTAGGTTTCGCCCCTCACAGTTAGCCGTGCTCTGGCGGGTGTCAGAAGCACGTTTCCAGGCGTCACCACGTGGAGGTGCTCCGTCCGCAGTAGTACTACGAATACGGAGCTCTGTGAGTAGACTTGAAGTGCAATTGGCAAGGATCGCTCTGGGTTTGCCTAGGATTTGTTCACAAATCCAAATTTTAAAAAGTTCATTATATCTTAAACTGAGGCTGTCTTAAAAAAAAATGATATAAATCAAAAACCGAAACGAAAAATACCGTAAAATAAATGCTGAACACGGCAGTCCTCGGCCAATATTATCAAAAGCTTATGCAATGTTTATATTTATGGAAAAGTCATTTATTTAGGGTTAAGTTAGAATTACACCTTCTGCTAACAAAAGGTGTTGCGTCCAACAAATACTTACTATTCCCTCTATATTATTCACGACTTCCTTCTTTTTGTTTAATAACTGATAAAAACGTTTTTTTTATATCAAAATTACACTTTTTAAAATTCTTTGCGCACGTTGCTTGTAAATGTCTACTTCGACTGCCCATAAATCAGTAGATTTTTTACACAAACTAAGTATGTAGTTATTAGTTTTGACGTATTCTTAATCGAAAATCATTAACAAGAGTGTTATTGTTGTAATTAGAAAAAGTTATTCTTGGCCTAGATTTGGGACAAATTACCTACTGTGCAAAGTGATAAAAGTGACACAGTGCGACAACATAACGATATACCAAATTTCTCAAACAAACCAAAATCTTGAGTTATTTGGTACTTTGACGAACTTACAAGCCAGTAATGTATTTGAATACCAGCCGAACTAAAGTTTCTCGTCGGGGTTGGAAACAGAGACTGCGCCTTTCCAACAATGTAAATAGTTAACTTTTGACATTTTTCTGCTTTTGCGTCGAAACCGCATTTTTTATACCCTCACCCTATGGGTAGTAGGGTATATATAATTTGTTATGACCCAAAAGTGTACACATAGAAGGAGTGACTTAAGACCCTAAGTTTCTTTGAACCAAATTCGATTCATGACTTTTTAAGTCGTTTGAGCCATGTCCGTCTGTCTATCTGTCTGGTTGCCCGGCTGGTGCGCACGATAACTTTCGAAAGACGCAACCAAATGTTTTGAAATTTTGCACAAATTAATATTTCCCAAAACTTCTTACGGTATTGCAACTGCCCACTATAGAGATGGAGTAATAATATCATGGATGGAGTAATACCTTTCACCATATTCATCGGACACGTCGCTGCAGCATTTATAGAAGAAATCCAAATAAGAGGGCAATAATGCACTTTCAAGGACATGTTGCATCCCAATTTTACGTAGAATATTAAAAAGAGAATAAGGTGATTATAAAATAGAACAGGTCGTTAATTGCAGTCGAAAAGGCATGCTGCTGATGTTGCCACGTGTTTCTACTAAATTTTTTAAACAATCACCTCCATACAAATTTTTAATGGAAAACAAAACTTATTTGCAAATAGCCAAAAACTGTGCCTGATAGAAAAATTCTGATTACGTATTTGAATTTCCCATGTCAAAAACTCTTAGAAACACATAATGAAACACAAGAAAAAACCCTTGTCGAACAGTGTTATTATTCAGTGACTTTTAAAATAGAAATCAAAAATAACTCTTATTTCTGAGCGATATAATATAAATCAAAAATAATTGTTATTTTGGGACTTTTAATTTATAAATAAAAAGTAATTAGTATTTTCGGAGAGAAATAATAAAAATCAAAAATAACTCTTAAAGATGGACTTTTATAATTAAAAGTTATAACAGTTACGGTTTCTGATTTTTCGTCAATCCGAAAAGATCATTGCAGATAGAACAAAAGATTATAAAAACAAAATACACTATCGTATTTTCATGCCCTAAACATTTACTTTAACGACTGTTTGTCTATTCAGATTTTACTTACTTAATTTCGCTTTGCACCCCATGAATGAGGTATGGGATAGCTTCTCGCGTTGTTGTGAATTAACACGCTTTCTATTTTTAGATTCACAACTAACGGCACCTACTTGTTTATCGACTAATGCGAACGTCACTGTTGGAGAAGCTCTTACTAGACACGACGATTAAATCGACGCTTAATACTGCGAAGTTGCTGTCAACAACATTCGAGGGGAGCCGACAATGGAAGAAAATTTTATTTATTTTTTTTCTTTTAAGATGACTGGAGCCAGGTTTGAACCTGCGATCTCCCGCATGGTAGTGAAGTGACCGGTTTAAATAAAAACCAGTACAGAAGTTTCAGTCAGGTAAACTGACTGATAAATACCATCACCCAATATAAGATATTGTTTTAGTCTTGAATTATTGAAATTAATAGATTTATAATTAAAATAAAATAACATGTATTATTTTTTGTCTGCTTGTGGAGGAAAACCGTAAAAAATTTTACTTTTTTTTATATTTGGTACAATTAGCGGCAGAACAACGTGTTTTATTTTTTTCGTGAATCAACGTTCAATTGATGCTTTTCTTGGCAAAATTTGTCTGAATTTAGTGTACATACAAAAATGATATCCATGTAACAGGGGCAATATTTTTTATTTATATGGGAGGTACCAGAAGGGGTGTGTCAAATAGTTAGGTTTTCTAAAGTTATGCCTCCTATTACAAGATAAATTAACTGACCAAATCTGATCGTCCCCCAGCCGCCGGTTTGGAACTTATGGAAGAAATACTACTTTTCCAAAAATAGGTAATTTTGTACGGGAGGTACCAGAAGGCGTGAACTGATATAGTCCATATTCATACCTGAGTCTAATTTTCATGAGCGAACATCATACGCTAAATTTGAGTGATGTTAGTTTACTTACGAAAAAAATATGTATGTAAAGCTACGAGGGTCAATTCGGTCATTTGTATGGGAGGTACCAGAAAGGGTTTGGCAAAGGTTTCGGTTTGCTTAGAGCTTGTCTACTATTGCAAGATAAATAAACTGACCAAATTCAAATATCCTCCCGTCGTCTAATTGACTGTTATGAAAGAAATATTAATTATCCAAAAATAGGTAATTTTGTATGGGAGGTACCAGAAGGGGTGTGTCGAATAGTTATGTTTTCTGAGGCTTTGCCTACTATCACAATATAAATTAGCCGGCCAATTTTCAATACCAGCAAGTGTCCGTTTGGAAGTTATGGGAGAAATATTATTTTTTCCAAAAATATGTCATTTTGTATGGGAGGTACCAGAAGGCGTGAACCAATATAGTCCATATTCATTCCTGAGTCCAATTTTCATAAGCGAACATCATACGCAAAATTTGAGTGAATTAAGTTTTCTTACAAAAAAGATATGTATATTAAACTATGAGGGTCAATTCGGTCATTTGTATTGGAGGTACCAGAGGGGGTGTTGCAAAGATTGCGGTTTTCATAGGGTTTGTCTGCTATTGCAAGATAAATAACCTGAATAAATTTAAATATCCTCCGAAAGTCTGTTTGGCAGTTATGAAAGAAATATTTATTATCCAGAAATAGGTAATTGTGTATGGGAGGTCCCAGCAGGGGTGGGGCTATTCAGGCTATTTTCAATTCCATAAGTTCGTTTTAATACTGGTATATTTTCATACCGATCCGTTAAGGTTTACTCGAGTCATCCTTCTGACCAGCCAGCCAGACAGACGGACATAGCTCATTCGTCTTAAAAAGTCCTGAAACGAATTTGGTCTTAAGATACTTGGGGTCTAATTCGTCTCCTTTAATGCGCTAAAAACAAATTGAAGATAACGTAGTACTGTCAGCCTGTACTGTCTACTATTAACATACAGTAATACACAAACCTTCAAAATACATGGTAGATAGAAAATTTTTAAAAAAATATTTATACTACTTGCTCATATATTCTTGTGGGGTGCGCGTATTAACACAAAATCATCAGTCATAACTGACCGTTCACTTGTACACCGGCGACAAGCCAGCGCAAACAGTCGTCAAGCCGTTTGACTGTGTAAAAGCGACCGAATACAGAAATGCATTTTAAGCCACTGCACAATTCGCGACCTATGCCAACAATCGTAACGGGAGGAATATAAACTACAATGGTTCGAGGAGCTTCCGCGAACTTGCAACTTTCGTTTCGATTGGCATCAGTTCAAGGAGCAAGACCTTTTCAGAAGAAACATCATCAGAAGTAAGAATAAGTGAAATAATGATCCACAAACATCGTCCTTCAAAAGCACGTTTCGCACGATAC